>CM076578.1:733561271-733778725 GCA_034641835.2 Pinus albicaulis | reverse complement strand
CCTCCCAAGAGGAGAATGATTACAAGACACTCTGGGATAAAGGCAATGTAATGATCGTTGGAAATGGTTGTATCTGATGTGTCGGACTATATTTTTAGTGAAGTTTTGTAGCATGAACTTATAATCATTTTTGGTATTGATTCTCTTATATGTAATGGGTTTTTGGAACTTTCATGGATAGGGGGTAGCGATGATAATATCAATTATATTGAGTGATATTTTGATGAAAACTGAAACATGGTGTATGTAACTTTCTCATTTTAATAAATGAAAGCGTCGTTTTTTTCTTCTGAAAATAAATAATTCCTAAAACAATATACCTAATGCAGATTTTAGGTCAGACTATTATCACAATTTGATTTCATGTTAGGCATTATAAGGGCCCCTTACATATGCAGGATAATGATACAATAAAAATATATAATAAAAAATAATATTGAGATGAGATTGAGATCGCCTGATATAATTGTTTTACATGTTTTTTCAAACATCCACTTAACCACTTTAGCTATGTGGAAAACTATACTGTGAATGTTGTAACAATGTTGTGGTTCTCAAATGAGTTTAGAGGTTTAATGAAACATGCCTTAAAATTTGGCCTTGTAGTTATTGATCATTTTAAATTATTTTACAATTGTATTAGGAATGTTGTAACAATGTTGTGATTCTTAAATAGGTTTAGAGGTTTTTTGAAACACACCTTAAAATTTGGCCTAGTAGGAAGTGATCATTTTAAATTTTTTTACAATTGTATAAATTGTATAATATGGCCTTGTAGGAGGTGATTATTTTAAATTTTTTTATTTTTACTTAAGGTGCACATACTATATCCAATGGATTTGAACTTAAACCTATAAAAAGACACAGTGTAGGTATACGATTCAAAGTATTTTGGCTTTTCAATTATTTTTTATTTCTATTATGTAGATAAAGCATATGAACTTTTTTTCCTTTCAATTTTTAAAATTTGTATTTTTTTAATTTAAAATATTTTTTATAATTTTTTTTTTCATATATATAAATAAATTTGGATTTTTTTTTTTTAATTGGTAAAATGTATTGGTAACATTATTTTTATTTAATTTTGAAATATTAAATTAAAAGATATAAAATAAAATAAATTTATAATATAAGTTGATATTTCAAATTAATTAGCTTTACTTTTGTTTTATGTATATTGATTTATTGACAATTTTTTAATGATTTTTCAGTATGTGTATTTCAATTTGTATTAAGATATGCACTTTTTTCTTTTATTTCTATGAATTATGTACTAAGTTAATAACCACTGTAAATCTATATTAACTTCAAATCTATCAAGCGTAAAGAGAGATTTAATCTCTTGAGGTGCAAAACTTTTTTTTTTTAGAGTGTAAAATTTGAGGAAATGTTTGCACTTCGAGAGATTTGATCTCTCTCGACGCTTGATAGATTCAAATTTAAGATGAAACTAGGCTTGTTAATACTATTAATACTAATAATATTAATAATATTAATAATTTACCGTGACAATGAGAATATTGACTTAATTAATAGATGTCAGCTTGATACATAGGAGGTAAAATATGTGCACTAGATTAAAACCAATAATAAATTTGAAAGAATTCTAACAATATATTGATAAATCACAATATTTATTTCGCAGAGTAAGAGAAAGTAGTCACCCTTGCAAGTGAAACCCTCGAGAGTTTCAGCTCAATTTTTTTTTACAATATATTAATAAATTACACATACAAGCTTATGATAATTTTGGCATTCACATATGTAAAATTAAAGAAATATAAAACACACATGAACATACCTTAAGAAAATGATAGAGGACATACCTTAACACAAATTCCTTGCTGTTGATAGTTTCTTGATGTCATTGGATATTTGGAAGCCCTTCTAGATTGCTTGCGAAGAGAAAAGTTGACGTCGTTATGATAATTGTTACATTATGAGAAGTGACAAGTAAGTTGAAATATTAATATGAAATATTTACGTGTTTGTGGTTGTGATTCTTCGAAGAGGTTTGAGATGACATTTAACATTTTAAATTATATTTTTTAATTATCACAATTCATAATTCGGTAATTTACTTTTTCTTGATTAATAGTTGTAATTAATATTTTAATTATAATTTTGAACCGACATAACATAATAGAACATTACATAATGACTTTATAACATCTCCCCATTATTAATTGTAGAGCGTCTCTTAGCATAACTAGCACAATCACATTTACCAATGTGGTTGATATACACTAATAAGCATATAATAGATTTACAACCACATTCACCAATGTGGTTGATATATGTCGATAGGCCTATATCCACCACCCACCACACGCATTTTACCAAAATAAATATTATATATTTATGAATATAATTACCAATATATTTTATATATTTACTTATAATATATTAATAATATTAACTATATGCATACTATATTAATCCCACATATATATATATATATATATATATATATATATATATATATATATATATATATATATATATATATATATATATATTATATTATTTTATAGTAAAATATATAATAATAATATATTATTAAATTTATTCAATATATTAATATATTAATAGTTTTAACTCAAACAATAATATAATTCAAAAATAACATAATAATAGTATTTTATTATTATTTATAATAAGTATATATCTCTTATTAATATCTCAAGGGATTATTAATATTATAAACCAAAAGAACTAATAAATCCAAGAGTTTAATATTATAAACTCAAGGAATTGGTGAACCCAAGGGAAATATTAAAAATCTAAGAGATCAAGAAGCCCAAGGGATCCATATTAAAAACATAAGAGAACAATCAACCTTAGGTATTTTTAATATTACAAGCCCAATGAATTAATAAACTAAATGATCAATAAACCCAATGGATTGATATTAAAAACTCAAGGAAATAATAAACCCAAGGGATTAATACTAAAAAACCAAGGGTTTATAAAACTATGTGAATAATATTAAACCTAAAAGATCAAGCACCCCAAGGGATCCATATTAAAAACATAAGAGATTCATAAAGCCTAGGAAATAATATTTTAAATACAAAGGAATGATAAAGTCCCATGATTATTAATATTATAAATCGAAGAGAACATTCAACTTTAGGTATTTTTAATATTATAAACCCATTGAATTAATAAACTAAAGGATCAATAAACCCAATGGATTGATATTAAAAATCAAAGGAAATAATAAACCCAAGGGATTAATACTAAAAAACCAAGGTTTTATAAAACTAAGTGAATACTATTAAACCTAATAGATTAATATTATAAACCCTTAAGTATATAAACCCTTAGATAAATACTATAAATCGTGAAATAAAAATTAATATTTTAAACTGAAGGGATCAATAAACCCAAGGGATTAAATGATAAACCAAATGAATTATTAATATTAGAAAGATAAGAAACAAATAAATAGAAGATTTTAATATTATAAACCCAAGAAATTACTAAACCTAAGGGAAAAATACGAGAAACCCATGAGATAAATATTAATATTATAAACGAAAAAATTAATAAACCCTAAGAATTAATGTTTTAAACTCAAGAGATTAGTAAACTCTAAGAATTAATATTTTAAACTCAAAACATAAGAAATTAATAAACCCTAATAATCAATATTTTAAACTAAAGAGATTAATAAACCCAATGGATTATTAATATTATAAACCAAAAGAACTAATACACTCAAGGGTTTAATACTATAAACCAAGAAATTGGTGAAACCAAGGGATAAATATTAAAAACCTAAGGGATATTATCAATATTAAAAACACAACATACTAATAAAGCCTACAAATTAATATTTTAAACAAAAAGGGTTAATAAACTCACATGATTATTAATAATATAAACCCAAGGGAATAATATTAAACCTAAGAGATTAATATTATAAACCTGAAGTATATGAAAACCCCTAGATAAATACTATAAACCATAAAATAGACATGGTTGACCATGCTTGATTTAAACATAGAGACATTTTTTGTCACAATGTGACGTTGGACGAAGAATGACCATGGTTGGCCATGGTTGATTTTCATATTGAGACAATATTTGTCACAACATGACATTCGACCATAGAATACCTTGATCGACTACGACCAACGATGATTAACAATGGTCGCCCATGGTTGATTTTCATATTGAGACAATGTTTTTCATAATGTGACATTGGACCATGCATTAATATTAAAATGCATGACTAATATTTAATGCCTAATATTGGCATTTAATAAAATGAAGGGAATAATATTACCAACCCAAAGAATTATAACTTAAGGGATGCATGTTATAAACTCAATGGATCAACAAAACTAGGGAATTATTAATATGATAAACATAAAACATCAATAAATCTAAGGGATTATAAATATTATAAGAAAAAAACATCAATGAACCCAAGGGATTATTAATATTATAAGCCCAACAGAATAATATTATAAATACAAATTATTAATAAACCCATTTTATTAATGAACTATAACAATTAAAATTTTAAACTCAGGACATTAATAAACCCTAGGGATTATTAATATTATAAACCAAAAGAACTAATAAGCCCAAGGTTTTAATATTATAAACCCAAGGAATTGGCGAATCCAAGAGACCGACAAGCACAAGGGATCCATATTAGAAATAGAAGGGATTAATAAAGCCTAGGAATCAATATTTTAAATAGAAATGAATGAGACACTCACATGATTATTAACACTATAAACTGAAGCGATCAATCAACCTTAGGGATTGTTAATATTATAAACCCAACAAATTAATAAACTAAAGGATTAATAAAACCAATGGAGTGATATCACAAATCCAACGAAATAATAAACCCAAGGGATTAAATGAAAAACCAAAGGAATTATTAATATTATAAAGTTAATGAAAAACTAAACCTAAGCATTTAATAATATAAACCAAAGAATTAGTAAATGTAAGGGAAAAATATTATAACCCTGAGGGATAAATATTAATATTATAAAGTAATAAATTTATAAATCCTAAGAATTAATATTTTAAACTCAAAAACCTACGAAATTAAGAAACCCTAAGAATTAATATTTAAACTCAAGAGATTAATAAACCCAAGGGATTATTAATATTATAAACCAAAAGAACTAATAAACCCAAGGGTTTAATATTTTAAACCAAAGGAATGAGTTAACCCAAGAGATACATATTAAAAAACTAATGGATAAATAAGGCCAAGGGATCAATATTAAAAACAAAAGAGATTAATAAACCCTAAGAATTAATATTTTAAACTCAAGAGATTAATAAACCGAAGGGATTATTAATATTATAAACCAAAATAAGTAATAAACCAAGGGATAAATATTATAAACCAAAATAATTGGTGAACCGAAGGGATAAATATAAAAACCTAAGGGATCTATAAACCCTAAAAATCAATATTTTAAACTCAAGAGATTAATAAACCATAAGAAATAATATTTAAAACTCAAAAACATAAGAAATTAATAAACCCTAAGAATTAATATTTTAAACTCTAGAGATTAATAAACCCAAGAGATTATTAATAATACAAACCAGAAGAACTAATAAACCCAATGTTTAAATATTATAAACCAAAGGAATTGGTGAACCCAAGGGATAAATATTAAAAACATAAGGGATCAATAAGGCGAAGGGATCAATAGTAAAAACACAAGAGATTAATAAACCCTAAGAATTAATATTTTAAACTCAAAAACATAAGAAATTAATAAACCATAAGAATCAATATTTTAAACTTAAGAGATTAATTATCCCAAGGGATTATTAACATTACAAACCAAAAGAACTAATAAACCCAAGGGTTTAATATTATAAACCAAAGGAATTGGTGAACCCAAGGGATAAATATTAAAAACCTAAGGGACCAATAAGTCCAAGGGATCAATATTAAAAAAAATAAAGATTAATAAACCCTAAGAATTAATATTTTGAACTAAAAAACCTAAGAATTAATATTTTAAACTCAAGAGATTAATAAACCCAAAGGGTTATTAATCTTACAAAACAAAAGAACTAGTAAACTCGAGGGTTTAATATTATAAACCAAACAAATCGGTGAACCCAAGGATAAATATTAAAAACCTAAGGGATCAATAAGGCCAATAGATCAATATTAAAACACAAGAGATTAATAAACCCTAATAATTAATATTTTAAACTCAAAAACCTAAGAAACATAATAAACCCTACGAGTTAATATTTTAAACCAAAGAGATTAATAAACTCAAGGGATTATTAATGTTGTAAACCAAAATAACTAATAAGCCCAGGTGTTTAATATTATAAACCAAAGGAATTATTAAAATTAAAGTTAAGGAAAAAATAAACACAAGCGTTTAATATTATAGAAACCCAAGAAATCAGTAAACCCAACGGAAAAATATTATAAACCTAACAGATAAATATTAGTATTATAAACCAAGAAATTAATAAACCCTAAGAGTTAATATTTTAAACTCAAGATATTAGTATACACTAAGAATTAATAATTTAAACCGAAAAACCTACGAATTTAATAAACCATACGAATTAATATTTTAAACTAGAGAGATTAATAAACCCAAGGGATTATTAATAATATAAATAAAAAAACTAATAAACCCAAGAGATCAATATTATAAACAAAACTAATTGGTGAACCCAGGGGAAAAATATTAAAAACGTAAGGGATAAATAAGGCCAAGGGATCAATATTAAAAACACAAGAGATTAACAAACCCTAAGAATAAATATTTTAAAGCAAAAACCTAAGAAATGAATAAACCATAAAAATCAATATTTTAAAATCAACATATTAATAAAACCAAGAGATTATTAATATTATAAACAAAAAGAATTAATAAACCTAAGGGTTTAATATTATAAACCAAAGAAATTGTTGAACCCAAGGGAAAAATATTAAAAACATAAGAGATCAACAAGGCCAATGGATCCATATTAAAAACATAAGAGATTAGTAAAGCCTAGGAATAAATATTTTAAATAAAAAATGAATGAGAAACTCACATGATTAATAAAGAGATTATTAAAGCTTAGGAGTTGATTTTTTAAATAAAAAGGATTGATAAAGTCACATGATTATTAATATTATAAACCGAGGGGAATAATATTAAACCTAAGAGATTATTATTAAAAAATCAAAATATATAAAATCCCTTTGATAAATACTATAAACCATGAAATAAACATGGTTTAAACATTGAGACAATTATTGTCAGAATGCGACGTTGAACCAACTATGACCATTGTTGGCCATGGTTGATTTTCATATTGAGACATCATTGTCACAATGTGACATTCGACCATGGAAGACATTGATCGACTATGGATAACGCTTATTAACGATGGTTTCCCATGGTTGATTTTCATATTGAGACAATGTTTTTCATAATGTTACATTGGACCATGCATTAATATTAAACTAAAGGACTAATATTTAACCCCTAATATTTGTATTTAATAAAATGAAGGGACTAGTATTATGAACCCAAAGAATTATAAAACTTAAAGGATCAATGTTATAAACCCAGTGGATCAACAAATACACGGAAAAATTTATTTAGGTTATAAACCCAACAGATTAATATTATAAATAAAAATGATCAATAAACTCAAGTGATTAATAAATTCGAAGGAACAATAAAACTAATAAAAAATATAAAAAACCAAAGAAATTAATAAACACTAAGAATTAATATTTTAAACTCAAGAGATTGATAAAACCAAGCTGGGATTATTAATATTATATAACTAAAGAACTGATAAACCCAAGGGTCTAATATTATAAACCAAAGGAATTGGTGAACCCAAGGGATAAATATTAATAACCTAAGAGATCAACAAGGCCAATGGATCAATATTAAAAACACAAGAGATTAATAAAGCCCGCGACTTTATATTTTAAACACAAAGGATTGGTAAAGTCACATGATTATTAATATTATAAACCCCAAGTGATCAATCAACCTTACTGACTGCTAATAATATAAACTCAATGAATTAATAAACTAAAGTGATATTAAATTCCACCATCAGTGAAACCAAAGAAAGAACATTGAAATTAACGTATGTTTTTTGTTTTCTTTACATAAAAAAATCCCACTACAAAAATGGACTTGAAACTCTCCATCAAAAGTCATTTATCAAATAGCCTCTTCTAGAACACAACTAGACTGAAGACAAAATGAACACCAATTCAAATAAAAACAATAACGATCACGATACTTAACTCTTTCCAACCAATCCCTTCTTGCTTTCCTCCCATCCTCCCTCATGTGCACATGCAATAAGTATTTTACATTCATTTTCATTTCATCTAGCACACGAAGATGCTCATAAATAAAAGAAGGATGGAAGCCATGTTTTCTGTCGAACTTGTTTCGAAGATATGAAAGAAAACTGATCACTCTAGAAATATTTTCCATTGCTTGATTATAATAGATTCCATCATTATTATCCATATTTGCATTTGAAAGGAAAAATGACAAAATCAAAATTAATACACATAGACACAAAAACATCTAAACACACACACACACACACACACACACACATATATATATAACATAACACCCATTTTTATTATTGTTAAAAAAACTTAATCTAAAAAACGTCATGCTATAAAATAACCTAACTCTACATGAACCAAATGATATAAAATTTCTACAAATATAAACATCATTAGAAATGCATATTGTACACATGAAATGAGCGATAAAATTAAATAAGTGATATGACCCTTATTACAACAATCAACAATAAATCACAAATTTTTAAACTTAATATTTAAAATCAAATATTAATAATGTTAGTAATTCTATATTTGTATTTAAATTAATATTAATGTATACATTAATTTTAGTTTAATATTAATATCAAATATAAATATGTTGTCATTGAACCAAACAACAACATATTTCGCAAACCACATTGATAAATATTATTAGTTGCATGTCATAGGGATATGAACTTCAATCTTGATTTTTAATTATTGGCTCACATAACTGGTTGTATATGTTTGAATGGTTCATTGTAAAAAAAAGAACAATGGTGACTTAAAAAAATGAGGTAAATTGAACAACATGAAAAATGATATAACAAATCTCTGAGATATTACTATGAATATGATGAATGTATTCATTTCTTTAATATATCAAAATCATTATTATACTGAATGTAAATAAGAGGAAAATAAAAGAACTTAAAAATACATTCTATAAATATGTCACAATATTATTAGTTGCATGTCATAGTGATATGGAATTCAATTTTTATTTTTAATGATTGGCTGATATAACTAGTTGTTTATCTTTGAATGGTTCATTGTAAAAAAAATAAGAATAACCACTTAAAAGAAACAAGTAAATTGAAAAATATGAAAAATGATATAAACAACTTTCCAAAATATTACTATGAATATGATGAATGTATTGATCTCATTAATATATAAAAATCACTGTTATATTAAAAGTAAATAAAGAGGACAATAAAAGAAATTCAAAAAACATTCTATAAAGAGATAAAAGTATTAATAGTTTCATGTCATAGTGATATGGACTTCAATCGATCCTCTTCTTTATTCCTAATTGTAACATATGCACTATCTTTCATCTTGGCATAATGCTGAAAAGAGAAAGGCGATGCAATGCGTAAAAAAACTATTGATTTCACTCTTGATATGGCTGTGAAGGTCAAGCCTTGCTACTCTTTATTCCTGATATCAATTGATGCTCGTTCTAAAGTCAAACCCTGTGACTTGTGGATTGTAAGAGGCCATGCCATTTTTAAAGGAATTTGTTTTCAATTTCCTCTTTTCACTGGAGTGATAGGTACACTGTTTGGATTTCTTGCATAAAGTGGAACACCAGCATACTTGTCAAAAACAATAGTTGTGAACATTGGAAGCTGAGGTGGCTTAGAGGTAGGCATATAAAATATTTCCTTCACATAACCAAGTGCACCGTTCACCAAACCAACTTCAACCCATAGATTACATGTCAACATAACACGTTGACCACAACACAACAAAACTTCACGGTCCAATTGATCATCATCGACACCACTGATTTATAAATTCCTTGAATGCTCAACAATACATCGTTCAATTGGAGAATTTGATGATTTCAACATATTCCTATTATGGAAGGACACTAAATTATTTGTTGGAAACAAGTGAACTGCTACATTAAATAAATCCCTTTCTCTAGGATGCAACCTCATATCAGCCCGCGACATAAGAAACTCCCAATCATCAAGAACAGGTTGTGCATTTCTTATGTTATTGAGGACTCTACGAAAACAAGATTGTTTCTCATTATTCCCTTGTTGATGAAATATTGTTTCAAGAGTGACAATAATGTTTAATTTTTTCCACAAGACTTTCCTTGCTATATTACCTGCATACAAAGGCTTATCTCTCACATGAGGTAGATGGCTAAGGTCACCCACAAGGATGATGGATCTACCACCAAAAGGACAATTTTTTTTTTTCTCTGGAAATGCTTCTCGTAATTGAGCATCTATTTGCATGAATAACCTTGATCCTAGAAAGCTCATTTCATCAATCAATATATATCTAATATGCCTCATTTCTTCTTGTAATACTACTAGTGATTCACCTTGTAGTGGTTTCATATCTTTAATTGGAATTTTTAGAGCCAAGTGTACTGTTTTTTACTGTATATTAAAAGAAACTATTCTTGTTGGGGCAAGAAGAAGAAAAAGAATTCCTCCATTACTTGACAAATTAGAAAGAGCTTCAAAAATACAATGGAAAAAGAAATACTTGCCAGTGTCTGCATTGCCCTGAACAGTCATAAGAAGAGCTTCACGAATGCCATATTTAACAAAATTCCTTAAAACTTTTGAATATCAATTCATTTTTTTCTCCCAATGAATCTGGAGTTGCAAACGTTCTATTTGAAAGGTCAACAATATCATCCCTTGATTTTCCATTCCTTATAAAATTAATAGCTTCCTCAGCCACATCATCAGAAATAGTTGTACTTTTCTAGTTAAAGGGTATATCAAAATTCTTTCGACCAAGGGTGTGAATATCATAAACATTCAAATTATTTGGTGGAACCAAGTGAGAGAAAAGTTTCCATTCTTGAAAATTATCTTCAAGATTCATTTCCTGGGTAGAAAAATCAACATCTTCAATATTGTCGAAAATTAACAGATTTCGATCAACATGCCATGATCGATATCGGAAACTCCTCCAATTTTCAACAATAATTTCAACTGAAAGCCAAATATCCGCACAAATATCATGAAATTGATTGTACAAGAGAAATTATGCCCAACAAAAGGTTTCAAATTCATTTGAACCCTCACTAGGAATATAATAAAACCGTGGCCAAACTCGAGAAATAGCATGAGCATCTCTAGGATTCCATGGATCTTTTTTACGCTTGCTATAAAATTTCCAAGATCTTGGTGTTTCCATTAAAGATATATGTTCAAGGAAAATAGGCCTCTTCTTATAATTTTGAACAAAATTATTCTCAAATGAACATTGCATGCCATCCCTTGATATTTTCCTAAAAACCTTTCTTCCAACATTTAAGGAAACAATTTTTTCACTACAAACAACAAGAGGTATCTTAAGCAACATATGGCATGTTTCTTTTGCTCCAATCTCACTGTAAATAATCGTTTCTGTAGGAAACATTCTGTAAGCACATAAAGCATGATCCTTAGAGGCAATAGAATTTAAAATTCTAGTTAACATATCATGTTAAATTTCAAAAAAATTCTTTGCTTTTGATGCATAATTAAAAATATATTTCAGGACAATATATCGAGAAAGAACTGGTTGGAAATCAACATTTGCACACCACATTATTAGAAGTTCAATGTTATGTACATTGAGGCTATCATCATTTCTTTCTGGGTCATATTTTTTTCTTCCTTGATCATCTATGAACAATATTGATTCCTCAGAAAGATCCCATGGAGCATTGTACTCAAATGTGAGAATGATTCCCTTTTTGCACAAACAAGAATCTACACTACACTTTGTGTGCCTTTGGACATGGTTTAACAATTCTTCATAATCATTATGAGGATTGCAAGAGAAAAATTGATTAGTATTCAATAGGCAAGGGTCATCATTAAGACTTCTTGGAACCATTATATTACGACGATGTATTTCACGTGGATTGCATGTAGTTACATAATTGTCAAAGAATCTCTTTGCAAGTTGTAAATCAAAAGCATTTGAAAAATCAAGTTTTTCCATGTCACGAGTGCCTTGCAACCATAGGAAACAATGGATATGTGATGAACCTCTATGCTGCACTCATATCTAAAGAAAAATAAAGATAGAGTTACTACAAAAAAATATAAATAGAACCATAATAAGAAATTGAAAACGAATAGAAAATAAATTCAACAACACAGACATTCAAATGCATTCAGTATTTACATTTGTTTGGCTATGTGCATAAAGGTTATGAGATGGTTTCTCTTCACTTCTAACATCAGTGGATAAAAAATTTTGGGAGTTAGTTTCTATGCCTATATTCAAATGAATTGTTTCCTATTTCAACAAAATAAAATTCATTATAAAACTAAATGTCTAACCAATAAATATTAAAAATTATAAAACAAATAAAGTACATCAAACATTACATTATTTTGAAAATTTGATGTTTTGGATTCCATTTATCCAACCTCATCAGATGAAATCATGTTTTTTCCATAAAATTTTATAAAATACAATGTACAACTAACAATAAATGAAAAAATCAGGAAAATATCAAATGCATTCAACATTTACATTTGGTTGGAAATCTGGATGAACATTATTAAATGGTTCCTCTTCACTTATAACATCAGTAGATGGAACATCTACGATGTTAATTTGTATGCCTCTATTGAAATGAGTTGTGTCTTGTTTGAATAAAATAAAGTATGCAATAAAATTCATGTCCAACCTATTAAAAATTCAAAAAATGAAAAATCAAATCAAATACATTGAACATTTACATTATTTTGCCAATTTTTTTGTCAAGGATAATGCTGCATGGAAGGTTATGACATGCTTCATCTTCAATTCTCAGATTAATAGATGGAACACCTAGGGAATTAATTTCTAGACCTATATTAAAATGAACTTTATCCTATTCCAAGAGAATAAAATACCTTATAAGTTTAGTAAAAAAAAATTGTAAATAGAGGAATGTAATAAAACAACCACTAATGCATCAACCATCAAAATATCATTATGTTAACTCCATTGTTCCACGCGAAATGCTATCAGGGATGACGGATTCTGTTCGTGGGACAACATTATTTTGAGAAAGAGGATTGGAAGATCTGATGCTTTGACCAAATGGATCCAAATTATAAAAATAATGGGCAATCAAAATATCATCCAAATCATCACATACAATGTCATCATTGCCTCCACCATGGATGTTTTGCAACCTTTGGCCTTTCTCAAAAGATGCAATTGCAGAGGCAAAAGGGTTAGGGTGAAAAATTGCATCCATTTCATCGATATGATGTTCTTCCATATTGCGAGATGTTTCCCCAATATTATGAACATTTTCAGGAGAGCATCAATCAACAAATTATGTTGAGGAGGAGCATATTCTCACAATGAACTATCAAAGGGAAATGTTATTTCCATGATATCATCCATAGTAAAATACTTACGAAGAATCATAAAATAATTTTGAAGAGTGGTTTCACTCGTTCTTATATGAAATGTATCTCTCTTATACTCATTTATTGTGTCCTTATTTTGTTGATACCATAAATGATGACTTTCATTAGACATGTCACACGATGCTGATGACATATTCCATTTTCCTATACGCTTGCTTGTGCCTTCAGATGACATGTCCACGATGAATAATAACATATTTATTATGGAACTATAAACATGGAACATATAATATATACAATATAAATAAACAAAGAAGAATGAAAAAGGAATAAGTTTTTTTGCAACCATATAAAAACATTAAAAGCATATATGGTCTTTTTCCAACCATATAAACTTATGAAAATGTAAAACGAGTTTTCCAAATGGCTAAAAATAAAAATGGATTTTTCCAAATGGCTAAAACAAAAAAGGCTAATTTTTTGTGTCTCATATTAGAATTGTAATGGGAATCCCATATAACTGGAACAAAATACTATAAGAATTATATGAATTGGAAATATATCTAAATATTTGGAACTATAAACCATCAAAATATAAATGTAAATACTAAAATGTACATAAAGATATAACGTTGTTTGAGAACCAATGAGAAAAAACTATTGCAAAGACCATGTATAAAATAAGTCGCACTAATTATAATTATAAAAACAAAGAGAAATGGATAGCATCCAAACACATTCAAATGAAATTAAGAGAACTAAAGGGGACACAAAAAGAAATATTTTCGAGCAAATTTCAATGGGATTCAATATCCAACATCTGATACATACACATATATAAGAAATCCCAGCTGGAGCCATATAAATATCCATAGAATTGTAATTTTAAAGTCTTAGCATCCAAACCAAAAAGTATGTAAAGTAAAAAAAATGGAAACATTTTCCACAACCATAGAGTTCATATAAAATGAAAAAATATATAAGAAATCCTAACATGACTAATAGCCTAAGACTCCATGTCCATATCTAATGGTGGAATCTCATCAATAGAATCCATACAGGGAGCAATTGCAAAAACATTTCTAGGCTCAATCAAATCATTACACTCCTGCAGCGTTGGAGACCAAAACCCATACATCTGTTGATTAGTTGAATTATCAATATCTGTTAGAAAACAAAGGTCAGTGATCATGTCATATAATAGGAAAGTAACTTCACTACAGTTGCACATAAGAACCACACCTTGGACTATTTGAAATGGAAGATAACCATGACATTTGCTATTTATATCTATAGAAACTTCTTACAAAAACTTCCATATGAAGCCCCAATCATCCTCAAAGTAGTCAATTCTTCATTCAACACACGAGTGACCAAATTAGAAATTATATATTTCTTCAATTGACCATATAGAAGTGGATCCATCATTGACAAGACATATCAAATGATTCCTGCATATTGCTAATGACATACACCGTATGTCAGTGATTGGAACAAATGAAAAAACCAATTTTTTTTTTATTACATCAAACTAGTAGATTGTATACCCACATCGAGGATAATATTCATACTCTGTGTCCAGATAGAGCCAAAAAAATTTACTTTTATAAAACACTCCATTATGAGGAGGTGAAGTTCCACCAAATGGAAGATCAACCCTTCGCCAAACCTTATCAAGACTACTGTAAACACAAAATTTAGACTGCCTTCTACAATAGATATGTTTTAGAACAATCCAGTCATATTCGTTGCTTCTTACATTTTCCAATAAAAAAAAGAATCCCCAGTCTCCAATTCATATTCAACCAATTTTTTTTAAGGCCTTTGTAAATGGATTCATTACAAAATATTTTTGTGAATGGGATAATTCTATTGGTAAGGATAAAACTACCATTGGTCCAACAGTAGACTCTACTATGTATCTTGAATCTATGAATCTCAAATGAAAATGAGATATGCCCCCATTTTTATTAAGGTATTCAACAACAAAACAGTTGTCTTCATTATTGAGGAAAGGAACCATAAATCCAAATTCATTTATAAAAATATGCTTGCAATGCAATAAGAAAGAAGGGTTTTGCAAAACATTCTTCCATTGCTTAGAAACAGTACTAAAATTTATCACAAAAGATAAAGGGAACCAGAGGAAGAGAATTTCAAGAATTTAAAATGGAATAAAATTCCAAATAGTTGGATCCATGATAAAAGAAGGAAATCACCTAACATGAAAGAAAACAAACATGATATCATTTTTTTTTTCAATTAATGGTGAGTAGAATTAAAATTAACATACATAAGCAATTTTCCATCTACAAATATAGTAAAATTCACATATACATAATGTATAAAATCATATGAGAGATAAGAACATTATTACAATAGTGAAAAGAACTCACAATTCTATAAACATAATGTTTACAATCCAATATTATTAATATTAATAAATCTATTTTTATGTCTCTATTAATGTGTATGTTTAATATTGATGTAAATGTTTGATGTTTAATATAAATATTAACTTAAAACATTTTTTTTAATATTAAAAAGTTTTATCTTATAAACATCACGTTATAAAATAACATAATGCTACATTGGAAAAACGATATAAAAATAGCAAATTTTTTTAATTCTAATGTCATTGAACCTAAAAAAACATAAAGTTAAAGTCGAATATCATTGAACCTAACTAAACCTAAAGTTATCAATCCTATTGTTTAATGAAATATCTATATTGATGTTAAATAGCAATTTTTTTTAAATTCTAATGTCATTGAACCTAGAAAAACATAAAGTTAAATTCTAATATCATTGAACCTAAGTAAACCTAAAGTTATCAATCCTATTGTTTAATGAAATATCCACATTGATGTTTAAAGTCAATGTTCACATTAATGTATAAATGTGAAATTTACTTTATTATAAATTTCTATCTTTAAAATTAACATATGTATTTATTATTAATATTAATATTAATTAACATTAATATTAATTAACATTAAAAGAGATATTGGTATTTAATTTTAATATTAATACTTTCTTATTTAATTTGAAATATTTATATTTATTATTAATGTTAATACCAATGTATATTATTAAATTATTAATGTTAATATCAATCAATATTCATATTAATTTTAATAATATAATGTTGATTTTAAATAATTAATATTAACAAAAATAATAATATTAATATTAATCATGAAAACATTTATAATAGTGATAATATAAATATAAATATAAATATTAATGTTTTATATGATAATTTTAAACATTTATGTTTATCAATATTTATTAATATTAATAAAAAACATTAATATTGAACTTAATAAAAAAAAAAAATATTGAAAAAATTAAAGTAAATAATAAAAAAATTTAGCAATATCCAGTACTATCCATTATGTATATTTCATGAATGGGCTTCTTTGTATATGGATGAATCTCACTCGTGTATCATTATTAATTCTATAATTTTTATATCATGTATTATTTAATAATTGAAAAGATATTTTCATAATTATAATAAATATATATTAAATATATATTTACAATTATAATTTGATCTAATTTAATTAAATAGTAAAAAATAATATAAATACAAAAATATAAAATAATTATTTTATTAATATAGGTTGCAATGATAATATAAATTATAATAATTGTATTAATTGTATTATATTAATGTATAAATATATTAATAGTATTATATATTAATAATATATATATATATATTAAATGTATTAATTATATTATATTAACATTATTAATACTAACAATATTAATAAGTTAAAAATAAAATTAAATAAATAATCAAAAATTTTCTCTAGTGAAGACAGATGAAAAGAAAAATTCTTTAATATCAATTAATATATATTATTTGTATTACATGAATATATTTTTTGTATATGGATGAATCTCACTGGTAAATCAATAATAATTCTATAAATTTTTATATCATTTATTATTTAATAATTGAAATGATAATTTCATAATTATATTAAATATATATTTACAAATATAATTTGATCTTGATAATAAGTATTTTAATTTAATTAAATGGTAAAAATTAATATAAATGTAAAAATAAAAAAAAATAAAAAATTGAAATTTGATTAATATAGGTTGTAATGATAATATAAATAATATAAATTGTATTATATTAAAGTATCAATATATTTATAGTATTAATATTATATATTAATAATAATTATATTAATGGTATTAATGATGTTATATTAATACTAACAATATTAATAAATAAATAATCAATATTAAAGTAAACTTTTGATATGTGTCTCAACTAATTTTATTTATTATTAAAATTACTAATTTAATTATATAATAAGCACACATATATAATTCAACAAATAAATAGTTTTATTATAAATTATTATAAATTTGACATGTATAAAGCCAATGATAAAGTAAAATGAATAATTTTTCAGTTTCAACATGTTATTGGCATATGATATGTTTGAGAATGTCACATAAAGTCATATTAAATATTTGTTTGGAAAAACTAATGAATTTAGCAATGTATCAAAATAAATTTTCATTTTCTAATATTTTATGTAAAAAATAATTTATTTTTAATAATATTTATTTCTTATTTAATTTTTAAAGATTTTAAAAATATTTCTCAATCAGAAAAATTATTCATTAATGTTGTAGATTTTAAAAATATTATTCACTAATTTTTTAATATTTAGATTTTTTAATATTTCTAAAATTCTTTATTATAAACATTTCATAATATTCCTATATTTTTCTTTGTAAATAAAAAATTAAAATTAATTTATGTGTTCTAAATCTCCTTTTGTCCCTCTATATTTGAAATATAATTGTCTGAATTTTTATGGAATTAGTTTCCTCTAACTAACTAATGTGACTACTCTCAGTTTAACATCACCATTTGAAGTAAACATATTCTGCATATACTTTAATAATCATTATATATTATTGATAATGTATGGTTTAGTGGTTCATAAACATACATTCATATTTATATGACTAGTACACATGGTTAAAAATCTTTTTCTTTATTGTTAGAACTCTTTTTCTTTATTGTTAATTGTTAATGGTTAACCGTTTCTGGTTTATTAGTTTTTCATAGTTTCAATGCATCTAGCATTTTCTATTGCAATATTTTCTTGTTGGTTGTTTATACTGTCTTTTTTTTTCTTGCACACTTTTAATATCTTAATATTTTAACATTTTGTTCTAGATTTAATTCAATTAAAGATGGAAATCTCACTGTAAATATATGTCTTAATCTTAGGAAATTAAATTAACATATTTTTAAACTAAAACTCTTAAGATGTGTACAAAAATATTTTATCATTTTAACCTTAATGCCAAGTGATTTATACATTTGGAGCCTTGGATTGTAAGATTATATTTTCCATCCTAATCCATTTTTTTTAGCAAAAAATTCTTTCAAAAAGAAAGCCCCAATATACTTACATAATCATTCATAAGTTTAGATTGTTTTTTCAATCACTTCAATCAACTTATTAGACAATTGATTAGCTTAGTCTTTTTATTCACTCATTTTAGTGAGACACTTTGAATCTGTTTTTTATAACCATTTGGTTGGTTTCATCTAGAAATCCAAATACTTATTTTCATAATCATTTGGTTGGTTTCATCTAGAAACCCAAGTACTTCAACCTTAGCTACAAATCCATTATTTCAAAACAAATATAAATATGAAAATGAATGGCTACTAATTTTCCTTTAGTTTCTATACAACACTCACATAAAAAAAACATCATCAAACAAGCAAACGATAGCGTTTAATGGTGAATTCAAATTTTTGTTTTTATTTCTAATAATATTTATTATTTATTTAATTTTTGTAGATTTTAAAAATATTTCTGAATTAGAAAAATTATTCATCATTGTTTTTAACATTTTCTTGTAAAATTTGAAGTAAACATATTTTACATATATTTTAATAATCATGATATGTTATTGATAATGTATGGTTTAGTGATTAATAAACAAACATTCATATTTATATGGCTCCTGCTAGGATTAGTAAACATATTTCTAGTAGCATTAGGTTATTAAATTTTTCAATTTAGTGATATTCTTAGTACTAAGTTGTTGGGATCAGACTTTGCATAAATACATATGGATAAAATTCTTTTTACTAATTTTTATAACCCTTTTTCTTTATTTTTAATTTTTAATGGTTGAACATTTTAGTTTTATTAGTTTTTCATAGTCTCAATGCATCTAGCATTGTCTATTGTAATATGTTTTTGTTGGCTTTTTATACTGTCTTTTGTTTTCTTGCAAAATTTTAAAATCTTAATGTTTTAACATTTTATTGTAGGGCTTAATTAATCAAAGATGGAAATCTCATTGTAAATACAAGTCTTAATTTTAGGAAATTAAAAAAAAATATTTTTTTAACTAAAACTCTTAAGATGTATACAAAAATATTTTATCATGTTAAAATTAATGCCAAGTGATTAATACATTTGGAGCCTTGAATTGTAAGATTTATTTTCCATCCTAATCCATTTGTTTAGTAAAATATTTTTTCAAAAATAAAACTCAGAATACTTACATAATCATTCATAAGTTTAGACTATTTGTTCAATCACTTCAATCAACTTATTAGACAACTTCTTAGCTTAGTCTGTTTATTCACTCATTTTAATGAGACTCTTCGAATCTATTTTTCATAATCATCTGGTTGGTTTTATCTAGAAATACAAGTACTTTTTTTCATAATCATTTGGTTGGTTTCATGTAGAAACCCAAGTACTTCAACCTTAGTTGCAAATCCAATATTTGAAAAAAAATATAAATATGAAAATGAGTGGCCACTAATTTTCCTTTAGTTTCTATAAAACACTCACATAAAAAAAAACATCATCAAATAAGAAAAAAATAGTGTTTAATCGTGAATTCAAATTTTTGTTTTTCCCTCGACCTTAAGAGACATATACTCTCCTTTATGTTTATCGTAGATATCCATTTTCATATGGAAACTGGCTTTTAACTCTTGTGCGGTTCTAAGGAATCAATGGCGACCAGTGCTGAGAATTCAATAAAAATGTATAGGTGATTAATTTATATAGAGTACTGTTTAAGCTACTATTCACTCCATATTATTTTAAAACAATCACATTAAATGTTTTAATTTCAGTGCATGCAGTTCTGAGGATGTTTGCATTGGAATAAAAACACATTGAATTAGCGAGAAGTATAAAGTAAAGAAGCCCACAATTGAAGATACCACTAGGCTCCCAGCTAAGATGCCCGGTCTCAATGTCCTAAGAGGGCTTTTAATGCAAGAGGCTTAGTGAATGCTCAGTAGAGAAGAAATAAGCTGACTGGTTGGATTACTTCCAGATGGGCAAAGTGGTGCAGTGTAACATCTGCTCTGGGGGGATAATATTTCATTTGGTAACCCTATTATACAGTGGGGATAAAGTGTGTGCAGGGGTAAAAACATCCTCAGGAATTACTGTGAAAGGAGTCTACACTTAAGTTAAGACAATCCCAATATTTCAAAGACTTGAAATGTTATCATGAAGAATACATTGTTGTGTGTGAGGACTTGAAGGAGCAATGAATCCTATAATGAGGATGGGTAAAATTTTTTGGAAGCTCTCAAAACTATGGAGTAGGACTTGAAGGGGGATTTATGCATTTTTTTTCTTTTAAGGGTATAATTTATCATATATGAAGAGAAAAACGAAGATGAAATGGATAAGTCATGCTTGTGAGAATTATCTATCATGTTCATCATGCTCATAATGAAACCAAAATTTCAACAGGTTTATGGTATCAAAAAAAATAGGGCTTCAGTTTTACATACCTCCCACTTTCTATTGAGACTGGAACAATTTAATAAATGCTTTAAGGCCAAATATGCAGCACTGAACCTCAGTATCAAATAGAAGCTCCACGTACTTGCTTACCATAGTCAATCTACTATATACCATTCAATGTATTAAACTTAGGAAATTGCAATGCAATTTTGGAAAAAACCAATGAACCATAAACTTGGGCTATTAAATCTTGTGAAGAAACAAGAAACCTACACGACAGATCTTATTTATGAAATAAAACTTGCACCATCTCACAATTTGTTCGATTTCTTTTTAAATAAGCTTCAATTCTTTTTGTATTGAATTTTTTTTGTGGAATTTGAATGAGAACCGTTTCAATTTAACACAAGTGTATTAAATAAATAATATGGAACATGAGGCACACACACCTCCAATGGTGGTGCTCCATGGAGCTCCATTGAATGCCATCATTTTAATTGTAAGTTAAGTAATTAAATTGTAAGTTACATTATTATGTAATGTACAATTATTACAATATAAAAAATATTATTAAAACAATAAATCATCACTAAAATATTAAAACAATTATTGTTACATAGAAATTAAACATAATAAATTCCTATAATACCAAGAAAACATAACGAATTGGTGTGTTACTCTATTGTTAAATATCAATAAAAAAACAATAAATTCTATATCATTAATTGTGAATGAATCATTTCTGGTTTGAGAATGTGAAGATGCATCAATTTTAGGTTTTGAATGGTTATGAATGACAATGAACAAGTGGCTATATAATACACTTCATAGTTTTATTATCTTGCTATAGGACACGTTTCATGGTTTTATAGTGGCTCAAATAGTGGAGGCCTTTTTTAGAAGTTTCATAAAGGCACGACTTTAATGATGTGAATTTAATTTGCATTAATCTTCTGGTCAATATTTAATGGCACAATAAAATTTTAATTATAATTTGGTAAATTTTTTGTTTAAGCCGGGTTTAATCATTTAATTTAGATATGCAAGCAAGTTATGTTCATCAATCTTATCCATTAATGTAGTGGAAAGGATGAATTCGAACATCTCGTATTTTGAACCCTCAGAGTGGAATTTGTGATTAACAAAATGATTAAAGTGGTGATTTCCAACAAAGAGAACACCTATCAACGTAATTAACATCCAATAACAATAAAAATATATATTAATATTAAAAAAATAGATAAAAAATAAAAAATTACACATTTCAACATTCTTAAATTAAAAAAAAATTCAATAAATTGACCAAACTAATGTGATTCAACACAAATACTCAATGCGTAGTCCTGCATGGCCACAGGGACAATAAGCCAATTTATTATTATTATTATTATAAAATGATTTCATAAATAGCTTTTTTTATCGATATATTAAATATTATTTAATTAATATATTAATCATTATTTTTATTATAAATTTATTTATTATTATTATTATTATTATTTATTTATTTAAATTTTTTTAGTATTATAATTAATTAATCTTAGTAATATAATTAATAAATTAATTTAGTGCAATTATAATAATTATAATTATTAAAGTTTAAATACTATTTATTAATATATTAATTATTATTATTACCAATATATTCAAAATTATTATTATTACTGTTATTATTATTATTATAAGTATTGCTAAAAATCATGTAAATAAAATTAAGTTCTAAGATTTATTTATTTTATTTTTATTGGAAATTTCTAAAAAAAATTGCAACATAAAAATTAAAAATTACAAAATTAAATATATATATATATATATATATAAACAAAATAGGTGTAAGTGAGAGCTCGAGCCTTTCTATTCATAAAAACAGTACTAATGTTGCCGACCTCCTGACTGTCGTTTAAACCGGGGTTGGGTCGCATACTAAAACACAATGAAGGAACATTCTTCCGAGTTAACCTCCGGACTCCTCACTTCCCTCTTAGCCTGACTACGCTGCACGTTGGGTCACGCTATCCACTGCCATAAACATTATATCAACATTGTATCGAATATGTCAAATTTTTATGCCAATATCTGATCCAATGACTATGCGCTTACTATCTCATCTTACTTGTAATCCACTCGTGCCATTACTTCGATTCATCTAATTAAAACATGTTTGCACATGTTTCAATGAAATTCTTTAAAGTTATTATTTGCTTATCAAAATTATTTATATATGATAATATATGTGTTTGATATTTTCTTTTAAGGTGGATAGATAATTCTTCTATTTTAGATTAAAGTAAACCCTAACTTAACCGCATAGAACCAAATTTTTATGCCAATATATCACGTTATCTGATCCAATGACTATGGCCTCACTATCTCATGCATAGAGATATGGTGTGTTGGTGGGGCGGCGGAGTGGATTGGGGGACGTCAAGGGTTCAAACCCGATCTCGATCCCTTCCACTTTCGTATTTGCACAACATATAATGATACACCACGGATATTAATATAACGCTCCACCTTAATGTATATGCCAAAACCTTGGATTTTAAATATGTATGCCATATTAGAGCTGGAATCGTGGAAACAGAAAAACATTTCATTCTAGAATGTGAGGCCTTCAAGGACACCAGAGAAAACTATGCATGTATTCTGGCAGCTAATTCTTGGGATAATCTATTCAGCGAAGAGTTTGTGGATAAGCTGAGAGTGGTCATTGTAAGTCATTGTAAAACTTCACAGGAAAAGGGCCGAATACAAGAGTCAGATAGAGAAACAATCTGTCCCATAGGCTATTAGGCTATTTTTAGCGTCGTGGACATTAAAAATTCATTCTTTCTTTCTTACTTGTAATCCACTCGTGTCATTACTTCGATTCATCTAATATCTTTATCTGTTATCTTCATCCTTTCCAAGGCTATAAACCTCTTCGGAATCTCCTGTACCTATTACAATTCCACGTACATTCCACTTGCCTTGTGTCAATGCCTTCACTAATCTTATAAACCTTTTATTAATCTCCACACTACAGTTGTCCAATTCATACCTTTTATTAATCTCCACATTACAGTTGTCCAATTCATGTTTGCGTTACAGGCGCGCAGCATAGAAAAACTTTGATTCTGACTGATGGGAATTTTCCATATTTGTTTAGAAGTCATTAAATTTTCAACGAAAATAAGAATATGCTTTTCTTTATTGATGGTATATAGGTAGTATATACCTCAATGGATATGTTTGCGTGGTAGACAGCTTGCTTGTGTTTGCGTTATGATGAACGGAATTCAAAACAAAACTGTTCGTGTTTGCGCTATGTTATAAGAGAACTGTTCCTGAGTCTCTGTCCTTTTTGTATTTACAATTATAATGTTGTTATAGATTTCGGAATATTAAGAAAAATTAATTTGATTTTGTTTCAATTAATTAATTTTCAATAATATTCTAATCACATGTTTTTCATATTTTTCTTGCATTATCCAAAGTGAAATTGCGTCCCAACTTGAGAAAATTAGCATGGCTGCAATTCCATCAACCCATCCAAGTTGTGCCATACACTAGGCCAATGACAACATAATGGTTGGAATTCGGGTGCAAATCTACCCAAAAAAAATAGAATAAACCCATTATTTAACGCGTGTCGAAAGACATATATTGTGCCACTTTAGCACTATATTAATTAATTTAAACCAAGAGATTAGTAACTTCAAAATCTTACGAATCTACAAATGCATCCCATTTTACCCTTCCTATCAAAAGTCCAAAGCTAGGAAAAGCTGAAATGTTGGGTTATTGAAAAATAATGGAGAAATAGACAAATCAAATTAAATTCGTAACTAAATTTTTCTCGGACTTTCCAGTACCTTTGAGTAGGCTCAAAATTCAACCAAATCGATATAGATTTTGACATCGGAGCTGTATATATATGAGTGACTGACATACAAACTATGATCTAGTCACTGTAAAAATAAGGTATGAAAATTTACTACTCTCTCATCCACTAAATGTTCTTCATCCCAATGTACAAAACGTTTATCAAATATTTATTCCATGATAATAGGAACACACCTTCCTCGTAATCCGTAGAAATGAAGAATACCAATTTGGTGATAATAAACCTCATTTCGAAGTAATATTACAAACTGCTCGAGCGTACATTCGGAATGACCTTGCAGGAACATCCATGGTTTCTAGATGGAGAAAATTCCAATACAGACTTGTATATACACAATATTCCTGAAATTGTGCTCCTTTCAAGATTTGGATGGATGTTGTAGGAACATCCATGATTTCCATATGGAGAAAATTCCATTACAAACTTGTATATACCTAACAATCCTCAAATTGCGCTCCTTTCAACTTTGTGATCCTTTCAACTTTGTAGGCCTTAATCCGATTGGGAAGGAAAATATCTGTACGAACAAATGAATGAATCATTGGATGAAATGCACAAAATTTTAACAGTAAGGCAACCCCAAGAATTCACTAATCACATCGAGACTTCACATGCTTGTTCCTGTAGTCAAGAGATCTGTAAGAAACAAAAGAAAACATATTAGGTCTTCACACATACTAATCTTCCTGCCCAGTCAATTTTCCATTTTAGAAGATGAGGGAAAGTTTGGAGGAAAAAAAAATCACCTACTTGCGATTATTCGAGCACTCTGTGTCCATATGATGAAGTTTCTTTACAATCTGATCAACACAAGAAAAATAAGAGACCAAGAACCAACACATAGTGAACATAGATCAACACATTGAAAAACACTCAGACAGGAAAAGTTAGCATGATAAAAAAAGACTCTTGGCATAGTATTGGAGAAATCCTAGAAATGTAAAGCAATTTGTTATCTCATTGATCTAATCATTTTAAGGCAATTTATCCTATCTCGATATGGTCTATGCCGTTTTTTTTTTGTAAACTTAGTAGATCCTTTCTATTTTCTATTTATAAACAAAATGCAAGTCACAAGACACATCTTTAGGCCTCAATCTGCCAGGTCTGTTGGCCATCTTACCGAGCTATAGGCCATCCAAAACATAAAAATCTTAATTTTGTTACTTACTGTCTTCAAGTAGCTAATATCAGTATTTCCAGTTATACACATACTAAAAAAGTACAATTTATCCGCTAGAATTGCCAAAAATTTAAAAAAGGAAGGTGAGTTCTCATTCCAACACACAGAGAAAATTCAATCAATCTTCATCTGAATCTACACGAGTTGGATATTTAACACTGGAGCTAGGCATGTCAACCTGGTGCATGCTTTGTAAGTGCTTCTCAATTCTTCCCAAGCGAACACACTGATGGTGTCGGCACAGGTTAATTTCCTGAATGGACCTAGTGATATCTGCTAAATTTGAGGCAGCTTTGGGGTCTCCCTTGATCTCCTGAACAGAAACTATTGCTTTTACCCAAAGGCATTTTAGCAACTAGTAAGTACGAATTGAGTGATGAAATAATGATATTCTGCCTCGAGCATTACCAGGGTCAGTGATGATCAGATTCAGCTCTTCCACAGCCGTATCCTATTCTTCCTCCTGCTTGGCTCTTGCATGGCCCTCCCATCCATGGATCAATGACTTAATATAACATGGTGTACCATCGAAATAAGTTTGGAACATATTCTCCATGACCTCTTTTCCCAATTTCCTGCCGCGTTTGACTGGAGGTGACTTTGGAACCTTGGATTTTCCTTTGTCCTTTGCTTCCTTTTTTACCGAATTTCCTTTCACCATTATCTTGATAGTCTGGTATTCCAACAATTTTCTCGACAGGTAGGAGTTGCTTGTAAGACCTATAATAGTTCAAAGAATGAAAAATTTAAAACATCCCAAATGAATTACAAATTGAGAGAGAGACAAGGCCTGACTTATTCCATCAATAGATGGAGACTACAACTTTGAAAGACTCTGAAGACTCAACCTATTAACAGAAATCCTATCCTGATCGGAACCACATACAAGAGTAGACCCATTACCCAAAATAGTCCTGTGAGCCAGAGTAGACCCAAAAACCAACGAAGAAGACAACACCCAAACCAAAGAGTTACAAACCTTGTTCCACTTTCCTACATTGAATCTGACCCGAATAACCCTTCCACAAGTACTAATAGTGTTACCCTTAAAGAGGGAAGTAGTTAAAAAAAAAAAGGTGATAGCACAACCGACATAACTGATCCACTGACAGCGCAAAACAATATTCCTACCCTTAACTATGTCACCCTTGACATTTACATCATTATATGCCATTCGAGAAATTTCCCACCTTTGGTGGTCCAAATTGGAAGGTGATAAAGGAACAATGCACCCAAAATGGCCAGCATGCAAGTCAAAATAGCGCCATGCCTTGTCCATGTAGTAAGCTGGCAGTTCCTTGCATCTCCAATAATACCAATAATAGAGCCAAGAATTCCTTTATGGAAAGAACAAAGTAAGAATGTAGGTCGTATTATGAAAAGGTCAATTCATAACATTTCTGGTTACATAAAGAAAATTTCTATCTAAGCCTACCAAAACCTGACTATCCACAGTGAGAAAATCTACTTCACTGTAATTCATATTGCTATCCGTATGCAAAAATTTCAGAAAGCCAGAAGCATGTTGCATGACACTAATGCATATTACAGTATATCGAACCAAATAAATGTAATCAAGGAAAACCAATATCTTTTGTCGCGTACAAAGAAACACAGAGACTCATTTCATGGCTATGAGGTGTGGAGAATTGGGTACATACCAATACAATGCACGTTGCAAAGTCCTCCGGCATCGACTGACCTATTTACAAGAGCTATGCGCATCGCAGAAACCAAACATGTAGAGAATTGTAAACTTGCAAAGGATGGAAACACATGCAAATAATGATGAAGGCCTTGTAATGATGAATGGTCCATGTCGTTTTATATGTGTATAAAGAATAGGTTCAAATGTATTGAGATATGCGAAATTGCGAATCACTAAAATTTTCCTGGAAAGCTAAGCTGATCGGACTGCAATGAATGAATGATACATAAAAGTAAATTCGGGATGGATATTACCTGTGACATAGGTCAATCCGAGTACAAGAAGGCCTTTGGGTATCTCTAGAACAAAACCTGCTTAAAACAAAAAGGAATATCAATACTGATTAAAGATGGGCTAGGTTTTTTCTTTAAAAAAAATTTTATTGAGACACAAAATCTTAGCGATGACATGTTACATGTGAACTCTCGTTGCGAAAACCTATCTTTGTAGTTATGGATAGGGGTTTCATCAAATCACCAAAATTCCACACAGGGGACATGCAAGGCGATGAGAAACACATATTTAATACAAAGAAATTACCAAAGAAGGGAGTATAAATGTATGACATTTTTAACGAATCTTATCATAGCACAACCTGCATCTATTTAGAAATGATATTTTTACTTTATTCAAATGCCACCCAACACAGGATTGAAAATCTCTTGCATCAGGAATAAACTTGCCTAAAAAAATTGACACTTATATTGCTAACCACAAACCCCATCATAAATAATAAGATAGTCGAGGCCCTACCGACTCCAGGGCCATCCCTACTAGAAAAGTTGTTTTCACTATCGCAACTTACATTACAGCTCTGACCTTGGCCCAGTTTCCCATATCCATTGATATCACCAGCTTTCATTATCATGCCTTGCTAACCCACCATGTTACAATCTGATTTCACCTAATTTTTTTATTCCTTGGACCAACCATTTCTGAGAGGTTGATGCTTCTTTCCTGTCGACTTCACCACTCATATCCCAAGATTCGATTTCTGCCCCTGCAAAATGCAACCCTGTTCTCTTTCCAAATATCACAACTGTTACGTTCTCCCAATGCGAGCTTTGCGAATCCAAAGGGAATTTGCTTGCTCAACATTGTGTCTCAAGCCAATGGCTCTCACAAAGTACAATTAAATTCGACAAACCACACAACTAATTTTAGTGGCAGACATATGTCATCGACACAATAAAAGAGGAGACATAATTGAGAAGAATTGATTCAAAAAGAAAAACCTATTAACCTAATAATTATAAAATTAATTCTCTTTAGCATACACATATATAAATGATTAAGGAAATTCTAACCTACATAACAATATAATAATAAAAATATAATCACTTAATATAAATAATAAGAAAATTTTAGATTTATATAGTATTTATATAAAAACTTAGCACTAAAAGATTTTTGGAAATAAATATTTATAATATCATATATCTTGTGTTTTATAAAAACATTCCCACTTCCTTAAATGAAATTCTTTAGAGTTATTTTTTACTTCTAAAAATTGTATATAATATTATTATAATTATAAATAGATTGATTATTGTTATCTCCAAAACATAAATTAAAATATTAAAAAAAAAAAAACCCGATTGCTCTCCCAGTCTTTAATATGTGGAAATGCATAGATTTGAATGTGAAAAATTAGGGCTTAATTCTGCTATGCTTAATTCTCGTATATGACATATAGTAAAAAAGAATGACAATAGCTCACAATCTTGATAAAACCTCTTCGAAATCTCCACTAGCTATTAATATTCCACGTCCATTCCACTTCACTTAGTTCAATGACACCATTAATCTTATCTTAATATTCAACGTCCATTCAACTTGACTTAGGTCAATGACACCATTAATCTTATCTTAATATTCCACGTCCATTCCACTTGACTTAGGTCAATGACACCATTAATCTTATCTTATTTGCCACTTTATGTTTGCGTTAGAGGCACGCAGTATATAAAAAATTCCATTCGACTGATTGGAATTTTCCATACATCTTTAAAAGTCACTGAATTTTCTACGAAAATCTCAATATTCTTTTCTTTTCTAATGTGATATAGTATATACCTCAATGGGTATGTTTCCGTGGTAGACAGCTTGCTGGTGTTTGCCTTATGATGAACGGAATTATTAAAAAAAAAAAAAAAAAAAAAAGAAGTCGATGTTATGAGGGAGCGGTTTATGAGTTTTTGTATTTATTTGATCAAAATTTGTATTTACAATTAAAATGTTATTAAAATTTGTATATATAATTAAAATGTTTAAGTATTGAGGGTTTTTGTGTTTTTTTTTTAAATGAGTTTTTTATTTATTTTATCAAAAATTGTATTTACAATTAAAATATTATTAAAATTTGTATTTATAATTAAAATGTTTAAGTATTGAGGGTTTTTCTAGTGTATTATATTAGATATCATTTTTTTGAGATTCAAGTGAGTTAAGTAAGTCATTCATTAACTGGTTAATTTCTCATGATTTTTGAATAATCCATTTAGCACTTATTGAAATGCTGACCAATATATAATTTAAGAAAATAATAAAAAATTTAAATTAAAAATTTTGAGTTACTGAAATTCTTAATAGTATTCCATTCATTTAAGAAAAAATTATTCAAACACTTCAACCATAACTCGACTACATTTACAATCGAAACCAAACTGTAGCCAGGCAGACAAAGTCGGTCACAACACCTTCCTGTTTCGCCGGTCCTGTCTTACAAAACTTTTGGTGGAATTGCGGGATGAGATTCATGTCAGTCAAGGCTCCGCGTTATTCTAGAATGAGTTTTTTCCATAAGTACCGAGAAATTAGCATGATAAATGATGAGTGGAGGATATCTCGCAACTTCGTGGATATTGTGGAAGCAAAGTGGGGTTGTGAAATGCTATAAATATACACAACTGGTTGCTTGCTTTCACAGATTGAATTGAGTGGGCAGCCAGTGAATTATTTCTGTCTTTCGGGATTGACATTATTGTCAGTGTTGTCACTATGAAGTGGTTGGTGAAGTATGTTTTTTTCCTGCAAATGGCATGGTACTGCTTGGTGGTGCAAGGGCAAGATGTGCAGCAGCAATTCTTATCTCCTCACAATGATGTGGGTGTCCAGGCTCTCCAATGGGACGACACCGTCGCAGCTTACGCCCAAAACTATGCAAATCAGCGCATAGCAGACTGCGCTTTGCAGCACTCTGGTGGTCAATACGGAGAGAATATTTACCATGAGATAGGATATTCGGATCCCGTGGGAAGCGCCGTGGAGTACTGGTTTAACGAGAAGCAATACTATGATCACTCTTCCAACTCGTGCATTGAAGGTCAAGAGTGCCTACACTATACCCAGGTGGTGTAGAAGGATTCCAAAAGGCTCGGCTGTGCTCAAGCTCAATGTAACAATGGCTGGACTTTCGTTATCTGCAACTACGACCCGCGGGGAAACATAAATGGGCAGACACCCTACTGAATTCTCATATCCCATCTTGTAAGTTTTCTTCTAATATTCTGAGTTGACGATTCTCATAAGTAAATATATGTTGACTTTGCCCATCACAATAAATGTCCTTCACGACGGCCTTTCTCAAATTATGGAAAGGTTGGTTGTGAGAGTATGAAAGAGTTCAGGTTGCTTTTGGTTCGTGGAAAAATAGTTTTTTAAAACTGGTAAATATGTCTTTTTAACAAATTCACAATTTCAAGATTAATATAATATAAATTTTGTATGAGTTTGCGAAGATTTGGTGATTTTTTTTTAAGATTTGTGACAGCTTCATTTAAGTTAACTAGTTTAACTAGTTAAAGACTTTTTGTTTAATTTTCTTTTATCTGGCAAGAAAAATTTAAATCATTACTGTTGATAAAACAAATTATTTAATTTGCTGACTTATTAATTAGGAGAAATTAATTAATGGAAAGAAAATATTTTTTAAGCTGAAGGTAAAAATGTTTCCAAGAATAGAAGGTGGTTGGAGATAGTTGGAATACAGTTACCTACTCCTCTGAGGATAAAGCTGAATCCCAAAGGAGGAGTAGGGGTTCTGTGCAAAACGTTAAAGGGGAGTATTTTCTAGAGCTGGTGGTGATTAGTTGAAAATAACTCATAGCAACCCTTGTAAAACCAAATTTTCTGAGTTTCACTGGATTGGTCATCCAGAGGTCATAGTAGAAAAATGATCTATTCCACTGTTAACCCATGACACTGTCCAGATTTTGGAGCTAGGGGGGAAGTGGAAGACGTAATAGCCTCCCTTGATGGTTGGGAGGACCACAGCTTAAACTACCTAATCCAGATAAGTATTGCTGTGAAATTTTAAGCAGGTTAATACTAAATTGGTAGGATTGTTCTACAATGTTACAGTTGAGTAGATACTATTCTAAAATGAAAACATGTAAATATGTGTATATTTTTTTATAAATGCTTGAGACAGGAAATGAAGTCTGTAGGTAACTTTACTCTTTTTGTTATTATGATAGAACATAAGTAATTAATCATAATACTACCTCTTTCTTATTATCAATACATGGTAGAGTTACTGCCTAAATCTCTATATGTCATGTGAAAAGATAACAGAGATACATCGTCTGTGGCCAATAACCTAAATTAAACACGGGCATTATCTTACGGTGGCCTAGACACCGTAGGGAGAAACCTACCAGTAAAACTTGACATATTGTTTCTTATCAATAGAGAAGAAATTGATAAAGAACAAAAGTTGAGTGTAATCCTGTAGATTCAAACATCACATCATTTCTCAACAATAAAAGACGAAAACCCAGAAATTCTATTGGTAGCTTAAAGAAAAATTACATACAAAGTAAACCATGCCGAGAACTGGGCAAGAAACCCTTTTAAACATGAAAAGCATAGATTTGACTCATTACGAAAAATAGCAAACATACCAGCTCTTTGAAAAGTAAATAGTCTATAATAGTCCACACATAATTGCACATGATAAAGCTTAGTTTGATATATATATATATCAATGACATGCACCAGAGTTAAAAATGCGCTCTGTATTCCAATAAAACTCGAGTTAAACCCTATCAGAATCTTTATACAAAATATTAACAATGTTGTTCGAAAACCTAGGTTGGGGTTTACAACCCTCTTCTCTGAAACTGCTCATTGATATAGAAGAAGTCGAGCACTCTAATCAAGAACCGGAACAGCACATTGAAAACCTAGGAATTCGGTCTTCCTTCGAAGACATTTAGGGTACCTGAGAAATCAAGAGTGGAGATGTCAGCTGAGGCCGAGGTGACCGCATCAAGAATCCTGAAAGAAAGCTTGTTGCTTGAAGAATGGCGGGTTAGAACCACAAACCTGCATCAAAAACAACCAGCGAAGAGATGTTAACCATTGTTTGCAAAAAAACCATAGATGAGCTAGAGAAACTAAACCCCGTAAATTCTGGAGTGAATGTTACCTGAAGAAGGTAAAGACTCCCATTTGACCGCACTATAAGAGCATCAAAACTCAGAAATTAGACCTCTAAATACAAAAACGAATGGTCAGTTAAATCTAAACTTTGCGGCAAGTAAAGGGGAAAGCTAAATAATACTTTTGATCTTTCGTAAATAGCACATCCTCCTTGCATCTACCATAGTTGGACCAGTTTTGTAGTGCTAAACCTCTCTGTAGAGTTTAATCAACATAAAAATAGTACTCAGCTAGATGAGCCGGCGGGCAGCTTTACAAAAGAAAATAAAACCGAGGATGAGTAAACAGAGTAAGTTAGGAGAGCAATGGAGAAATGCGTAAGGAGATGGAAAACCTATAAGGGTTTGAGGCGGAGTTCGCAAGGAAGGAGCCGAGCTCTGGAAACCACTGAAAATTCCTAGATACAATCCTTCACTCTCAGTTAACAGGAGTAGCTTCTAGAGTTTTCCCTTGAAAAACAAAAAGAATCCAATGCAAATAACAGTTGTATCGTGGAGATTAAACCACGGTACTATCGAATAATGAATGGAGTCATATCTCCACGGAGGAGCATTGAAAATGCCAAGTGGAGTGCGGAAATTATCTCCGTAATAATTTTCATAAATCTCCATATCAGAACGGATACGCATTAATCATGCGACTTTAATATTATTTGTGTTTGATTAAATATCATAACATCAGACCTCTGTTAGAATCCCAAGATATGACAGGTTGTATACATGCATAGAGTTTAGCAGAAAAATTGTTGAATTCGTGTACTAAAATAACCCTAAGTTTGCACAAGTGACCTACGAAGATTTCATATTAATCATAATTGTGGTATAAAATGATATCATAATAATAATAATTTTGGATCGAATATCACGCAGTGATATGAAATGTGTATTGTATTAATATAAATGATTTTTATATTGATAAGTATTAAGGTAAGTGAATTTTCTTTTATATAATGGTAATAATCTAGGAGTGAAAGTTACAAGTGGTATCAGAGCAGGTTGCTACGCTGGGACCCTAAGGGTCTACTAACAGTGAAGTTGTGTATGTGAATAGTGCATAGAGAGAGAGAGAACGAGTGATAATGAGAAGAGCTATAGCATCACAATCGCAACCAGAGGAAACTCAAGCACCAACAGTCATCAATCCAAAAATGTGGGTTCAATTAAGTGTAGAACAACACCAAAAGACCAGTCGGTTACTTGAAGAACAACAACACCAAACTGGTTTTTCGCTGAACACGGTGCAGCAATTACAAGAGGAAATGCTAAGAGTTAGGAAGGATAATGAGCGACTGTTACAAGACCAGGAGAAAATTTTAAAAAGTTTATCTGATAAACAAAATCAGGAGTTGGATCATCCAAGTGCTGAAAGAAGCTTATGAGCAGATGAAGATTAGAAAATAAGAAATAATATTACAGACAGAGTTGAAAAGAGTCCCTCCCAGAGAAGTAAAAACAAGAATTACAATGAGGCAGAGTAGGGCAATCTGTCCGATCAGCAAGATATTAAGAGACAGAAAGTAGAACTACAGGGAGAATTCCGCAAAATTAAACCACCAACGTTTGATGGTGAGGCAGAGGAGGTGGCCGAAGGCTAGTTAATTAATATAAATAAATACCTTCAAGTTTATCAGTATAGCATCAATCTGAAGGCCAGATTGGCTATATACCAGTTCCGAGAAAAGGCCACCCTGTGGTGGGAAGAAGTGAAAAATGTATGCAGCATTGATGAACAGGACATTACTTGGGAATTGTTTCAGCAGTACTTTAAAGACAAGTACTTGATAGAGAGATTTTATGATGACAAGGCTAAGGAATTCCATGATCTTCGGTTGGGACAAATGACCATGGATGATTATGTCACTAAATTCACTTCCCCGTTACATTACGTTCCTTATCTCCGAGAAGAAAAAGCCAAAGTGCAGAGGTTCTTAAGTAGCCTACCTACTCATATGAGAGAACGAATAGAATTTGTTAATCCTTAGACCATGGATGAAGCCATTCGTAAAGCACAAATGTGCTATCAGCAGTCCAAGGCCAAGGGTGAAGGAGGAAAAAGCTGGCAGCCAAAGAAAAGTCAGAAAAATAATTCCAATTTTAAAAGCAGTAAAAGTGGCAACTTTAAAGGCTCAGCACGAAATTCTATCAGTGAAAAATCTTGTAGAAATCATCAAAGAACCAAATGGCCAGTGGAAGAGAAACCCACAGAAGCATATAGTAAGCCAGAGCAGGGACAGATTCCTAAACCTCCTCTACAATGTTGGGGCTATGGGGAGGCTCATTATTATAAAAACTGTCCACAACGAACTAGAAATGAAATTTTAACAAATTTGCAGGAAGCATCTACAGTGGGGAACGTGGCGCGTAACATACCCCACATCAACACAGCCTTGGAAGACCGAAAGGCTTATTTTCAGCCCACAATGATTGAATTAGAAGGTACTTTACTAACTAAACATGTTTCAATTTTAGTAGATCCTGGAGCAAGTTTGAGTTACGTAAGTCTCAAATTAGTGGAAATGTGCAAATTAAAAGAACATAAATTTAAGAATTCCTGGTTAGTACAGCTAGCTACCAGGGCAAAACGAAAGGTAACTGTAAAAGTTCCTAATTGTACAATGGAGGTGGCAAAACAACAATTACAATAAGACTTAAATATCTTACCATTGAGGTCTTATGATGTGTTATTGGGCATGGATTGGTTGGAAAGACACTGGACCTTAGTGGATTGCAAGGAAAAGATCATTTATTATAGAATGCAAGATGGCACGCGTAAAGAGATTCAAGAAATTAAAAACCCTGTGCAATTACGTCCAATCACAGCATGTCAAATGGGTAAGTGTATCAGAAAAGGATGCCAGCTATATGCAATTCAAGTGGGGTACACAGACTCCAAGGGAAAGGCACTAATGATGGAAGAGATTCCTGTGGTACAGGAATTTCTGGATGTTTTTCCAGAAAAAATTCTTGGCTTACCACCTAAGAGGGATATTGACTTCACCATAGAGTTGTTGCTAGGAGCCTCTCCGGTGTCAAGAGCTCCTTATAGAATGAGCGTACCAGAACTAACTGAACTGAAAATATAGCTATAGGAATTGCTAGACAAAGGGTATATCCGTCCAAGTGTGTCTCCATGGGGAGCACTAGTCCTATTTGTTAAAAATAAAGACAAAACCTTATGTATGTGCATGGATTACATGTAGCTTAATAAGCTAACTGTCAAGAACAAATACCCCTTACCAAGAATCGATGACTTATTCGATCAAGTAAGAGGGGCTAAGGTGTTTTCTAAGATAGACTTAAGATCCGGATATCATCAGATTCGGATTAAAGATGAAGATATTTTTAAGACAACATTTCACACTCGTTATGGGCACTATGAAATTGTGGTGCTACCCTTTGGATTGACGAATGCACCAGCAATCTTTATGAGGTTGATGCATGGCATCTTTCATCAATTCTTGGATAACTTTGTACTTATTTTCATAGATGATATTCTGATATATTCTAAAAGTTTGGAGGAACATAAAGAGCATTTGAGAATATTTTTGGAGATGCTAAGAAGGCATCAGCTTTATGCTAATTTCAGTAAATGCGATTTATTTAAAATAGAAATCCAATATCTAGGACATGTTATATCAGCTGAAGGAATCGTTGTTGACCTAGAAAAGATCAAAACTATTATGGAATGGCGAGTACCCCAGAATGTGGCCGACATTAGATCGTTCATGGGATTAGCTTTATATTATAAAAAATTTATAGAAGGATTTTCCAAAATTGCTTTTCCTATTACATCTTTGCAGAAGAAGGGAAAGCTTTTCAAATGGACAAATGAGTGTCAGAACAACTTTGAAAAGCTGAAGAAACTTTTGACTATAGCACCGGTTTTGAGGGTAGCTGACCTTGATAAATATTATGAAGTTTGTACGGATGCAAGTAAAGAGGGTGTTGGAGCAATATTAACCCAGGAAGGCAAAGTGGTGGCATATGAGTCTAGGAAACTGAAGGACAACGAACATAAATATTCTGCTTATGACTTGGAACTTACAGCAGTGGTACATGCTCTCCGGGTGTGGAGGCATTAACTTCTGGGTAAGAGGCTTGTACTTAAAACATACCATAGTAGCTTGACTAATTATTTTAAGCAAGCAGATCTAAATTCCAGGCAAGCAAGATGGAATGCCTTTCTAAGTGAATTTGATCTGGACATTCAGTACGTAAAGGGAAAGGAGAATCGAGTAGTAGATGCGTTGAGCAAAAAATTACATGGTGTTTATGCATTATACTATAATCAGCTAGAAAGCCAATTTTTGGAACAGTTAAAAGAAGAGGCAGAGAAAGATCCGAAATACAAATTCCTATGGCAAAAAATGGAAGAAGATAAGAAGCAAGGTAAAATAACTGAGTATGGAAAGAATGAAGATTAGGTGCTAACCTTCTGAGGAAGAATATATCTGCCTAATCGTATAACTCTAAAGAATTTAATACTGAATGAATTCCATCGCACCAATTACAATGGTCATCCAGGATATCAGAAAATGCTTACTACAATAAGAAAGGTATATTATTCGTCGGGCATGCGTAAGAATATTGTTGAATATCTAAGCAAATGTTTGGAGTGTCAGTAGGTAAAGATGGAGCACTAGCATCCTGCACGACTATTGCAGCCCATACCCATATCTGAATGGAAATGGGAGGTTATCTCCTTAGATTTCATCACAGGTCTACCGCGAACAAAAAGATAGAATGATTCAATCATGGTAGCGGTAGACAGATTAAGAAAAACTGCACATTTTATACTTGTACAGTCTACGTACAAGACAGTACAGATTGTTGATATATTTATGAAGGAATTTTTTAGGTTGCATGGTATACCAAAAACTGTGATTTCAGACCGGGATGTTATGTTTACATCCGCATTTTGGAAAACTTTATTTTCAGGTCTGGGAACACAAATACACTTTAGCACCGCCTATCACCCTCAGACTGATGGGCAAACGGAGCGGGCAAACCAAGTATTGGAAGACATGCTATGCATGTATGTGATGCAGCAGCCAACCAAGTGGGAGGATTATTTTCATCTTATTGAGTTTTCTTATAACAAAGGGTATCAGGAATCTCTGAAAATGAGTCCCTTCGAGGCATTGTATGGTAGGCAATGTCATACACCTATAAATTGGTGCAGTCTTGAGACTAAATTAATGTTGGGACCTGAAATTTTGGCGGAAATGGAAGCTGAGGTAAAAAGAATAAGGCAGAATCTGAAGCCCGCGCAAGACCAGAAAAATATTTATGTAGATAAGAAAAGGTCTTACTGTGAATTCATGGTGGGGGATCATGTTTACGTGAGAATTAAGCCCAAGAGGAGTACCATGTGGTGGACCTCTTGTGCCAATTATCTCCTAGACACTGTGGACCTTTCCAAATACTGGAAAGGGTAGGACCAGTAGCTTATCAGTTGGCTTTACCTAGCCATATTCAAGTTCACAATGTGTTCCATGTGTCCTTACTGAAGTGATATGTACATGATGAAAAACATGTGATTCATTGGCAAAATATTCAGGTAGAACTGGACGAAGAGTTTCTGGTTGAGCTGCAATACATACTTGACCGAAGAGAAATCGAACTCCGCAAACAAGTAGTCGTCCACATAAAAGTGCAATGGAAGCACTTCGAACTGGATGAAGCTACTTGGGAGGACGAGAAGTTCATGCGGGAAGCTTACCCGGAGCTCTTTGTAGAGCTGGGCTGAAACACCGAGGATGGTGTTACTTCTAGGGGAGAAGTTGTGACAGCTTCATTTAAGTTAACAAGTGTTAACTAGTTAAAGACAATTTGTTTAATTTTCTTTTATCTGGCAAAAAAACTTAAATCATTACTGTTGATAAAAAAATTATTTAATTTGCTGACTTATTAATTAGGAGAAATTAATTAATGAAAAGAAAATGTTTTTCTAAGCTGATGGTAAAAATGTTTCCAAGAATAGGAGGTGGTTGGGGATAGTTGGAATACAGTTACCTACTCCTCTGAGGATAAATCTGAATCCCAGAGGAGGAGTAGGGGTTCTGTGCAAAACTGTAAAGGGGAGTATTTTCTAGAGCTAGTGGTGATCAGTTGAAAATAACTCACAGCAACCCTTGTAAAACCAGATTTTCTGAGTTTGAATGGATTGGCCATCTAGAGGTCATACTAGAAAAAGGATCTATTCCACTGTTAACCCGTGACACTATCCAGATTCTGTAGCTAGGGGGCAAGTGGAGGATGTAATAGCCTCCCTTGATGGTTGGGAGGACCACAGCTTAAACTACCTAATCCAGATAAGTATTACTGTGAAATTTTATGCAGGTTAATACTAAATTGGTAGGATTGTTCTATAGTGTTACAGTTGAGTAGATACTATTCTAAAATGAAAACATGTAAATATGTGTATATTTGTTTATAAATGCTTGAAACAGGAAATGAAGTCTGTAGGTAACTTTACTCTTTCTGTTATTATGATAGAACATAATTAATTAATCATAATACTACCTCTTTCTTATTATCAATACATGGTAGAGTTACTGCCTAAATCTATATATGTCGTGTGGAAAGATAACAAAGATACATCATCCGTGGCCAATAACCCAAATTAAACGCGGGCATTATCTTACGGTGGCCCAAACACCGTAGGGAGAAACCTACCAGTAAAACTTGACATATTGTTTCTTATCGACAGAAAAGAAATTGATAAAGAATAAAATTTGAGTGTAATGCTGTAGATTCAACATTACATCATTTCTCAACAATAAAAGACGAAAACCCAGAAATTCTATTGGTAACTTAAAGAAAAATTACATGCAAATTAAACCATGCCGAGAACTAGGCAAGAAACCCTTTTAAACTTGAAAGGTGTAGATTTGACTCATTACAAAAATAGCAAACAGACTAGTTTTTTGAAAATTAAATAGTCTATAATAGTCCAAACATAATTGCACATGGTAAAGCTTAGTTCGATATATATATATATATATATATATATCAATGACCTGCACCAGAGTTAAAAATGCACTCTGTATTCCAATAAAACTCAAGTTAAACCCTATCAAAATCTCTATACAAAATATTAACAATGTTGTTTGAAAACCTAGGTTGGGGATTACAACCCTCTTCTCTGAAACTGATCATTGATATAGAAGAAGTCGAGAACTTTAATCAAGAACTGGAACAACACATTGAAAACCTAGGAATTCAGTCTTCCTTCGAAGACATTGAGGGTACCTAAGAAATCAAGAGTGGAGATGTCAATTGGGGCTGAGGTGACCACATCAAGAATCCTGAAAGAAAGCTTGTTGCTTGAAGAATGGTGGGTTGGAACCACAAACCTGCATCAAAAACAACCAGCGAAGAGATGTCAACCATTGCTTGCAGAAAAACCATAGATGAGCTAAAGAAACTAAACCCCGTAAATTCTAGAGAGAATGTTACCTGAAGAAGGTAAAGACTCCCATTTGACCGCACTATAAGAGCATCAAAAGTCAGAAATTAGACCTCTAAATACAAAAACGAATGGTCGGTTAAATCTAAACTCTGCGACAAGTAAAGGGGAAAGCTAAATAATACCTTTTATGTTTCGAAAATAACACATCCTCCTTGCATCTGCTGTAGCTGGACCAGTTTTGTAGCGCTAAAATTTTTTGTAGAGTTTAATCAACATAAAAATAGTACTCAGCTAGATGAGCCGGTGGGCAGCTTTACAAAAGAAAATAAAACCAAGGATAAGTAAACAGAGTAAGTTAGCAGAGCAATGGAGCAATGCGTAAGGAGATGGAAAAACTATAAGGGTTTGAGGTGGAGTTCTCAAGGAAGGAGCTAAGCTTTGGAAACCGCCGAAAATTCCTAGATACAATCCTTCACTCTCAGTTAACTGCAGTGACTTCTGGAGTTTTCCCTCGAAAAACAAAAAGAATCCAATTCAGGTAACAGCTTTATCGTGGAGATTAAATCGCGGTACTATCGAATAATGAATGGAGTTGACATATCTCCACGGAGGAGCATCGAGAATGCCAAGTGGAGTGCGGAAATTATCTCCGTAATAATTTTCATAAATCTACATATCAGAACAGATATGTATTAATCATGCGACTTTAATATTATTTGTGTTTGATTAAATATTATAACATCAGACCTCTGTTAGAATCCCAAGATATGATAGGCTTTATACATGCATACAGGTTAGCGGAAAAATTGTTCAATTAGTGTACTAAAATAACCCTAAGTTTGCACAAGTGACCTACGAAGATTTCATATTAATCATAACTGTGGTATCAAATGATATCATAATAATAATAATTATGGATCGAATATCACACAGTGATATGAAATGTGTATTGTATTAATATAAATGATTTTTATATTGATAAGTATTAAGATAAGTAAATTTTTTTTTATATAATGGTAATAATCTAGGAGTGAAAGTTACAAGATTCAAGTGAGAATTATTAAATTTCAAAATTTCCAGGTTCAAACTTAGAGGGAGGTAGAGTATGCATGTCTTCCTAGTTATGTAACTATGTTTTCATAGACTTAGCACTCAAATCTCTCTCTGGAAGTGGGTTCCTTGTCTCACAAACAAGGGGCTCTCATACACCAATTTGGTGCACTTGGTTATGACCTTAAAAATTGAATAATAATAATAATAATTAATTTTGATTATAAAATATATATAACTTCTTTAAAATGTTTTTATATGTTAATTAAAATTAGGTAAAAGATAACATATTCATTTATTTTAGACCTAAATTTTATTATTATTATTATGTTAACTAAATTGGGTTAAAAAATAATATATTTATTTAATTGAAACCTTAATAATAGTGTATAACCAAATTAAATGTTAGAATATATAACCATTCAAAGTAAATCCAAAATTATATAAGCTTCATTTAAATGATTTTTTAATTACCAAAATTAATGTACAATCAATATTTAATAATCAAAATTTAATAAATTAAAGTAATGAATGTATAATGGCTTTTTGTTTTATCCTGATCACTTAGTGATTCAAGGGATAAAATATATGCTCAAAATCTCCTGAAACTTATGCCAAGTCATAATGTTCATTGTGTTGATTCCAACGACACTTGAATCACCTCAATCCAACACCGTATGAGAAAGTTATTGTGTTCTGAAGTTTTAGGCAAACACACAAAAAGTCAAAATTGCAGGGTTGACTGTACATGTACAAATGTCATGTGGCAGTCCGTACATTAATGTAGTGCTAACATCATCTTCTGACTAGGTTGTACAAAGTGGTGACGTGTCAGTTTGTGATTGAATGGTACGATGATTTGGTGGACCAACCATAGGTCACCACATGGTCCAATCATAGGGTGCCACGTGGCCCTATGAGAGGCTGCCAAGTGGCCTTCTAGTTGGCGCCAAAATTTTTGTTAACTAACTGGTTGAGCCTCCACAGGAATTGAACACACAATTTTTCAACCAACAGACCAACGCCCAACCATTACACCATATATGCTATTTTTTAAATCATTATCTCTGGGTTATATTTATTTACCATTGGTCGAAGAGTTGGGGTTTGTGGGCAGACCGACGGGCTTGCTCAACCAACCCAACCCAAGGTTTAATGTGGGAGATATGACCAACGACGAAGTGTGAGGGGCTAGGGCGCATGGCACACTGCCCACAGCCATGGACCGTGGCCATGTGGTAACATGGTATTGGGAGTGGAGGAGGTGGGCGGGGGCTACAACTAGTTTAACAATTTTTTATTATTATTATATATAAAAACAAACAATCAACAAACACCAACGGGTGCAGATCGAACCCCCAACCTGTGGCGAGTTAATAAACAAAGTACCCTAGTTATCGTGCTATGGCTTGTTTTGTTGAATTTTTTGTAGGGACGAGAGCTAATATGTTGTAGTTACAGACAAATTTGGTAAAAGGGGGGTATTTTTCTCAATTTTAAGTTTTTTTAGCTCACGAAGAGCTTAGATGATGGTTTTCAAGTATTTTGGAAACAATGATACTATTATTTTTATATATTTAAGCTTGTATGTTGATTTATTGAGCATTTAAGCATATAATAAAGTGTTCACAACTGGAAGCTCGACCTAGAGATGTAGCCCAAGTTGGGTGAACTCCGTTATCAATTTTCTTATGTTTGATGCTACAATTTTGTCCTCTTTTAACTGTTAAAATTCTGCAAATTAACTTAAGTTTGTGGACTTTTGCGACCATGATCCATTGCCTAAAATATAGAAACTAGCTTGCAAATTGTTTAATGAAACCTTTACTTTTCATTTTTAGATTAGTTTGGTATCAAAGCATGGTTGATGTGAAGGTTTCATAGAATTTTCAAGGTGTTTGAATGATCTAGATTGTATCATTATATTGTTTTTCATCCATCTCGATGCATTTGTAGTGGAAAAAGTGGAGGAATCATCTCACGTGACCGGTTTTACCAACGAGACTCAGTTTGGAAAAATGAGGTATGAAACCTTCTGGGAGCATTTGGAGGCATCAAATGATGTTTTTTTGGTGTAAAATTTTTTCATCATTGTGCCAAAACATTTCATGCTATTCTACACACAAATATATTTTGAACAACACACAAAGCGTGTTAATGAGGGTCTGTATGCAAAATTTATGCCACTCGGAAGTTGACCTTCCTGTTTTCACACCTATAGTTTGGGAGGATGCCACGTCAACCACAAATATTTATGGGAAAGGGGCTAGCCACATGATTATGATGTAAAATAATCTATAATATTCTTTATTGTAACTCTATTTAAGATTCGATGTAGTCAAAATTAACCACTAGTAGGTTATCAAGTTGTGTTATAACTAAACCACGAGGAGGAAGAGGCATTCCATTATTTCAAGATAATTTTGTTCCATAGCTGAGCAAAGATAGCGAGGAGAGATAGGAGGTAGAGCACATGTAGAGTATCTGTGCACTATAGAAACCCACAAGCCACATGCATTACTTCTTTGTACCTGAATCCATATTTCCAGATAGAGAAAGAGAGCGAAGATGCCTCACCTTCCAACTGGGTTTTCTTCAGAAAGGGTTTCCTAGAGAGCATATTTTTTTTCTTATGTGTGTGTGTGAACTTATTTTGTCGTTCTCTATTTTTCTACATAATTTCCATTCACATGCATGCACTAATTACAGTTAAATATTCAAATCTAGAATTTTTATAAAAATTTAACATTATAAAATTCTAGTATTTTAATATATTATTATCATATATGTTGTGATGAATTGTGTAGTGGAATATCCATGGAAATTTACAGGTCATTTGGAATCAAAGCAGGTTTCTTTGTGTATTTTGTGGAGATTGCATGAATCTAAATCGACAGGGTCGAAAATTGTAAAACCGTAATCATGAGCGATGAATCTGTAAATGAATGTCATGATGCTATAGAGGTCAAATTTACGTGGCTGGAACAACTAGTCACAAATATCAGCCGCACTGTAAACCTCCTCATGGTGGCCTCGAATAACAATATGAGGATACTTGGAGAAGATGCAAGTTCAAATGTAGAGGAAAAATTAGAACCGAGATCAGAAGACCGGGGAGAAACGAAGAACTAGTTGGAGAAAGAGCCCAAAAAAGATCAATCTAGATCGATTGTCGTGAACCAATCACAATCCCCGATTAAAATGGAAGAAAAATTTGATATCAAGTCATACCACATCAATATTGATGCTTTGAAGCTGAACCATTGGCTACAACAACTGGAAATCTATTTTAGCGTCCATCATATTGAATAAGGACATAAAATCTCATTTGCGCAACTAAAATTGGAGGGTCATGCACTGACTTAGTGGGAGAGGCACACAAAAACCCTGAGGTTGGAGGGAGAACTTCTAGTGACTAAGTGAGAATATTTCAAAACCCACATTAAGTCACAATTTTATCCCATTGGGTACGTGGAGGACCAGTGGATCCGGTGGTGTTACTTCAGGGAAAAGTCAGGTCCGAGCGCGCAGGATTACACCACAAAATTAAGGAAGATGGATATAATGTTGGGTATCTCTCCAAACAACCGAGATGTACTCCTCAAGTATTTGGGCAGTCTGCACCATCATCTGCGTGAGAAAGTGATGTTGTTCAAGCCCAAATCAGTGGACAAGGCTTGTGTACAGGCACAATACCTAGAGAACAGAGGCCTCAAGAGAGCATAATCATGTGGATTGAGACAAAAGGAGCAACTAGATGCTTCTAAGGAGGGAAAGAAGAAGAAAAAAGGGGGAAAATATAAGAAGATGACAACCACAACAAACTAGTGCAAATATTCTAGCAACCACTGCAACATCAATTTCCATACAAAGAAAAAATGTTGGATGTTTCATCCATAGCTAAACTTGACTAACAAGAAGAAGAAGCTCATGGCCATTGATTCGAGTAACCAAGCTGAAATTTAATCGGATGTGGATGAGAAGATCGTTTTTATGTCAGTACAGAAGGAGGTGAATCTGAGTATCCTTCAATAACAAGAAGAGAAAGAAATGACGAAACTCTTCCATATAAAGATACAGGTGAAGAAGACAAAGACTGATGCTCTATTTGACTCAGGATTGTAGGCAAATCTCATTGTAGCAATTCTTGTCAAGAATTTAGGGCTGGAAGTTAATGATCATCCAAACCCATATCGATTGGGATGGGTAAATAAGGATGCAGAGCTGAAGGTAACAAAATAGTGGAAAATTTATATGCTATCAATGCTAATTTTATTGATGAAGTAGATATGGATGCGGTTCCCCTTGGTGTATGTGTAAATATAACTTCATCATTTAATGAAGACATTGTACAAACAAAATCGGTTATATATCAGTGTTCTAATACAAATACTTGTACGCATCCTCCTTTCGGCACCTCCTTCCTTACTTCAGAGATATATTTCCGCCCCATTATCACCCTTCCTTATACATGTACACGCGTGCTGTAATATTCATGAGAAGAGTTAACCAGTACCGACTCATCAAGGATGGAAAATCATTCATAATCAACGCGCAAAAGGCAAGTCAAAATTTTCACTGGTAAGTGATTACCAAGCCAAGAAATTGATTATTTCTAGCAAGAAGTATGTTTATTGTTTTTAAGAGAAAGTGAGTCTGTAGAGGAGTCAATAAGAGGAAAGGCATCCCTAGGGTATACTAAGAAACAAAAACAACAACTGGAGGAGTTTCTATAGGCATATAGGAATGTGTTTTGAGAGCCTAAAGGACTACCACTTAATAGGGAAGTGGAAAATGAGATCCAACTATTACCAAAATTCCTCTTGTCGAATATTGGGTTCTATAGGTAGTCTATTATAAAAGAAAGTGAGGTGAAGAAACAGTTGCAACAACCGTTGGAATAGGCTTACTATGTTAGCCATGATCAACCATGGTCAACTATAATAAACTATGGTTACCATGGTTGACTATGATAAACTTTGGTTGATTGTTATCAACCATTAACATAGATGAATAACCATGATGAACGAGAGTCAATCATAATCTAACATAGTCAATTATAGTTAGATGTGGAAAATCATGATTATCCATACTGATCTATATATTGGCCATAATAAATCCTCTCTAACAATAACTTGAATATATTTAGTCATAGTTAGCCATGGCCTACTATTCCCCCATACAAATCCACCATCAACTAACACAACCACATTAATAAAGTGCTTAAAATAAAATAACAACTAACCTAAAAAAAAATTAAAACTATTCACATAATTCAACCATGGTACTATTATGGATTTTTATACATGTAACCATCGTTTAACCGTCATTTAAATGCTTCTTTTTCTTTTCAATTTGATTCACGCGGCTTTTAGTGAAACTTCTTAGTATACTTAACGTGCAATCCTTTCATCTTACCCACCAATGTTTATTTAGAACCAGTGATATCGGCCGCAAATAAGACCTAAAATGCACTCCATAACAAAGTCCACGTCACATTTGAGTTTGAAAAAGATGTTTGCATTGAGACCATCCATGCTACCAACTTTCTCATTTCCCGAATGTCGACAAACCGGCCCAATTTCTTTTCCGTGTCGGACTGTCCCAAAGAATATCCATCTAAGCATGACGTGCCCGCATTTCCATGTTTGACTCCACGAAGATTGTGAGTTTTGAAGTCCGCCCGTTATGTAAGCAGAGCCCTTTTGATTGTGTCATTGAACATGCGATAAGAACGGCCATACCCTTTGTTCATGGCTGGCTGGCATTCGCTTTTTCTTTTGCATTTTCCGAGAAACAAACATGTATTGATGGTTGAATTTAATAAAGTTTCAGAGCAATGGAAATTTTGGTTCCAATTAAACAAGCAAACCCAATGGAATCATATATTTTTATTTTATTTTCCAGATAGAAACATACATTAGTGGTGTATGTCAATAGGATGTATCAACTGATCTCGTTGCACTCACATCTGTACACACTGTCATTTTGAACATATACAAATATTTGTTTACAAAATCTGTCACTTCCATCAACCTAGGAAACGACAGATTTGTGGATATATATATTCGTGAAGACACTATTGAGATAAAGATATACAGAATCTGTCTTCAAAATATTTGGAACACAAATATTTTGTCTAAAAGGTATTGTGGAATAAAATGCTTTTGTCGAAAAAGGAAAGTCGAAAAAAACGGTAGGAAGTGACAGATTTGTAGACAGTAATCCCTGTTCTGACTTTCATCCAATTCTCAAATATTTGTTCGCAAATCTTGGACAGATTCTGTGGACAGATTTGTGAAACGAAATGGATGGATGTCGATTGATTTGTGAAATACGATGTAGGGAAGACAAATTTGTGAAATAATAATTTGTAATATAGGATGGATAGAAGGAAGTAAAGAGACTTGTGTACAAATATATGTTAGAGATTTGTGAAAAATGAGATGGATGGATGTAGTCAGAATTGTGTACAAACATGGGACAGGTTTGTGGACAAAAATATTGTTTACAAATATTGTCCAGAATTCTCGATAGGATGGATGGAAACTAAAGGTTTGTGAAGAAATATAATCATCTGTGAACAAACACAAGAGGGAAAAATGCAAAATTGGTTGATCGGTTGATAAATTTTGTCATTTCAATTTGTCCTCTGGATCTCCATTTCTTCTACAATTACAATTCGTAGAATGAGAAGAGTGTGGAGATACGATTTGTTTTTGAGTTTCAGAGGCCCAGATGTAAGAAAAGGCTTCGTTGGTCATCTTTACAAGGCTTTGACCAGAGAAGGTGTTCATGTCTTCGTGGATAGCCATGAATTAAAGAAAGGGGAGGATTTTAATGCAACCATAGAGAATGCCATCGAAAGCAGTCGAATCAGGATTCCTATATTCTCCCCAGATTATGCAACCTCTCTGTGGTGCCTGAGGGAAGTTTCCCTTATTGGGAGGCAGAGGCAGAGGCAGGGGCAGGGGCGAGAGCATGGGAGGACCACTCCCTTGTTTTATAAAATGTCTCCTTCCCATGTTCGCCACCCTGACCGACCCGACAGCCCATTTTCTCAGGCATTCCACATCATGAGAGCTGTGGAAGACACAGTGAACAAGAAATTCGTGAGTGGAAGGTTGCTCTATTCACCGTCGCCAGTCTCTCTGGCTGGTCACTCGACGACACCAACGGGTGGGTCGGAATTCTTTTATGTTTTGTTTGAATTTATTATTTAAACAATATTTTACCCACTACATGGAATATATGTGGGAGGATCTCTCACCTCGACACGGGTATCTTTTCTTTGAATGTTTTTTCGTGTTTGTTTTGACGCATTCCATTTCTGCGATGTGCAGGTACGAAGCAGCGCCGGTGATAATTTATGGGACAGATTGCTTTTTTATTTCGTTTTTTTATTAGGTTTTTTTTTTTTCTGGAATTTTACAATAAATGTTTTCAATTTCTCAACAAACTTTTCGTTGAATAGATTATCGCCAGAGCTAGCTGCCACAATATAATTTTCCGTGCTGTCTTTGAAGGCCTGGGATTCTAAAATGAAATGTTTTTTTGTTTCCACTTTTACAGAAAAACAAAAAATACATACTCTTTCCTGCCATATTTCTTTTGGCTATTTCACAACTGAATTGAGGAGAATTAGTCCTTAGTTGAGCGAATAAGAATTTTAGATGTTCAGAAAATATACAATAATTTTTTTCCGTTTAATAAAATAAGGTTAGTTCGAAATGTCCCTATAAAGTTTTTTATATGATTATCAGTAAAAAATTTCTAAAAAATATCTAAGATTTACAAAACCCAGAATTCAAACACTGATTAATGTGTTTTTATTTTCATTATTAAAAATTAATATGTTTTCTCCAAATAAAAAAAATGGAGTTCTGATTTAAAATGAATTAATGTGCTCTTATTTTCATTATTATATTTTTATTTTTCCCACATTATGTGTATTTTGTAATATAATTGGTTAAATATTTTTTACTAAAAATTTTATGGGTGAGATTTAATAAAAAATTATAATTATTTTAATGATAAAATTAAATTCTATTTTACTGGTTATGGTCAATTATTTTTTATTATTATTTTATTTCATTTATTTCAACAATAATCCATATATATTTCATAATTATTTTTATTAAAAAATATATATATAATTTAAAAAAAATCTAAAATATATTGTGAAAAATTATATTTCACTTTAAAAATATAACTTTTTTATGCCTTTTTATATTAAATAAGTAATCTAAAATGATCTTAAGATGTATTATTGTGAAAATTGTACTAGTTTAAGAAAAAAAAATTATAATTACGCCGAAAGGTGTTCTCTTTGCTGGCTTGGGGTGAGAAAGACTGTTCACCCTAGCCAATGAGAAGCATTTCTTATCGCCCTTCTAGCCAATAAAATTTGGACATATGGCACTTCCTCCAACAAATGAAACTCCTCCATTTGGACTTGGCCCCTCTAGTGACAATTTTCTAGACTTAACACCTGGATAGTTTCTTTACCAGCTGTTACATGACACTTCTGCAAAGCCCTTGAATGTACTCATTTTGCCATACTGGACCCTTGACAATACCCATTTTTCCATAACGGGAGACTTCAACACAGTCTGATGAAGGAGAGATTTTTCCATGCCAATAACTACTGGGAGACTTGAACGAAGTTCGAGGAGGGAGAGTAAAAGATAATGTAGTAATTCCATACAAAATTGCTCTATGGCCATGCCTTTTCATGGCTCCCCTCTCCTGCTATTGTACCCTTCTTCTTTTGCCTCAGAAATCTAACCCCTTCGACCATACTCCCTTTCATTTGCATTCACCTTCTCTACATCCCATCACTTCATTCCCCTGCTCATATATTCTGACGACCTTCTCCTGCCTTCCGTTTGTTTCAGTACTTGCAAATCAGACTTGCAACCTCGACACCTTGCCTACTTCCACTTTGCAACGTCAACGACTTTCCGACTTCCAGCTTGAAGGACTTACGATTACTTTGTTGAGTCAAAATAACGGGTAAGCTGCGACTTGTCTTCCTCTGCTAACAACTATTTACAGTGTTGGGACTTATCTTCCTCTACTTCGCATATGTGAATTAATTCTTCAGCTGAAGAAATGACGAAAAATGTTTTATTGTTACTCACATAAGATTTTCTATTATGCTTGTGACAAATCCTTCCAAAATTATGCTATTGATTTTCAGTTGTGTCACTTGTGTACAAGCATTAGCTAGTTTGGTCATTCAGAAAAACTTCATTGAATCAAAATAGCACCTTCTTTTAGCAAGACGCCTGCATCTCCATGGAGATATTGTTAACTCGCAATGCTTTTTCTTCGCTTTTCGCTGGTGCTACCAACTTATGAATTGCACCTCGATGACTTGCCTACTTCCTCCTTGTAGCCTCAACGACTTGCTGACTTCCAGCTTGAAAGACTTACGATTACTTTGTCGAGTGAAAATAATAGGTAAGCTATGACTTGTCTTCCTCTGCTAACATCTATTTTACAGTGTTGGGACTTCTCTTCCTCTGCTTCGCATATGTGACTTAATTCTTCGGCTGAAGAAATGAAGGAAAATGTTTTATTTCCACTCACATAAGATTTTCTATTATGCTTGTGACAAATCCTTCCAAAAGTATGTTATTGACTTTTAGTTGTGTCACTTGTGTAAAAGCATTAGCCAGTTTGGTCATTTAGCAAAACTTCACTAAATCAAAATAGCACCTTCTTTTAACAAGATGCTTGCATCGCCATGGAGACATTGTTAACTTGCAATGCTCTTTCTTCTATTTTCGCTGGTGTTGCCGACCTGCAACCAACCCACTAGATCGTTGCACTTGAACAGATAAGTTCTGCTTAGACTGCGACGCCTCGCTACTGTGTTTCCCTTTCCGATGGTGCTCATAAACATACCATTCTGCTCCCTTCTTCGCATACTTCCCTTGCACAAAACAAGGACTTGCAAATAGGCTCCATTATTCTCCTCAAAAGAAGCTCGTGCACATATGCACATCAATCCATGTATGTTGTGTACAAACCACCCCCTCCTTCCTCCCTTTTATGATTCTCCTCTTATGTCTCTTTTTTATTTCTTCTTCTCATTCCTAATGTTTTACTTCACCTCTTTGCTGATACAATGCTCCTTCTTGCAAGTCGCTTTGTGTCCTGGAGCTCCAGATAGTCTAGCGTGTTGCACCATTAGTTGGTGACCCATCCCCTCCTATTCTCTTCGTCGAATAGATGCTCCAAGCCACCTCCTCCTCCTCTTCCACCTCTCCCTTTCCATCACCACCCTCCCTTGAAAATCACACATTGTCCTCCTAAGACTCCACTCGAACATCTGCAACTTCTCTCCCTTTTAAAGCACTCTCCCCTACCCAAACATCTCGGTTCATCTAGGGCAGAGTGCTTTCAAAAACACCCCTTCATGAATATAGCAATGCACGTGGGGCTGGAAAATCGCTAGGGTTTTATCTTTTCGACCACGAAGACGATCAAATCCACGTTTGCACCTTCAATGACTTGGCATAATCCCTACATGCTCTCATTCAAGTTTTCCACATATAAAATGTTGCGAATGGCACTGTAAAGGTCCCCAACCCTTCCTATAACCTTCTAAGATGCCTGTTCAAAATCCTCCTCTTCTCTTCATCAACAATGTCTCAACTCTTCGATGATGACCTTACAATAACTTTCGATACCTTTCACTTCATGCTAATCAGTTGCCTCAAACTTTCACCTCCTAACTCAACCGTTAATGTCATAGGTATTTTCGCCTCGCTCTCTCCTATATCTCCTCCCAACATGTCCGGGAGCAACACCGATGACACCTTGTGGGGAAAATGCTACCATGTTGAAGGCTGCGAACTCTTCGAGCTTCACATGGCTCGTGTTGTTTTCGTACTTGTAATAAGGGGGGGGGGGGGGAATCACTGAGTTCAATGGCTAAACTATCAGCACAATCCTTTCCACTTCCTTGCTTATAAATCCAGATATCGCTAAAACGTGACAACTCAAACAATGGTTTGACGAAGAAGGCATAAAATCTTCCTTTCCCTCGCTCAGCTGAAAATAAATCAACACAAGAAAGAGGCCCCTCAATACAAAAAAAAATTCCAACATTATCTTAATGCCACCCGGCGAAAAAACTCCATGGATTTCAGTCCGTGCTATTGCTACCTCAATTAACATGGATGATTTCTACTTCCTTGCATGCCCCCTTACCATTGATGGAATGAAATGCATGAAAAAGGCTTTACGACAAGATGAAAACACCTGGCGATGTTAAAAATGTGAAGGATTGTTCATCGAGTGCGAATACCACTACATCCTCCTGCTCCAGTTGCACGACCACACTGGCCACCTTGAAAACATGGTCACTTTCAACGAATCTGCAACTACACTTTTGGGCATCTCTGCAAAGGACCTTTGCCTCCTCTCAACCGATCCTGGAGTTGTCCTGGACATATATAGAAAAATAAAAGAATGACAACTACTCTTCACACTATCTTTGAAGACAAACACCTTCAATGGTGTTGAACGGCTACGCCCAACTCTTATGCACACAGAAGAACTCCCTTATGCCGATGCATTGACTGTCCTCCTACAATTCCTGTAGCCCACTCTTGCCCCCCTAACATAGTCTGTCGTCGGCTTTAGCCGTGCATTTCCACCTCTTGCCCATTTTCCCCCTCCTCTCGTTCCATACATCCTTTCCCCCTAACACCTTTATGGTGAAATTCCCATCCCCCCTCCCCCCCCCCACACATATCCTCCATTGCTTCCCATTGTTCCCCCTGTAGTCTTTTTGAACCTCGCTTGCCATTCATCATCGATTGTGCATACAACATTTGTAATCGTTACTATATCTTTATGAACCCTTATTCTATTTAAGTTGTGATGCGATCGCAATCGCATATCGCAAAGATCATTGGTGACCCACGGGCACAAGTAGCTACACTGTTTAGACGAAAGGGTGCCTCTACAGTTGACCTTGCCAGACGCACTTTGACTGAGATCAATGACTGATATCTACTGCGGGGCCACAATGCCGATGAATGAGCCGTACCCTGAGGTCCCTCCGCAGTGACGTAAGCAAGTCGTCAAGTCAGCTCGATGACAACACATCTAACTTGTCACAAGCTTAGTGCTTTAGTACTTCACAAGTTAAAGTTTTTAAGTTATGATGCAATTGTGCCATCGCACATTGCAATTGCAATTTTTTAATTTTTCTCGTTTCATGCCCAGTTAAAAGTTAAAATCGCCAAAATGTGATTTTTGATGAGGGCACAAATGAAATGTGGTTTCGCAGCCTAAACCTATAAAATTTCAAGTCCAGATTTTTTGTGTCGTGTAGAAACAGAAGAATAGACTGAAAGGACGATTTGGTTTCTATACGTCCATTCCTGCATTGAATTGCATTAAATATTCAGGCTCCACCATGTTGTATTAAAAGTATGTAATTTCATATGTTTATTTGAGATGAATGAAAAGAAGAATTCAATTCGTCTCTTGTGTTCTCGCTCTCTATCTGTGTGTAATTTTTATTTCTGCAATATTGCATTCTCTGTGTTGTAAGGGGGAAACACATCCCTCTGTTGTTTATTTTCATTTTCCAACATCATACACATGTTTTCTTTGTTGGAAATAACTCCCAACCACCGCCATGAATTTACTAGCAACAACCCACACATTGAATTGAATTTTTTGTTGCAGGATGGACAAGTCCACGATCCAAATCCGAAGTTTTGTTTTTTGCTTTACAAAATTTGTATAAATGTTCAAAGCAAACTACCTGAGCCATTCTCTGCGTTAATTTCTTCACCCATCGCATTACTTACCATTTTCCCATAGTCGCATCCTAAAAGTCTCAACCATTACCTTTTAACGCATTACCACAATGTTATTTCCTCACTGATGCGATTTGGTGGGACCTCCAACCCATACCAAAACTCCATACAAACCTTCTATTTCTGCCTTACCTTATGCATTTTCCATTTCACACTTACTGCTGTTTACCACACCACAACCCACACATCACACATCTTAACTGTTGCCCGTTATGCTCCTCGTCGAACCTTGCGATGTTTTGATGCGATATTGCATCCGACATCGCAATCGCAACATTTTATGGTTTCCAGTTAATTGCCTGTAGGCTATGTTATGTAAGTCGCGATGCGATAGTGCTAGCGCACACTACAATCACAACACTTTATGTTTTCTGTTAAAGTCTCGCAAGTTATGTTATATGCATTGTGATGTGATAGTGTTATCGCACATCAAAATCACAACATTTTAAATTTTCCTATAATTCTCACACGTTGTTTTGTTTTATGGTGTGATGTGATCGTGTTTACGCACATCGCAGTTCGCAAAGCTCAATGGATAGAGCCTAGGTTAAAGTTTGATATCGTCGAAATGCCATAAGGGCGCAGACACGATGAGGTTTTAAAGCTGAAACCCACCAAATTTCAATTCTTCCAATTTATGTGTTTTTTACATTGTTTCATGTATAAACAATAGAACAGAGAAGAAAGCCATACACGACTCTGTGCGCTGTTAATGAAGAAATGGGCTTTCACGAAAAAAAAGGATGATTGGTTGTTACCCGTCCAGTTCCGCATTGAATTGCAGCCTTCGGCCATTTTGTATAAGATATGTAATTTCATATTTTCAGAGTGAGATGAATCGAATATAGAGAAGAGTTGAATAAATTGAAAAATTCCTCTCCTATGTGTTTGCTGTCTGTCTGGCCGTGAATTGTTATTTCCGCATTTGTTGCATTCTCTGTGTTGAAATTGGAACACATTCCTCTATGTTTGATTTTATTCATAATTTTCAACATGCTTCTTGACATATTTTTCCTTATTTGCAACACATATGCCAACCACACCAGAGAATAGTGTGCAAAGGGAACAATGATGACACCACTACGCGCTTAAAAAAGAAATAATTAATGCACGTGGCAACCTCCTTTTCGCCAATCGTCAAGCCAAACTTCACTCTCAATACAACGGATATAAATCTCCCATTCCTTGCCAAAATAGCCTCATTCCCCTACATTCCACCCAACCTTTCCCATTTCCCCTTCCATCTCCACCCGCTGACCAAACCTTTCCAAACCCTTCAAATCCTTCACCTCTCGCATGCCCTGTACTTGCGCCCCCCCATGTGCCTCCCTTTCCACCTTCCCCTTTTATTTTTGTTTTTTCCTTCTATTTACTGTAATTAATGTCATTATTAATGCAAAACATCGCATTCTTCATTAATTTTAAGTATTGATATGAGTATGCCATTATAACTTTTTGCATTTTCTTCTAAAAAAATAGTATAAACATCTTGGGTTCTTTCATTCATCACGAAATACATATACATAGTGTTTTGTAGTGTTTCCTATGTTGTTTTAATTTTTCAATCTTTCTCTGTATCACACATAGTTTTCAAATTGTATATTCCTTCATATATGGTTTAGGATTGTTTTGGTTTTGTAATCTGTTTGATATTTTTATCATAAAGCAATATTTATCACAAAATTTCTTTCTATAAGCATTTGGCTACTTAGTGGATCACAATGATATATTATTTGTGACTTTAAGGGATCTGAAATATTGCAACAACTATAGATCTTGTAATTCTTTCATGTTATACATAATAATTCTGATAATCAATAAATTTTTTGAATAGATGTTTTAGCTATCCTGGTAGAAGATAGAACAATTAGAGCTTGATATTTCCTTCTGTGCATATATTATAACATGCTCCTATGGATAATATGCATATAAATTTTCTTAGAAGGGAAATAGTTTTCATTTTCTTGGGTGAAATGTCTATCAAAAGAGAAATGCTGTCCTTGGTGAATTGGTACCCACACTTTTTCATCTACTACATTTGTGTCATTCCTAATAGATTTAAAATAAATTTCTTAACTTTTTAAACTCAAGTATTAAACATTAGGTTCTAAATGGTTTGATGCAATGGCTATTTACAAGAATGTTCTCCATCTCAATATATCTCATTCCAAATTCATTGATGCATTGGATAGTTGAGCTTTTACAAGAGTAAATATTTCCTATTTTAGTGCTCATAAGAACATTAAATTTTGTCTCAAAAACTTCTTATCCAATCATGGGAAATATTAGGGAAAATAGTGGTTCACATATTCTGTCAAATTGCAAAATGGAGATGATTGGATGGTCGAGCATCGAGGACTTTTGACCCAGTGACATCCTAATTAGCAAGGTATTTAGCAATGGGAACTCGACCAATTGAGCTATCCCTTTGGCCTACCAAGTATATACATTTGAATATGAACCACAAGGGCTTTACTGTGAGATAAATAACATAGCACGTGGGTTCATATTGGGGGATATATAATGAGGAAAAAATCACATAATATATTTGGGGTAAAGGGCTTTTATATTGACAGGTATAAACAATGGAACTCAAAGTTAATGAAAGAATATAAAGGGGTATAAAAATGTTAATGAAAAAATGGACACCTACAATATATAGTGAAATTAGGGGATTTTTAAATTTGGAAGGTGTATTGGGTTTATATTGGTAAGGGGTTAAATAATGTGAATTTTAGAGGTATTTTCCAATATGTACTAAAATTAAGGGTATTGTTTAATATGCTATGATCGCACATGATATGTTAGAGGTTCATTGCGTGAAGACCCTATGATAGGAACAAGATAGAAATAAATATACTTCAATGCTTTAAAATGTAGGAGTGAAAATGTAAATGTGCAAAATTAGTATTAGTTACTACCCACCAAAAATTTGTTCAAGTCCTTATCCAGTAGTAGGAAATTAAATTTTCCACTTCATATATCAATTTGCATTTTTTCTAAAAACATAACATCCATTATAGTTGCAACAGGGACTCTGTTATTATGTAGCACTTGTTTGTATACTTGAATTGTTTGTATATAGTTTTTAGTTTATTTAGTTGAAATGATATTTATGAAGATGAAACTATTTAGAAAAATAAAAAATAAAAAATTATTAAAAAATTATATATTTAAAATTTCGATTATATTTTTATTTTAAAATTTCAATTATATTTTTATATTAAAATAAATTGATAAATTTGAATAGGTTTTTTTACCTATAATTGATTTAGAAATGAGGCTATTTGAAAATGATTCTACTAACCTTATATAATTTAAATATTCAAATATAAAATCAAATATATCCTAAACTAAATAATTGTAAAATACTTCACTACTTTTTACAGAATAATAATATATAGAGTTATGTATCTCTTTGTTGTTTAAAAAAGAAACCTGAAAAAACAGCTATTTAACCAAAACGAATTATAAGAGTTTTTAATTTAAATTATATGAATGATATATCACTTCCTATATATAACTAAAAAATAGAATATATTTTCCAAAATAGTTTTTTTTTTCAATAACCTATATTCAAATAACCCATTTTCATAGTTTTTGACTAAGCATTCATACAGATATTCCAAACCGAGAATTATGAAGCACTCAATTATAGAGGAGTTTTTCATAAATAATGTACATTTAGTTTTTATATTCTCCCTACCGATTACAATGATATCACATTGTTTAATGACTAAATTTTTCTCCAAATATGCATAAAAAATTAGGCATTGGTAATATGAAGATTACAATAGAATATGGGCATTCCTTTTGTTTTAAAACAAGTTTCAATTTAGAATGGAAAAATAATATTGTTTTATAATATAATTGTTGTGTAATTAATTATTTAATTGGGCATTCCTTTTGTTTTAAAACAAGTTTCAATTTAGAATGGAAAAATAATATTGTTTTATAATATAATTGTTGTGTAATTAATTATTTAATTGAGTTGTAAGTTGTTAAGGTTATACAAAAATATTATTGTCAAATTTAGAAACACTAAGGGTTTGTTGGAGAAATAAAGGAGTTAAGAAGTGTGTCCCATGTTTCATATATTTTATGGCATATATATCAATAAATGTTGAAAATTGCAACAAAAAAATCTTCATTTGATTTTCCTTTAAATTAAATTAAGAGAAAATTGTAATTCCAGATCACAAGACTTTGACTTAGTTAGTTAAGTTAATTCAAGTTGAGGGCCTAACTTGAGTCATGTAGAGTGTATCGTAAATTTTAGGAGCCTAGGTTGAGTTTAATTTGAGTTGTAATTATTTAATTCAATTAAACTGAGTTAAAGTCAATTAAACTAGTTATAAGTGTTGGAGGAATTGGTGGGAGGTCTAGCAGTGGGGTGTGTACTCAATGATCAACCAATTAACTAATATATCATCCATAATGATTTCATATAAGCATGATCTTTGAGTTATCCTATTGAGATTGAATTTCAAGGGTACTGTACTATCAGTTTTATAATTATCAACGACATAAACTTTGAAACTAGAACTATAAATTGAAAACAAGAACTCTAGCAAAAAAAACCCAAAAAACATGAAAAACAACCCAAAAATAATATATGTGTATTCCAAAAAGAGGTTTTATTTTTTTAGGGTTAATTTGCAACATTTAAAAAAAATGGAAGTAAAACCAATTTTCATGTGCCAAATAAATGGAAAAAAGACACTAATGTTGGTGCTAGAATACCATTTTTATTTTCTAGGTACAATTTAAACATATTTTTAGTAACGCAGTTAAATATAAAATAATGTTATTTTAAACACATTTAAATTCCAATAATTTTTATGGATGTACTTTAACATATAATATTATGACACTGAAAATCCCTAAAATTCTATTCTTTTTCAACTATAATGTTAGAGTCAAAAGATATTTCACAATTTTTCACCCATAGAATTAAAAAATATTAAATTTTAAACATATTTCAACCATGATATTATGAACAAATTTTATGACTAAAATAACCCAATGAAACATAAATTATTTCTCCAAGTTATTGTTGCATTGTAAATATTTTAGACAAATGAATTCATCATAATTAAAACATACAATCCAACAAACATAAAAATGATTCATAACTTCATGTAAGATCATATGGAAGTTAAAATATCATTTTCATTGCTCAATGAAAACATCATATATATAAATTGTCATACAAAATTATTCAAAATCACTCATATTTTCTTGCACATGGTCATAATTCACATCTTCAGATGAATGACTGAATGCAGATGAAGATTTTCCATATTCTTCTTTTTCATCAAATAATGCCCCATATGAGTTAACATGCATGCCCACCACTTGAGGTTTCAAAAGTCTTCTAGATCTATGACTAGGTTCAATAGAATTCCATCTCAACATTTTTTCTTCTCGTAGAAACCTCTTCAAAATCTCTATCATCCTGGAGTGAAGAGTTCCTCTTTTTGTTAAATTGAAGTCATAAACAAGTATGTCAAATTCCTCTAATTTGAAGATGTCTTTCCAACGACGATTTATATTTGTACCCTCTCTTTTTCTCTTTCTGCTAAATTTTTTATCAACTAACATCTCTGGCTTGGACACACCATTGAATGGGAGTGTGTTTCTGATGTACCAATGTACTTGAACACTTGTAACGTCTTCATTTTCTGTAATGACCTTTATAACCTTGGCAACCCAGAATGGATAACCATGTGGATCTTCATGTGCTGACATTGCGATCATGCAACCCACCTTAATATCCTGTACTAAACCCCTGTAAGGTCTTCCATGGCTTCAGGTTGTGCACGAGATCTTCTGGAACCAATATACATTTCTCTTTCTCTTTTCTCGACTTGCTTAGAATTAATAATATCTTGGGATTGTTGTTGTTCAACAATGTATTTTTTCTCCCGTTCATTTGACACATTTTGTCGCCAAATAAATGGAATATTCAAAAGCAAATCTTCATTTGTTGGTATTGAAAGGATATCACTCTGATCATTGAGAAATGACTCCCACCAAACTTAATCAACAACAACAAAGTACTCATATGTATATCTAATGGATTTTTTAATTTCTTCTAGGCATTCAGAATAATTTATATCTCTCTTCTACCTTCGTGAGTTATGAACTTCACCAACTGATTGTAATAACAATATATTTGACACAAATATTGGATGATCTGGAATGAACTTCAAAAATTCCAAAGCTTATAACGATGCCCATTCTACAGTAGTTGAATACTTCTTGCCCCATATAAGTGTTTTCCTATCAATTTTTTTGATACGAAATTGATGGTGGAAGCTAATGTCATTAAGTTGTACAATTCATTTCTCCTCACCATGCGATCCCAGAATAAGCCTTCACATGCCAACAATTTCTTCTAACACTTGAAAAATAGGCTCGGGCATATATGATTTCTTAATGCATTCAATTAATGATGGCAAGCTCCCAACATTCTTCATCCTCAATGTTACTAAAAAATGATTGAACATCTGATCAATATGCTCGTGAGTGTGCCAACATGAAGGAAACCAACCTTTACCTTCTGAAAAATTCTCAATTCAACAAGCATGCTTAGCAAGGAAAATTTTATGGGATAATATTTGCAAGTGGGATAATTTTCCATGCTTTTTCCAAAAAAATATCTACCAATTTCTATTCTTTTGAAATTGATTCGCCCAAATTTTATATTATAAAATTATTTTACCCTAAAAATGCAAGAAAATTATATATAGTAATATAAGATAATTATAAACCTAAATATTTTTACCAAAATATCATCAAAAATTTTCAAATTTACATATTGGGGATTAGTAAGATTCACCAAGGTTTCTAAACTTTAAGATAAACTTCCATCCTTAATATTTTTCGTGAAAACAAGTGTTGTCTAATTGTAGATACAAAATTTTAGGAATATTGCCACACCAATAAGAAATCACCTCATGAATTATGGTTATTGTTAGATTTCCATCATTATTAATATTTGGAGTTTTGAAATAAACTCTTAGCGACATTTTACAATTAAATACCATACAACCGACTAAGTGGGTGTGCGAACAAAATATGGTAGAAATGCTTTCTTCATTCCATACCATCAATTGTCACTTAATATTTAAATATAAATTATCTTAATTTAAAAATAAATTTATATTTGAAATAAAATAGAAATAATTCACAAAATAATTTCAATTTAATAATTTACATGTCCTATTATTTATGATAATTTTAATCACTAAATGAGTTACAAAATGACATTTTCATTAATGTTCACAAGTCTGTTTTATTAGGTTATCTATTCAGGAAATGCAATAATATCCCTTTCTTGCTTTCTGGTTAGATATCATCATGTATTTAAAAATTGTCTTTTGAATATTTTAGAGAAAAAATTCAAATCTAAATTATCTTAATTTTAAAATAAATTTATATTTTAAAATAAAAACAGAAATTATTGTTACTATATTAATAAAAAAAAATCCAACTAATTTTTTTTTAAAGATTAACATGTTGCATTGGTTACTTATTCTAAAATTTCTATATTACCGAGGGATTTATCCATTAAAGATAATAATATTTATCTTTTGGTATGGATTGCAAGTTTTTTCATCTCTTCATTAAGTATGAGGGTAGGTAGGTAAAATATGAAAAAATTGATAATTGAAAGTGTAATAGATTCAAATATTTCTAGAAATACAACATAACTAGATAACTAGGTTTGTGGTAAAAAAGAATGACATGTTTTTAGACAATGAAATTGAATGATACAATTGTATTTTAAAGTATTGATATATTTAGTTTTAAATGAATAATTTGTATTGAAATATTTTTTTTAAATTATAATTCAATATATAAAATAATATCGTAATAATATTTATACTAACTATTTTAGAACCAAAATTTTCCATCGAATTACATGGCCACAACTGTTGATGTAATTAAACATTTTTTACTAATATCCTTGTAGTAAAGATAATAAACTTCTTTTATCAAACTTATGATAATAAGAGCTTATATAATATTCTCCATAGTGATTACCCAATGCATGTCTTTATGTTTATTTCCAATTCCAAAAATATCAATTTTTTTATAAATTCAAAACTAAAAAAAATTAAATAAAATTATCAATATTTTATATTAAAATAATATTTAAATAAAATCATAGGTTAATCATGATATATGGTGCTCTAATAACATGAGATTTTTTTTGGAGTATGAAGATTTGACAACAACCTCTTTCATAATTCTGTAATTAACCAATTTTATAAACAAAAAATATATATACAACAATTGTAATGTTTTGAATTTTTTCATTAATTTGAAGCACACAAAATATATGATACATATTTTAAGCATTATACCATGGAAACAAAATTTGGTACAACTCCTATGGGTGCATAAACCATATTTGTACACATTCCAAAAATAAAATACAATCTTTTTTATTAAGTTGCATTTTTTTTTGTTTTAAAATGATGAATCATTTTAGTGTTAAATTTCATTTTGTATTATATTGATACTAAAATCATGGCACATTTATTTGTAACAATTTACTTTTGTAAGCTTCTATTTTTAGAAAATATTTTTAATTCATAGAATATTAATATCTACTTTAAGGTAGAGTTTTAATCAAATTATATTTATAATTGGGTTAAAATTGAATTTTATTATTAATAGTAAAAATATTTTTAAGTAATATTAGTCTCAAATTTTTATATATTTAAAATGGTGAAATAATTCTAATAATATATAGGTAGTATTGGTTTGTTAAGTGAATTTTCTTGTTAAAATATTTTCTCAAGAGTAATCAATCAGTTTAGAAATTGTTGGATCTCATAAAACATTATTTATGTGGGATTTGTAATTGAAAAATAAAAATTAATTTGTATGTAACTAGTGAACCATGTCTTCTCAACTAGTGGACCATGTCTTCTCAACTAGTTTCTTTGTTGGTATGTGTGTCTGAGAGCCCTGAGAGCCCTGAGAGATGAAAGAGATCAAAGGTTATGTTATTTGTATATAGATTAATGAGTATGTGAGAACTGTTTTATTTTTTCCGTGTTTGCCAGCACTGTCTGTGTGACTGAGCGCTCTCTGTTTTATTTTTTTCTGTGTGATTGTTGACTCTGAGTAGTGACTGAATGAATGTGAAGAGATTTTCTGCACTGGTTCTGACCATATACGAGAAAATGATGGGCTCTGGGCAGTTTTAGCATGGATATCGATTCTAGCTTTAAAAAAAAGGATAATCTCGACGACGGGAAGCTTATCACTGTAGAGGACATTTTCTGTAATCATTGGGATTCTTATGGTCGCCACTACTATACATGATATGACACTAGTAGCGACGGTTCTGGGCGGGATGGAAAAAATTTGGGAAAATTTCCGACATTTGGTCAAAAGCGTCGGAACCAAGTGTCGGAATTTCCGCCAAATGTACTAGTGTGACTATTAAAATGTTGATGCGGGTGCTGCGAAGGAGCTCATGCACATTTCACTAAGCTGCAGTTCCGAGAAGTTAAAAAATTAATTCAGGTTTCCGAGAAGTCAATTGGTTAAGAAAATGAAAAATAGACTCAAATCATTGCAAACGATGTTTATACCTCAACTCCCTTTCAATGAGTGTGTTGGTGCATTCGGTCTGCTTCCGTTTTCTCCTGTTAACGAGTCTATTGGGACTGTAAGTCACCCTTAAAGATGCTCACGCTGATCTGGATCATATTCCACAACAACTATCCTTAATCTCAGACGCCCGCATCGATTCAAATGGGATTGTTGTGATATTTACAAGTCACTGATCTGTCTATGAAATTGTTTCAAATATGGATATGGTGCCTCTTGTCAATGCTAGGAACACAATTTTTGAAGATACCGAGTAATTGTTTCGTTGGCACTGTGCGTGTTACGATGGTTAGGTTCCGAGTTTGTCAAGGGAATGATCGTGCTTTGTGCTGCCCACTTCCTCTCTCAATGTGTATGCTGGGGGCTCCTTGAGTGTTTCAGAGTGGGCCAAAGGGTTGCTGTGTTGATTCTGTGGATGCTTTGAGAGAATTCCTCCGACTGGTTATTCGTGGTGGAGGCTCTCCAAGATTATGCCTTGCAGAAGCTAGTGGTGTTAACTGTTGTTGATCAGAATTGGATAAGCGAGGGCATGCGATCTATTGTGCACACAATGTAACATGCAGGAAGAGGAGGCTTGCAACTGTGGAGTTGTAAGAGTGTATGTGGAATTTTTCCATGTGTGTTGTAGGATTAGAAAAATTCATTGGTTACGCTAGGATACCTTGGAAAGGTATGGTAGTGAGAGGTCATTTCAAACAATTGAATATTAAATGAGAAAATATTTTGGGTGAGGCTCATCAATAGGTACATTTTAAGGGGTTCCAATGCCATCCTTATCTCTCTCACATTTGTTTACATTTTTTTCATATTATGTTTAGTAAGAAGGGTTAAAGATGTTTGTCACTTCATGTGTCCTAATATGATTTAATTGCAAGAAATGAAGCCATTTTTTAGACATTTTCCACTTAAGGGCTTGGAGTAGACAACAAGGAGATATTGTAGGAGGATTGTCCACCTCCTTAATTCCCTCAATAAACAGAATATCACACCAATATTTCTCCCAACATCTAGAAGGAAAATGCATCCAAGAAAGTGCCAAGCTCCACTCTTGTCCAGATCAAGGAGACCATATTCCTAATTTTTAGGGAGTTGTTGGTAGCTACCAATTTGTATAAATAAGCATGTAAAGGAGCTCATTAATATTCAAAATTTGTATTCATCTAGGTAGCTTTTGAGCTTTGATTTAGTGTTATTTTTTATTGTCATATGATGTATTAGACCTTTTGATGCAATGATAATGAGATGTTGTTTGATTCATTACTGATTTAGTCTCATAGGGTTAGGGCCCAATCCATTGGATAAGTCCCTCTTGTATATTTATATTTTCTTTTATGTTCCAACACTTTGTTTAGTTTCCTTACATTCTAGTAGCATAAAAAATCTATCAAAACTGTGCTTGTAGCCTCTCTTTCTCACCTCGCTCATGGGAGCATGAGGAGAAGGATATCCAACCATAGTCAAAAAATATTTTGTTTATGATTTCTTGGAAAGTTAAATAGTGTGATTATCATGTTCATCATAATATGCTTACTGTAATTTAGAATTTGTATTTGTGCTTATATCATATTTTAGCATAGGCTAGGTAGAGTTTATATTCAACTCATCTTTTCCACTCTTAAACATGTTAGTTTGTCAATATTCAATTCATGGATGTGTGGAGTGGCTGCAGGATTGTGTATAGCTACAGGAAACAAACCCCTTTCATCATTGTCATCTTAGACTTCATCCTTCTTCGCCACAACCTCCAATTCTTCTACCAAAACCCTGTTTTCTGAAACCATCTTCATCACCACCATGAACATCATTCCAAGTGCAAAAGAGACCCTCCAAGGGTCCTGAGCTTGGATGGATGTGTTTGTCACCCCACACTCACCTACTCCCACCATCTCCCACCTTTCCACACCTTCTTGCTATCTATTTCACCCTTAGATCCTTCTCGGCCTGCTTCCTGTAGCACTTCAAGACTTCCTGTAGCAATATAAAGATCCTATATAAGCTTCTTGTAGCAGCGATGTAGGACACCATTAGCACTCCAGTTTTGATCCTTGTTGCCTTCTAAACATAGGATAGGATGAATTTTACCCCTAGCTATGAATTCATGACTAGAAGACACCCCTAGACCACTCCAAAATTTCTTCCTTCCTTGCTACAAGAATATAATAGGCATTAGTGTTTTATTTCATCTTAGAATTAGCTTGAATATGACAACAGTTTACATGCAAGTACAAGTTAAGTGAAGTAATAGATAGAGGTTTATTTCATGGTTTGATGAAGTGTGTGGAGATAGAATAGTTTCTCTACTGAAAATGAAGGGATAGTTAGATGAATGATTTCACATAGCATAGTTTCCACTTCTACAATTACGTTAATTGTTTATAATTTTATTTCACTATAATTTGCAAGTAGAATTTTGATAGGCACTCTATTTGTATTAGATTAGAAGTAGCTCTTTGCATTACATTAGCTAATTTCACTTTAATCTAGTAGGAGGAATGGCCTAGAAGTACTACTAATCAGAAGACCTAGTTGAAGGTGCCATGAGTAGAATCAATCTATTGTGCACATAAAACTATCACCTCTAAGTTTGTATGAACCTTGGGTTGATAAATAGAGTTTATTAGACCTTGGGAATTGCAAAATTCTTGGTGCAATACCACGGTTCACCACTTTTTGGTGCCATTTCTCGGGAGGCATCTAAATAGATACTTGTTTCTTCTTAAGCATTGTTTTCTGTTTTTGTTTTGCATACAGTTTGAAAAAGCGAAAAGAAAAAAAAAATTTCATGCCTCATAGGAGCAGGGATAACCAAGGAAAATTTCTACCAAAAACCCCCACATCCCCACACAATCAACCTTCACTCTTCTTCAATGACTGTGAGTTAGAATACCCTCTAGGTGAGTACTCTCAAATATTTGAAGAACCTATTGGGGAATAAGAAGAACCTACTTCACCTATCCCAGCTAGGGATGGGAATATAAACCATGAGGTCTTTCCCATTAGATAAACAAATGCAGAGACTAGGATGAAAAACATCATCCCTTCAACCCTTCCACACTTCCATGGCCTAACTTCTAAGGACCCTGACACTTTCATGTTTGAGTTTGTTGTTGTCTGTAGTACTTATGATTATGCCTGAGATGAAAAAAAGTTTAAATTGTTACCCTTTGCCCTCAAGGATGCATCCTTGCATTGGTTCATGGGTATTCCTAGGGAAAACTTCACTACCTAGGCCCAAATGAAATAGTTATTCAATAAAGGGTATAAATACTATTGTAGGTCCAAAGAAACCAAGGAAGAAATTTTTAGGATGATTCTATGGCCTCATGAGTATTTAGAAGACTATGAGGAAATGTTTCAACTTAACTACAAGAGGGCTAATTTCACCCTTTATGATCATGGATCAGTCATGTTGGTTCTTCTCCGAGGGGTCATGGAGGAAGTGTTGGAAACCCTCAACATGAAATCCAGAGGGTATATCTATCAGTTGGCTTATGATGACATCAAAATTTCATTTAGAAGCAACCTGAAAAAATGGTAGAAATAACCAAGGCTTGACTAGTACATCTTCCTCCACCTCATCCATAAAAAGCGATATAAGGAACATGTTAAAGGAGTTCAAGAGTGAAATTCTACATACATTTACCTTGCAAATGGATAGCAAGAAAACCAAGAGGAAACGAGAGTAGGAAGAGAGATACCTAGCTTTTTTTGATCTAGATGCACTAGAGGACACCCTAAGAATGAATGCCCAATGAATGTCATAGAAGTCTGTTCAACCTATGAAGAAAACTATGCAACATAAAAATTCCTTTCCTTACTTGGCCTACAAGATGTATACGAAGGGGTGGAAGGTGTACCAGAGAAGCTATGCTTTATAAATCAAAGGAGGCCTCAAGGACCTCGGCCATACCAACAAGGCATGCAAGGTGCACCCTATTCCTACTACAATTCAAAAGAAGCATTGCATCCTTGATATTCCTCTAATCATCCATCATGTCCCACACCTCCTTATTTTCCATATGCTCCTCCATATCATCCTCAACCTGTCAATCAACCATTTTAGCCATATGCTCCCCAACCTCCTCAATGGAGCAACCCATCACAAGGGTGGAGGCCTCAACTCAACCAACCTCTTGATTGACTACCTCCACCCAAACGTCAACCATAAATTACTCATCCTACTCCACCTAAGCAACCTCAGATGTATTCTCAACCTAATATGAACTTGAGTAACAAACATACACAACATGTGTACGGTGGAGAGGCATCTTATCCTTCCTATGATGTGGATATCCAAGAGATTAACATTATGTCTCAGAGAGTGCTCCAAGATAACCATCCAACATATCCACTTGAAGAGATTGAATAGGAAAAGGGGGTACCCCTCAAGTAAATCCACCTCCTTTTCCTAAGATATTGATCCATCTTATCCAACACACCCTCGAAGAGATTGAACTTCTAGGAGAATTGAAGAATTTTTGTGCCAAGATACCCCTTCTCCAGGTTATTAAGGATGTTCCCATATGTATTAAGCTTATCAAGGAGAAATTATTCAAAAATCCTGGGAGAAAGAAGAGAGACATCCCCACCATCAATGTTGTTGGTCAATTATCTAATTTGATGTTGGGGAGAATGATTTTCCCAAAATAGCTAGACCCTGGAAGTCTAGTAGTGGATGTGCACATTGATGGTATCATTGTCCCTCATACATTAATTAATCTTGGGGCTGCCATCAATGTGATGACTAAAGAAGCCATGTTGAAGCTCAATCTCCAAGGAGATTTGAGAAAGACCACTACAGTGTAGAAACTTGCAGATAGATCCACAATAGCTCCTGAGGGAGTTGTTGAGGACGTTATGGTATCCATTGTCTCTTGGGAGTATCGCACTGACTTTCTAGTACTTCAACCCAAAACCAAGTTTAATGGTTATCCTATTATCTTAAGAAGACCTTGGTTGGCCACTATTGATTCCTATATCAGTTGTAGGGATGGAAATATGACCATTAAGAATTGGCCCTTATCAAAACAACTGATATTATATCCTCTTGCCCAGCCTTCTATTAAATATTATCTACCTGTGTGGTTGGAGGATTATGAAGAAGATGAAGTGTACCATGAAACACCATACCCAATTTTTACCTTAGATGTTGTTATCAGAAGGAGGAAACCTAATGAAGATGGCCTCATTGACCATATCCTTTAGAACCAACCCCCCACTACCAATTCCACTTAATGAAATTGTGAAAGAATATGGAATTATTTCTTGGACTGAGCTATGCTCAGTTGACTCAAGCCCTGAAATTTCCAAGATCGTATAATTTGGCCCATTCATAAAGTTAAATATAAATCCCTCTCTCTCCACTAATAAGGAAGAACAATTGTGCAAGATGCTGAGAGAGAAATTAGATGCTTTTGCTTGGGATTATAAATAAATGAAAGGGGTGCATACCTCTATCTTTACTCACCATATTTACATAAAGGAGGGATGAAAGCCTGTGTGACAACCCCAACGGAGAATTAACCCAACCTTGAAGGACATAGTAAAGGATGAATTGCAAAAGTTGTTGGATGTAGGGTTCATATACCCCATCTTAAATAGTGAATAGGTGTCACCTCTAGTATTAGTCCAAAAGAAGAATGGGAAGTGGAGGATTTGTGTTGATTACAGAGATTTGAACAAGGCCATTTCCATTTACCTTTCATTGACCAAGTCTTAGATGATCTTGCAGGAAATAATTTCTTCTCTTTCTTGAATGGATTCAGTGGTTACAATAAGATCCAAATCAACCCTCGATACCAAGAAAATACTACATTTACATGTCCTTGGGGTACCTTTTCTTATAGAGTTCTCCCATTTGTCCTATGCAATGTCCCTGCCACTTTCCAAAGAGCAGTTATGATAATCTTTGTTGAGCTTGTCCATGACTTTGTGGAAATCTACATGGGTTATTTCACTCCTTATGGGTGTAATTTCCAAGGGGCCCTCTCTAATCTAGGTAAAATGTTGAGGAAATGCATTGAAATGAATCTCTCCTTGAGTTGTGAGAAGTATGAATTCCTCAAGAAGATAGGTGTTGTCCTTGGCCACTCCATATCTTAGGAAGGGATAAAAGTATACCAAAACAAGATTAATATCATAAAAGGGGTCCCTACTCCTCATAAATAGAGAGATGTTAGGATTTTATAGGGCTTGGATGGTTATTATAGGGGATTCATCAAATATTTTAGCAAGGTGGCTTCACCATTGTTTGGATTGATTGCAAAGGAATCAAAATTATGTTTGTCAAGTAGTTGTCAAGAGGCCTTTGAAAGTATAAAAGAGAAGTTGACCACTGCTCCTATACTTCGAGGTCCCATTTGGGCTTTGCCTTTCCATATCCATACTAATGCATCATATAAAGTTGCGGGGGAAAATTTGGGACAAATAGATGATAAGTTACCGTATGCCCTTTACTTCATCAGTAAAATTATGTCAAAGGTTGAATTGAATTACATAGTCACTAAGAAAGAAATTTTAGCAGTTTTCCACTCCTTGAACAATTTCAAAGATTATATCACTCGATGCCAAAATTTTGTTCATATTTATTACCATGCAACAATTAAATACGTAATTAATAAACCTGAAGTGAATGCTAGAATTATTAGGTGGTTATTATTGTTACAACAATTTTATTTGACTATCATTGATAAGGTAGGGAAATAAAATGTAGTTGCAGATGTTTTTCTAGACTCACTTTGCCTGTAGATGATGAAGGGATGATTGATGATCAAATAATAGATTAGCACCTATTTTCTATCTCAATACTCTATCCCTAGTTTTATGACATAGCCAAATACCTAGTTACTCGGAGACTTCCTCCACATATATATATCATCCAGGGAGAATAGTAGAATTGTGAGAAATAACACCCCTTTCACTTGGATTGGTGGAAATATTTTCAAACTGGGACCATATCAGATTCTAAGGGGATGTGTTAGGGAATAGTAAGTCTTTGAAATCCTCTCTGCATGTCATGATGGGCGTTATGGGGGTCATTTTGATGCTTAGAGGAAATCTTTCAATGCCTTACAAGATGGCTACTATTGGTCTACTCTCCATCAGGATGCAAGAAGGTATACCAGCAAATGTGACCAATGTCAGAGGATGGTAAAACCCTCACCCAGGGATTAAATGCTTCTACAACCTTATGTGGCCTTAGATCCATTTGACAAGTGGGATATGAATTTTATTGGGCCAATTGAACCACCATTTAGAAAGAAGAAATACATCATAGTATGCACTGAATATTTGAAAAAGTGGGCTCAGACAAAGGATTTCAAGGAAATAATAGAAGGAAAATTGGTTGAGTTCTTAAGGGATAATGTTTTCTAAAAATTTGGGTATCCTAGGGAGATAGTCACTGAGCAAGGAGCTTAGTTCACATCACATTTGATTGTGACTCTCCTAATGCAGCATAATATCAAGCACATAACATGTACTTCCAATCACCCTAAAGAAAATGGGAAAGTAGATGTTACCAATAAAGCACTAGAAAACATCCTCACCAAGGTGGTTGCAGTAGGAAATATTGGGAAGACATATTAGCAGAGGAAATTTGGGCCTATAATATCACCTGGAAGAAAACTACTGAATTCACTCCATATGATCTAGTTTATGGGAAGATAGGTTTTCTTTCCATTAAGTTTGAATACAACACTCTCAGAATGGAAACCCAATTGGATTTAGATTTCACAAGAGCACAGAAAGAAAGGTTGCTTCAACTAAATGGCTTAGATGAATTCTGAATGTAGGCCCTCCTTCACACTGAAGTTATACAATTTCAGAGGAAGGTTTGGCATGATAGGCACATTAAGGAGAAAATATTCTAGGAAGGGGATCAGGCTTTGCCATATGACTACAAGTTTGGGAACTTTATAGGAAATTCGATAACAAGATGGGTAGGCCCATATATGATAGAGAAATGCCATGATAATGGGGATGTTTAGAACAAAACCATTGATGAGGAGCGGATCAATGGTTATAGGCTAAAAGTATACAAGCAGCCCATGTCTAAGGTAGATTTCATCGGTATAATCAACAGAGAAGTAAATGTAATTGGGACCCTCATAGCTTCCAGTCCATAACCCTCCTAGAGAACAAGAAAAAGAAAAAGAAAATAAAGATGCTTGGGTGAAAACCTCCATGAGGCATACAAGGCCAACTCCAGGATTGAAAATCTCTCTGAGGCAGTCATGGAGCAAAACAAAAGAGAAGAAGAATAAAAAGATACATGAGTGAAAACCTCTTAGAGGCACTCAGGGAAGGCTTGTGGGTTGAAAACCTCTTCTGAGGAAGGCCACTGGTCTTGAAAAAAGAAAAGAAAAGAAAAAAAAAAAAACAAGAAGTTGAGATAACACCATGACTACTAACCTTTTTTGTTGTCTTGCAGGGTTATGAACACTAGTAGAAAATGATGAAATTAGTTACCAAGTGACTAAAAAAGTTAGTAACCGCAATTATTTCAAGTGAATTACTACTAAATTTGAGCAATTTTAAGTGACCGAACTATAAATGACTAATTTAGTCTATGAAAAAAATATACGACTAGATAATACGTGACTAAACTAAAAATGACTAAATTAAATGACTAATTTAGTCTAGTAATAAAATATACAACTAGATAATAAGTGACTAAACTTAAACAAATAACTTAAATAACTAATGTAGTCTATGATTAAAATATATGACTAGATAATAAGTGACAATATTAATAATGATTAACATAAATGACTATTATAGTCCAAGAATAAAAATATGAAAAAATAACAAGTACAACAAATATATATCGAATTAGTCATTTATGTTAGTAATTTTTAATTGTGGACACACTATTTGTTAAGGATTTTTTGTGACATTATTAAATACCATGGTTGATTAATGCACTAGATTCACAGAGAATTATTTCATTAATTTGAATTCAAAGTATATTGATTTATACATGTTCAATTGATATAAATCTAGAAGTTTAATCTAAAGCCATATTATTCTATAGGAACATGCATTACAAAAACGTTCACGAATTCTAATAATGCATTCACATTCTTAGAATGTGCACACACTATTATTAGAAAACCATACATACTAGCAATTCTTGTGGCTCTTTAATTATGTAGAATAACATGCCATGGCTCCCATATCCAAGTTGAAATACAAATATCCCTTAGAGAGTATCTACGTGGTTGTTTGGGGGTTAATTCATGTTCCTCGAATTCAAGAAGCTTTATTTAGGGCCTAAAGCCCTCTTTTCTCCTACCCTCAAGATATTACATTACCCAAGACCCATTCTTACCATGTAAACCATAGACATGGTGACAACGATCCTCCATATAGGCCAAATATCCCCTAGAGATGTTCCGTGTAGTAATTAGGATACTTCTTCAAGAAGATTGAACATGGGAAGATTCAAATATGACCTAAGCACCTTGCGATCCTTCCTTGACCATGGTTAAGGTCCAGGTGCCATACATGGTGCAAAAAGACTCCTAATGATATTAAGGCCAAACTTAAAGGCCCTAAGACCTAAATATGTCATAAAAAACCTTCAAATAACACCCATATCAGACCTAAAGGCTAGATATATCTTAGATATGATATGTATGGTTGTTTGAGGCCTTATTCATGCCCCTTGAACTAAAGAAGTTTTGTTTAGGGACTAAGGATCTTGTTTTCCTTCCATATCCATCATAGAGGCCATAAAAGCATCCTTATTATGCAAAACATACTAGTTGTTTCCATATTTCCATTCTAATATTCAATTAATTGACAGTAAATATGAGAAAGACTTTTTTTAGGCATAAGGCCTTTTTCATTCCGTGGCCAAGATATAAGGCCTAACTCCAATATATGATGTGGAAAAACTCATAATGGAACCCTTATCCTAGATGGAGGCCTAAAATCCCTCAAGGATGATTTTTATTGTTCTTTATGGTTTTTTTCATGCAATGTGAGCCAAAGAAGTTTCATTTTGGGATTGAGGCCATTGTTTTCATCCCTTCACAACAGTACAAGCCTAAGACCCATTCTTACTATGTAAAACATACCAATGAAACTGAAGATCCCCCATATATTCCTAAGATCCCCTATAGATTTTATGTGTTAATGTTCTTTGAGAACTAATTCCAAAGCTTAATCATCAAAGATTCAAATAAGGCCTAAGCCCCTTATGATGTTCCTATCTTGACCAAGCCTACAATTGTAAGCATCATATGTGATTTGAAAGCCTCCTAATTTCATTAAGGTATAATGATGAGGCTCCAAGACCTAATCATAGTGTGCACAACCCTTGAATTGTAGACACATCCCTTCTAGAGGCCAATAAATATCCCTTAGAGAATATAATTTATGTGGTGGTTTGAATCTTTTTTAATGGCCACTAATTATTTAAGACTTGATTCCCTTTTCTTTAATGTCCTTCTTTAGCCATAGTAAAGGCCATGGGACCTATTCTTATTGTGCAAAACATCCTAAATGCCCATATTCCCAACTAGAGGTCTTGTTCATGGAAGTTGAGCATGAGAAAGATTAATTTAGGGACCAAGGAAATTGTTTTCCTCTCCTAACCATAACATAGACACTAACTCCGATATGTGGTGAGAAATAATCCTATTGTGCCCATATCCAAACTTAAGACCAAAGATTCTTAAAAAAATATCTATGTATTTTTTTATTCTAGCTCATTTCCCTTGACACTAACAAGCTTCTTGTAAGGCCTAATTCCCTTGTTTACCTCCCTTACCCATGGTACATTCCTTAAATCCTATACATGGTGTGAAAAAATTCCTAATGTAATTAATATCCCATATATTCCTAAGATTATTTAGAGATGATATATGTGGTTTTTCAATGCCAAATTCATGGCCCTTAAACATGAGAAGCTTCATTTTAGAAATAAAATCCTTTTCTACCTTCCCTCATACTAATCATTATCATGCAAAGAATAATAATGGTGCCCATATTCCTAGTCTAAGGCCCTTTTCATGTCCAATGGTAAAGGCCTTGAGAGTTATTCCTAGTGTGAAAAATGTGGTAATGTTGTGCAAATATTAGTAAAGATAAAAGCCCCAATAGAAATTACTCCATTGGTCATAACCTCTCATAATGATAAATCTAGGCAATTTGCCTCATTGTGATAGGTGGAAGCTTAGTCCAAAAAACACAATAATTATCAAACTTTAAGAGGGGAAATGTTATCATACCTTTTTATGTCTATATTAAAACAAGAAAAAACCACATAATTTTAATTTTGAGTCTTTTAATTTTTCTCAATACATGAAAAATTATGACCACATAAACAACTAAAACTAAAAAAAATTATACTCTTTCACATACATAAATATCACTTCATAAACTTTTACATATTAAATAATTTATTTACAACATAATATATTATTGAATATTTAATTTAATACTATATATAATTTTTTGTTTTAAATATTATTATTAATATTTAATTTTTTATTTTTATTTTAGATTAATTTCAATTCCCGCTCCCAATTCCCGCCTGCAAAAAATATACTTGGAACAAGACGTTTTTCCTTCAAATTTTGTTGAATATGCCACATGTTCAAATGAGTTGGAGACCAAAGAAGAGGAGTCTGGTGCCCTTGTTACAGAAGCTGGTTATTTGAACCAAGATGAAGCAAGAGATTATTCTGCTATGCAACCTTTGGATGATCATTTTGGATGTCATATGGAGTCAGATGATCATAACATGTTTCCATCAGTTGTTATAGAGGTAGTTGGTGCACCTTGTATGGAGATTCGCACACCTGATTTAAATTAAGAGGCTTTTGGTTTTGCATTAGTGCAAGAGCCATCTACTCCTCAACTCACTGAGGCCTTAGTTTCGAGTATTGACGATGTTTCTATTTTAAGTTATTTACAAAAAGGTCAGTTACTTTGTTCAAAAAATAGCTCTATTACAGTTGAACCCTCTTTGGTAACTATTTATGTGTCCTATTTAGTGCCTAGTTTGTCAATGGGGTTTGAACATGGTCAGATGTCAATTCTGTCTCAACATTGTGCGGCTGCGTTGTCGAATCCCTAGCTTGAGGTTTTATCAATTGTTCCTACATTTTTCTCAATGACTGGTTTTTCAATGTGGTTTGAATAGGTTGAGATGCTTGAACAGAATCAAACGATGATGAGAGTTGAGCCTGAACTTTCCATCAGAGAATAGGTTCATCTAGAAGAGGCATGCATGAAGGGACAAATGCTATCTGCTGAGATTGAATCTATTGATAAGGAAGTGATGCAACATGCTGTCATGTTTCATTCCCATCAAGATGTAAATTTGGTACCTATTTCGAATCCCCAACAACAATTTGTGGTAGAAGCAAGTGAGGAAATGTCCACTCCAGCCTACAACTTACTAGTTGTATCATCCCCAATTGGTAATTTGTCAATGGCTATGGTTATAGATCATTTAGGTTTTGTATATTGTTCTCTATTAAATACATCTAAGCAACACTCACATAGTCCTGAATTTCTGGCCCCAAGTAGTTCGACGCAGTCAAGAAATAGAGCTTCATATGCACAAGAATTGTATGCACTATGATTTTAGTGGTTCAATCAATTAGGAGGAAATAAACAAGAGTTCCACTCAGCATTTGGGTCGCAAGAGTATGCCCGGGTTGCAAGAACGCATAATGTAATGATGGAGAAACCCATTCAACAAAGTCTTATAGATACACAGACATTTCCAAAATGCACGTCTAATCAAGATTTTAATCATGTTTGAGATGTTCACTCTGCTTGCGACATACAAGGCTCTCAACAGTTTTCTTCTCACATGATTTGCACTAATGTTGTGAAGGAGAAGCCGAAGAAAAATATTATTGTCAACATGGTGAGAAGCTGACATTTGCAATTGGTATTTTAAACACAACCCCGGGACACCTATCTGGGTCATCATAAACTTCGAGTATGTGGTGATTGGCACTCTACCATATTGCAGAGAAAATTTTCAGTGTTAGGGTGCCAATCGTTTCCAACATTTCAAAGCTGGACAATGCTATTGTGGCGATTATTGGAAATAGTAAGTGAACTATGACATCCTCATATGCATCATTTTTCCTTGTTAGATAATGTTCATCTCGTATAATATTTTGGATATGGTGAGATGAATGTAACAAACCAGTATATACAGTGTGTATAAAAATTGTTGATTCATAGCTAGTAATCCAAGTGCCTAACAAATATTTGTTGTATGTCATAGTTGCTTACTCCTTTAAGCTAAAGAATCAGGTGGGCATAAACAATGTTTGCAATGAATTCCATTAGTATCGTTAATGCATTGTTAAACAATATTTTCATAAACCACTTATTAATTGGTGAGATCTTCCTAAAACAAGTCATTGAGAAAAAATACTTCCTTTTTCCAATTTTTGAAAAAATTGGCGAATGTAGCAAGAAAGTCATATTTGTTTCTTCAAGTTTTCTAGTTCATTTTTTTTTATTGTTCTGAAACTATTTTTTGGTGAGTCAGATTTTAGATCCTCATTAATTTTTTCCAAATTTGTGTCGTGAAACATTGTTGTTAAGTGTAGTTAATGTCAAACTATTTTGAAGGAAATTTATATGAATTTTAGATGTCATTAGAGTTTATGGAAACTGTTTATGTATTGATTTCTATGGAATTGTTGAAGTTTTGGAATCTTTCGTAGACAATTTTTGCAAATTGAAAAGATACTCATGGTACTTAAGTAAATATCTACCATCCTTTCATATTCTGGAAATTGTTGAAATTGCATGGAAAATGGTATTTTCTAGGACACAGAAGAGAGGAAGATGGGATAAAAAGTGGTGTTTTACAAAACCCTTAAACTGTTAAAACATGTAGTGGCACTCCCCATTTCCATTGAGTATAGCATGGAATCACTGAAGCACCTGGAAATGTCTTGGGATATCCCCTGGAGATAGTGGGACATCTCAGGGATGGAAAAAAGTCTATCTCTTACATCCAGTGTTGCCTTGAGACATCTATGTTTCCCCTCCCTAGAGTGGAGGGATGCAGGAAATGTAGGGGACATGTCCCTATGGACTACTGATAAGTGCAGCTACATGTTGTGGCTATGATACTGCTAACAGTGCATAAATTAAAAAAATTGAATGCCTTAAGTTAAATTCTCGTAGGTATATGTCTTTCAAAAAACGATATTTTTGCAAGCATTTCTCCCCAAGTACGAGAAGTATAGATTGAGTTTGCAATAAATTTTGAATAGATATTGGAAAAATGATATGACACTAAACTGATAAGGATGATAGAATAATAGCGTGGCTTTTGCAATAGTTTCAATCATGAGTCTCAAAAAGGTTCAGATTATTTTCCAAAGAAAGGTTGAAGAATCAAATTATTTTCAAATCATGAATCACTAAAAGGTCCAATTTTTTTACCAGTGGGTATATTAGAAATTTTCTTTCTAAATTATGGCGTACCCGACTCGTATGCTCACTAGGTATGTCCTTTTAGGAATATTCTTATCTTGGATTCCCAATCCTCATAAAATATTGGTCCTCTTTGACCACTCTTTTCTTGGATACCTGTCCAATCCTTAAAGAGTGTCAGTCCACTTCCTATTTTGGATTTTATCTTGTCAAGGAAATCGTAAAATTTTATTCAATCTTTCATTCACCATTATTCCTCCACGCCCTTCACTTATATGTATGGTTGTTAGTTCTGGCCTAGTGCATGTCACATGATGAGGATAATACAAATGTGATGTTTATCATTACTCCCTATCAACCAGAGAGGAGATCCCTATTCCCACTTGATTTAGGGTATATATCCTTGCTCCTTCACAAATAATAAGGAGACTTCATACTCCCTCTAAAATATAGAGGATATTCTCTGAGTCAACCATTTGCGAATATAGAGAAACGAAGTCCATATATTTTTGAGAGGAAGGGGCATCTCTTACTCTTAGTGATGATTGGAAATGTCTGAATGCTTCTTTCTGAATATAATTTTTTCCATAAAGAATTTCCTTAGTGTCTTTCTTGATTTTCCAACTAAAATTTTTCATACAATCCCTGGAAGTCTAGTTGTGGAAATATCAAGTATTTTTGCCCCCTTCATCAATCCACATTTGACGACTCTTCTGTTTCCATTCCTATGCTTGACACGAAAGTATTTACCTCTTTTGTATGTCGAATTCTACTAATTTATGTTTGGAAGCCTCTGAGAAGTAGTTTACTGAATGTGGATATTCTAGAGATTTAATATGGACATCGATTTGTATAATTTCTCTAATCTCCTTTTTTAGATGACAAGCCAAAAAGCTAACTACCTATTTTAGCTTTTTTAGCTTATAGAGAGATTTTCCATAGACAAATTCCCAATGCTTAGATTGAAATTTTTTCTAGAAGTCTCAAACCATTGAGGTGAATTTCGGGTCTTTCAATAAAAAATGATTAAACTTAAAGGGAGCGGGCTTCCCTTTTGAAATGTCTGTCCAGAATATAAAAAGAGTAAAATTATCAGATATTTGCAAGGGAAGAACCCATGAGCTCAAATTGGTGAGATGGTTAGCTAGACCTTTCTTCAGAAAGAAGCATTCTAGTCTTTTTGCAATGCCATAAGATCCCCATCTACCATTCCTCCATGTTGGTCTAATTGTGTCAGGATTAATATCTATAAAATATTTTTGGAAAAATATGTCCTTGAAGTGTGCTTCGAGAGAGTCTGGAATGTTTTGACTTTAATTTTAAAGATTATATCCATGTTTAAAAATGTTATTCCAGACTAAGATTTGCATAAACTAACTCCAATTTAAAAGTTGAAATTTCTCCCATCAGGCAGATGCTTATCATTATCAGATGTGAGATGTACACACACACTTGCCTACTTGTTGGATCATTCATTTGTTTCTAAAAAGAACACTTTCCCAAACGGTAAGGGAAAACAATGAGAATACGAGTTGTTGGGCTCTAGGACCTCGATAAATATCGATCTTGTGCCCTGATAGAAATCTAGGGCTAGCATCAGAGTGTGGTTGAGAAAAGACAGATAGTTGGGCATGTCACACTTGCGGCAAGATTTGTCAACACTTTTTGCTCATTCCTAGGTTGTGAGCAATGGGCTCGTCTCATGGTGCTTGCAGTGGAGATTTTGATAAAACTTATGTGCATGCATATAAAAATTAGTTGGCTCTGTTTTTGGTGAGATGATATTATCAAATATTCTATTCCTTCGGTGTACCTTTGCACCTTTAGGGGAAATTTCTAGTATATGTATTAGCTTTATAAACATTGTTACGTTATACTATTATTAACGTAATTTTATAAATTTTTTTATATTATTAAAAAATATTTACGTGATAAGAGTTTCCTCTTTGGGTGAGGAGATAATGGCAATAGAAGACATTCATTTTCTTCATCCTCGAAGCAATTGAAATTGGAGACATGTGCTAGGTCACCCCACTAATAAGAGGCATTGCAGCACAACGAAGATTAGATCTCTTCATATTTTTCTTCATTCTTTTTTAGGAGGCATAGACAGACATATTCTTCTTGCCAGTTTTTTCTCATATCAATGGTGATGTTAGGAAGAGGAAAGAGGGTTGTTTTAGATCAATCGGGTGTTCGAGTCCTTCAGAGAGATGAAAGGGGAGAAGCCCAAGACAAGCATCGTGTGGAATATAGTGAAGCTATTTGTCAATGGAGGAAACTCTAGTATGCTTGCCACGTGTGTCATCCAACCTATGGACATGATCAAGGTGCACATTTAGTTGGGTCAAGGTTTGGGTTATAATGTTGCAAAGAACATGCTAAGGGATGAGGGATTTGGTGCTTTTTACAAGGGGTTATCAGCTAATTTTTTAAGATAGAAAACCTGTACAACAACACGTCTTGGATCATTTGGGATATTGAAAAATAAAGAAATTGTCACTATTGATTGGAAACCACTACCTCTCTATCAGATTTCTCTTTTTGGATTAGTAGCACGCACTATTGGGGCATGTGTTGGAAGTCTTACAAATTTATCTCTCATTCACATGCAAGCGGATGTAAATTTTCTTGCTGCACAACGACGACATTACAAAAAATGCATTCCATGCACTATACCATATGATCAGTAATGAAGGGGTTCTAGCCCTACGGAAAGGGGTAGGTCCAACATTTTTTGAGTGATGGCCTTAAATATTGGCATGCTTGCTTCTTATGATCAATTTGTAGAAATTTTGAAGGACACCATGGGCCTTTCTAAAGATACAACTATGGTTGGTGCAAGTGTTGTTTTGTTTTTTTTTTTAATTTTCAAGTAATATGACCTTTGATTATGTGAAGACTTAGATACAAAAGATGCAACCTGATGCCAGTGGGAAGTGTCCATATTCAGGCTCCCTTGACTATTTTGTGAAAAATTTCAAAGCAGGGGGGTCGTTTAAGTTCCATGAAAAGTTTCATGTTTATTGCATTTGAATTACTCCCCGTGTCATGATGACATTGATATTCTTATATTCATTCATTTTTTTCATCCTCAAATACTATGCACAACTGCACCCTACTTCCTTGAACCTTAGTTCTTTGCCTACTCGTCATTGGCACTCGAATGCCGAAGAGGTTTGGGTTTTCTTGAATCTATTTTCACTCTAAAAATTGGCTTTTTTTTATTTCTATTTTCCTAGAAGGTGTATTTTTTTCAGTTAGTAAACTTCGGGAAACCTTTAATGATTTTATTGAAAGAGAGGGTAGAGCGTGTTAAGAGGAAAATTTTGTTGGACATTCTGCTTTTTCTGGTCGCCGGATTAATGCCAACCACCTTGTTAACTTGAATTTTTTACTAGACAAAATACATGCCAAATTGGTTTTGAAGTGGTTGTGGTGGTGTAGAAGTAGTGCCAGGGATGCACTGAAATTGAACCCTGAAGCCAATTTTCCAAGTTGGAGTGATTATACTAGGCCTACAGAAGAAGTGCATTCCAATCAAAACCCAAATCAATTTTTGGGATTTAAAAATAATAAACTAGCCAAGTTAGTGACCACAATTTTTAGGGAATATTCAGACTCAGACCACTGGAAGCAAAGAAAAGGATCTGAGAGGCTACTACCCTGTTCTTGCTAATAGGATTTTTGGTTATTTTAAATGCCCTCAGCTTTAGGCTATGCATGTATTAATAGCCCTGTGGAGGAGCACCCTATTGTTGTCCTTCTTCGCCAACCACTACTGCTCCTGATAGTGCTTCTAGCCAGCCAAATTATTTTTCCATTCCCACTCCCACCACACAACTTAAGGAAGGAGAAGGGGATGGAGATGGAGGGGAAGCTTCAGTCGTTGAACATCTGAAAGAACATTCCAACAACAATAACACTCTCATTATTATGTTGCATATCGGGATGAAAAAGCACAATGTATAGGGCATCATGGAAACCCTTGACAAAATGATATTAGTGGAACCATATGAGATAGAGTGGAAATTGATGAAAGCACAGACACATTATTATCTTGGAGACATGAAGGAAGCTCCTCCTACTTATGAAGGCATTTTTAAATTCTCTCCCTTCTCCCACGGGGCTCTGTAGGTACAATGTATTTTTATCACTTCACACCGCCTAGCGTTTTTTTTAATCAATGTTGAATATGAAACATGATCAAACTCCACCAAGAACACAAATTGCAGTTTTTATGCATGTTGGGATTTGAACCCAGGTATCTTGGTAGAAGATTAATCTGCTCACATTTATATCTTCCCTTTCTCATCTTGATCCCTTGGTAGAAGATTAATCATTTTCATATTTCTCTGTCTTCCCTTTATTTTTCAGAAGAGTGACAAGGGGATATATTTTTAGAAAATTTTTGGCAACATTACTGCTATATATTTGAACTTGCTAGAAGGGGCACATCATTAACCAAATTGTGATTATCTATTGGATGTTGCACGTGTGATTTTCTATTGGATACTCCACAAGTACTCGATATGAGGGGTTTCCCATCATTTTGACTATAAAATTTCTTTCAAGCATTTGGACTTGCTAGAAGGGACACATCATTAACTAGTTTTTTCTTTTCTACTTGATGCTGCACTTGTGCAACTTATAATTAGGATGTAGAAAATAAATTTAGCCCCGAAGATTTTTTTTTTCCCTATTCAATACTACCTTCCTAATTGCCTAAATCATCAGTTCCCTCATCAATCTCTTGTTATGATTGTCTAAAATAAATTAGCAGATTTTGTGCAATGTCTAGTTATGATATTCCTTGGGAGTGTGACCTTGAGCAATCTCCAACAAATCATCAAGAATTTTAAAGGTGAATTGATCAAAAAATTGCAACTAAACTAAATGTGTTAAGAAAATTGCATTTTCTATTGATAGGCACCTCTATAATGATATACACTAATTAAATGCTTTGTTTAGTACTCATTTTGATATTCTACTTCCATTTATTTTATTGAATATGGAACCTTAACATTGTCCAAGTCCTCTTCCCATCTCTAAATAAGATGATTCATTTCCAGTAAATATTTCCCCAACAAATCAAATTTCTCAACCAAACTTAAGTACTTACCTTGAAGACCCTCATGTTTCCTTCTCAAATCTTCAATCACTTGACTTTGACTCAAGTTGACAACATCTGCTTCTGAATTTGGTGCCTAAAAACTAGCATCATCTTCATCATCCTTTGGATGCATTCTCTAGTCCAAAATTCTAGAAAGTGGATCATTTTCCACAAAAAAATTACCATGCAAAACATTCAATTAGATCAATAATTTCCTCAGAATTAAATTGCTCTAGCAAATTTAGCTCCTCCGGAATTTCTTCTATTTTCTAAAGAATGGTGTCTTTCTAGAAAAAATATTCTCAAAGGCTGTAAATTGAATTATGGATATATGCTAACTTTGAATCTAATGCCTCAACACATTCTCTAGCCTCTCCATATGATTTGATCTTTGCCTTGGCTTCATCATCCCTTGGAGGCATTTTCTAGTCAAAAGTTCCAAAGAGTGAATCAATTTCAACAAAATACGACCATGTAAGCCATTAAATTAAATGAATAATTTCCATGGAATGAAACTACTCTGGAAAATCCAGCTACCCCAGGATTTATTCTATTTTCTAGGGAATGATGTCTTTATAGAAAAAAGATTCTCAAAGACTCTTAATTGAATTTTGGATATATGCTAGCTCTGCCTCTAATGCCTCAACAAATTCTCCAACCTCTCCATATGATATTGATCTTTGCCTTGGCCTCATGCAATGCAATAATTTTAACTTATAGTTCTTGCCAACACCTTTCTAGTTAATTTGACTTCCCAGCGAACAACTGTTTGAGTGTATCATGATATTGAACCAATCCTTTTCCTTTAGATACAAAACACGCCGAGATTGTTTCTCTGGGATGATTTTTTCTCTGTGGTATCTTACTAGATCCACTTCTCTGATTATCTAGCTAACCAAGTTAGTTCCAGCTCCTTGCAACCAAAGGCTTCTCTCAGGGAAACATCAAGAGGTAATTGAGTTTTCTCGTTCATAAAAGCATCATCAAATTGTGACCAAATCTTCTACACATTTTTGGAATAAATCATTTTTCTTAGGGGATGCCTTCAACTTCACAATAATCAAATATGCATGAACTTCTAGAGAAGAAATTCTTTGCATGTCTAGCTGAGTAACATATATTTCATCTTCAATGAATTCTTTAATACCAATAAAAAACTTCTGTAACATCACATCGAAGTGCCAATATGATTGAGAGTACATTTCCAAAGTGTTTTTCATCACTTCTTCTGATCCCAAGGTTTCCCTTTGAACATAGGTGAGATTTGAACACAAATTTTCCTTCTCAAAATAGAGCTGAGCCAGTTGGGAGACATTACTTGTACATTTCCCTTCAAATTATGTCTCATTTTCAATGCAGTTTTTAGATAGCTCCACATAGTCGGTGTTAATATTTTGAATCAATTTCTTATTGGTAAATAAAGCAGACTCAAACTCACCCAATATGGTTTCAAATTGTGATCTTTCTTTAATTGTTTTCCGCAACTATTCAACAAATTTTGTTTAACTAGACACACATGATATCAAGAGATAAGATATATTCTAGACTTTGTCCATCTCCTTCAGTGTCTTTGGTTCAACATGGAGGGAAAGAATTATCTCCTAATTTTTTGCATCCATCTTATCATGTGGCAGTCTAATCAAATTTCTTAGTCTACTATGAATCTTATTAAGTACTCTGGCATCTAGTTCTCTTTATTGTTAGATGAGTTCCACTTTTTAAGTGAGTTGTGAAAACAATATTTGTATCTTCATACTCTTAAAAAATACATTTCTAGTTTTACCTCCAGGCTCCTCAAGTTGTTAATTTTTTTAATGGTAGCATTAACAATATCAATAAGGAAGAGATCAGTGGAGATCCATACTTAGGAAATCTGATTTAGAAAGGGAATTGGATGAACCTTGTTGGATGGATTCCTTTATATTTTCCGAAGGCTCAAGAATTGCAACAATACATTTAATTCTCTCATCCTCTAATGAAGATGTCTATGCAACAAATTCCCTCTTAATATCTAGTTGATTATACAGTGCTACTGAATTCTCAAAAGCATGTGCTTTAGAGTCTATAGTGGAGAATGCAAATCAACAATTTGAGAACTATATTTCAATACTTTTTCCGTAATGCTCATTATTTGCTATCAATGTAGCCAAATTCTCATCCTATGGTTCCTTTTCTTGCCCACATCAATATAAACCTCAAGCTGCTTCTGAGTGGCTATCAAATTTATTTATATTTCCTTTCTTCCATAAGCTTCTTTATAAAATCTACATCCCTTTAAAGTTGTCTGAGAATATATTTCAAGCATCCTATCTCACCATATTCATCGCTAAGATGTTGCAACAGAAAGTTTGAATCATGTACAGAACTAGGATCACGTGCTTGGTGAGATTTTACATGTTATTATTGAGATTGATCCTCTATTTTTGGCATAGGCCCTACTTCCAATATTACATCCTCATGTTATGCCTTGAACTCAAAACCCTGAATTAGTTTTGACATGCCAAAAGGTACTAGAAAACTCAAATTATTTTTGACACACCAGAAGTTATCCTACGACCACTTCCCTTGCCAAGGCTACCTGGATATGTAAGCATTTCCTAGACTACTTTCTAAAGCTTTCCTGAAGTTGATTAATCCTCATTCAAGTGCACTTTCAAAACTAACATTTTATCAACATTCTTATAATTTTCCTTGGTGATTGGTTGCTATAGGTCCCTAACTTCAGTATCAAATGAAGATTTCTCCAACGTACATGAAGTCACCAATTCCCCTAACTTTATCATGCATGATTGAAAATTTGTGGCAAGTTGTGCATTCTCTCTACTTCCATTAATTTATGCTTTAGTGACTCACTAACTTTTGCAGATGAATATAGTTGATATTTGATTCGATGAATTTCAGAATCAAAATTAGCTCTATCAGGTATGGGATCTTGAACTTCTGTCAAAAGTTATTTGCATTTTTTTTGTAAAACAACATTCTCCTATTGTAACTCCTCTAGATGATTGTAATTTGGATTTACTTTACAAAGACCAAGGATGAACTCTTGATCATAACCTTTCCAATTCTTTCCAAAGCTTGGATGCTTTCGAGAGGCTGGTGTCCAACTAATGCATACTCCCAAAAGTTTTCCCTTTTCCATGTTGGACATCTTGGGAATCCAACTATATGTTGAATTTTTTTTTATCATATTATTCCCTATGCTTGATCCTTTAGGGACATCATCATGCCATGTATCGCACAAGGTGGACAAGTTCCCTATTCCCCATTTGTCTTTTTTCCTTCAAATTTTGACACATAGACCTTTTTTTCAGAGATAAAGCACCAATATACTCTTAAACATGGAGCTTTGTTTATCAGTATACTTCCCCATGCTTCTCATTCCAATTTAGGCATAATTATTTGCATCCAACCTATTAGGTGCCACTTTTTCTCCTTTAATGGCTCTTGTCATGAGAAATTTTTATTAACTTTATCCCTCTCCAATAGCACTAATCTCAGGGTTAGTGGATTGGAATTTTAGAAGATAGACATAGCTAATAACTATTAAATAAGGTTAATATGTTTTATAGAGAGAAGCACATGAAGCTTTGTTTACCGATATTGTTATCCCTGCTTTTCATTCCAATTTAGGCATAACTATTTGTTTCCAACCTATCATATGTGGCTTTTTCTCCTTGACAAGACCTAGAACTCAAATTTTTTGATTGAAAATATATAGTTCCTCTCCATTCATTAGAAGTCAGTTGCATTCTAGAATCTGAGGGGAATTGGGGTTGATCCAGTACAAATTTTGTGTAATGATGCATTGAATTTAGATGGTGCATTGAATGCAGAATAACTGCATTGGTAGAGGCTTGTCCAGACCTAGGTTTGATATGCATCTTGAGGTTGGAAATTTTTGGAGCATTTCTCAAGTTTAGAGAAATGGTAAAAATATAAAATATAGGAGGTCAAACATATACACACTAAAGCATCATGTTATCTATGTTTAATACTAATATTGCTTGATGACAAGATGTAGGACTCATTCTTTTGATTGGATATATCTAGTTTTTCTCTGTGTTAGTTATCTATTCTTTAATGTTTCCTCTTGATTAGACCTAGGACCTAGCTGCATTGTCGAATCCTGTTGGAGGTGGGGCTGATACATTAAATTTCTGTGTGTAATGGTGTTACTAGGCACACTAAATAGGGACACTAGGACAAGACTCTCTAAACACGGGTCTGATGTGCACCTTACAGTTGCCAATGTATGGTGTGTTTCTTTAGTATACAAATAGTCAACATATTAAATGTTGGAACTTGGAACTTAGATATATGCAAAATAGAGCTTTATCATATCTAGATAACATTAGTTTATAACTAGACTTGGGTTTGTGGTAGCTCAATATTCCTTGTTGATAAGAGTCGACCTAGAACCAGATTTTTTTTATTATTATAACTTGTTCTTCTCTATGAATTTGTTTTTAATTATCTATTTTTAAATACCTTATGTTGACTAGATCTAGAATCTACCCGCATGCTCGAATAAGGGTGGAGGTGAGGTTGATTTTGTTAAACTTGGTATGTGTGCATTCAATCTAGATTGTGCATTGGGCAGATTGAATAACGACACTGACACAGACCCTTCTAAAACTAGGTTTGATATGCACCTTGAAGTTTCCAACCTAGTTTTGATATGCATCTGGATGTTGCCAACCTCTAGTCCAAAGGCCATTCAAAACTAGATATGCATATGGTCCAAAGGAAATTCAACAATTTTATCTCCAAGGTTCACTACCAATAAGCTAACAACAACAAAGATAATTGAAACCATCAACTCTGCATAATAGATGTATGTAGGAATTCCCATTACAGGTGGAAAAAATTTCACTTTGTTAAAGGATCAGTGGGGGATTAAGGATAGAGCCCCAGACACACATTTATGATCTGGATATGGAGAGAGAGCCACCCAAATCGGTGAAAAAATGCACGTATACAAATCCCATGCCACCAAAATAGATCATGTACCATTTATATGTCACATGTTGAATAATAAGAAAATAATAATACCGTTTCAAGTTTTCTTTTTAAATTTTTTCAAGGATGTTTATCAAATTTCTGAAACCCTAAATAAAATATATTATATTTAGACTTGTAGTTAGATTACTTATAATTTATTATTAATCTGCAAGTTTCATCTTTGAGGATATCTTTGGCATCTAATAATACAAGCTCAAAGCTGTACTTAGAATGCATGGAATTCCTCTTTATCAGTATTCTAAGTCACACAGGACAGATCCAATTTCAAATATGCTGGAAGGTGGGGTGGAAAAATATGATGTTTATACTACTTTCACTAAATTTTGCTGCCTGTCTTTTTCCTTTTTTGACAGATGGTTGAGCCAACAAGACTACTTGTTGATTTCTTGAAGTAATTTGAAACATGTCTTACACATTACTATAGGCAGGATCTAGAAGCACGTCATTTCATTTCTAGATATTAAAGTTTCAACACATTTGGGAAGTACACCTTTCAACCACCGGAGTTATTTTATCAGTTCTACTATGTAGCTTATCTCACTTTCTGTGCTAGAGGCAGTCACCTTAGCAATTAATTGTGTATCAAAAATTATTTCTGAAGTTCCCCTAGCTTTAAGTGAATGATCCCAATTACTACATGCACTAGTTGTTTAACTCACTATTACATAAACTTATCTGAACATCATAGTGTTGGAAACTTCCATTATCTCTTATTGAGACTTTGATGTCGTACTCTTGTTAATTATGTTGCCTTCAAAAGTGGTTGAGTATTCTTCCAGCATGTGCAATGGTGATCTCTTTTTGAAACCTCTAGGAACCATTGGGAAAATGTAAAAAGCTTAGATTACTCTCTCAACTCTCCTTACTCTTGAAATATTGAAGGCCCATGGAATATTTTTTTTTTAAAATATGTCTCTTAGTCGTCTTCACCTTCTATATTACATGCTTTCAACATCAAATTCACAATATTCTAAAATATGGGTACTGACCTCATGTTCAACAATAGATTAGATTCATTTTTGTTTGTTAGTTTCCCTTGACTGTTGACTGATTGAATGCTAAAAACAACTCAGAGATGCACGATAGACTGTAGTAGTGCTATTCCTATCGTTGTTGGTCCTTGGAGGACAAATCTGAATGATTTTGTTTGAGGCACCGCCATTGGAAACAAGAATGAACATGAATGATCTTGGCAAGATAGGTTTTCTATCACATCTCATTTCAACCTTAGATTTAGCATTAATCTCAAGCTCCTTTTAATATATTAGTGGGATACACCTTCCAGGGTTGTTCATACTGATGGAGGAGAACATAAAATACTATTATCACAAATGATGTCTACATAATATCCTTGCAATCATTTACATCCTCATCTCCACTAGACTGGACCTCCACTATTACCACATCACCAACTGTACATTGGTGAAGTACTCTATAGAGATCACTTCGATTGCATACTTTCTTCCCATTTAGAGCTGTAATGATTTCTCCCAAGACAGGACGACCATAAGCATCTCATTTTGTTGTTTCCATTCCATCTTTTCCATCTAGTCCATCTATAGAACCATCAAGCACCAGAACTCTAGTGACACTCAGTTGCTCAACAGACTCATCCAGTGCAAATTTAGTACCCAAAATGGGTAAAGTAATTTTCCCAACATTTTTTAACTAATCAGCAATGACACTTACAGATCTACTAGAATTCAAAAGCCCACGCCAGGTGATGCTCCTAATGGAGAATATATATAAGTGTTTAAATTTCTTGATCTATCAAGAAGAGGACCTCCAATGATCCTTTACCATCTATTTGAATCACATCATGTATTGGATGGCTAGTTGCAGCTGAACTTATCTACCTGCAAAGCCCACTGATGATAACAGTCATCAAGGTGTGATCCAAACCAAGTGGATTCCCAATTGCATACAATTTTTGTCCTGCAAAAGGATTTGCATAAATTTCAACTACCATGGGTCTCAATTTATCTTTTGGTGCATTCATCCATAGCACTACAACATTGTTATCTTGATCATCTCCAACTACCTATGTGTCATGTGTTGAATGAACACCAATAGTTACTCTCAAATATAACAAGAAATGATTTTTCTAATATGCTTTACAAATATCCAAAACTGTCTATAATAGTGCTCAGTTATCACTTGTAGATTTGATGAATTAGTTTGGAAATGGTCTCATTAGTAAGAACCAAGATAAGTAGGTGGGAGAGATTTAATTTTGGATGTAAGTTTACTTCAAAATAACACATGAAAACACACCAAAATGCATGTCTCGACTCTTTATAAGTTACAACTTCTCATCTGAGAAACATGTCTAAAAAATTATTATGCAATTTGAGAGGCAATATGGCTCAAGACCCAGAGGCATTTGGCTAGAGTGAAAGCCTACCCATTTACATACCGCTAGCAGGTTATTTCAGGGGCCAGGTTTTAACTTTCATATGAAGCGTCAAGGATAATTTGAATAGGATGGTAAGTTTCTCATATTTTCATATGTTCATAGAGTTAAATGAGATTGCAGATTGATTGTCAAAGCAAGAAATGAATACCTCAGTAGGCGTAGCCTACCAGAGATCACTAACTCTAGAGATTAAAACCAAGATGATATGTTTGCTAGTCAAGTATTTTTCAGATGTTTGTACCTTTGTGGATTGGAAAAATTTTTGTTCTCTCTTACATGATGTGGGGAAACTGAAGCTAAAAATGGCCTAAGCACTTTCCTTGGTTCTTACTAAAATTTTATTTTTGAAAAATCACAGTTGCAGAACTGTTTGGTTTTCAATTCTTAGTATAGTTGTACTTGCTTTAAGAACACATTTTTTTTAGTGTTGTAATTTACTGACATTTAATAATAATATAATTTCCATGGAGGAAGAGGACAACTTAGTATGGGCTAAAAATCCTGTCAGAGGGTACTATACTGCAAAGATAGAATATGAGTTGATGTTCTCCATTATTCGAGGTCAAATTAAGCAATTATGATGAAAGAATGTCTAAAAGAGAAAGCTTTCATTAAAATGCAAGATATTTCTATGGATTCTTGGGTAACCTCATCTTATTACTTATGTGGGTTCTAGAAAAACAACAGGTCATGTTGGACATAGGACTAGATGCCTGGGGCCTCATGGTGGTTCTCACTGCAAAGGAGGAAGTGATCATTTGGGTGGAAACTAGCTCAGGAAGTGGCCAAAGATCATTTACAACAAAACGCCAAGGGGGAGACAAGTTTGATAACTAGCTAAAGACTTCAGAGAAATTCATTAATACTGATCTATTGAATATTGAAATTACAGTCAGAATTATATTGGTGGAATATTGGTTGTATAGGTAAATTGTTCATGAGGAAGTTAGCCATAACTTGTGGTGGTTTTCTAAAGAAACATATGACTGTTAAATATCTCTTATATCATTAGTGAATTATATAGAAGGGTAATTATCGTTATATGAGTTGATAAATGTGCATTTTTGTTATGAGTCTTTTCATGATTGAAAAATCCTAAATAAGGATTGAACCCCAAGGCCAATAATTACTTAGGGACATTGCATACTTCCATTATAGGAACAGTAAAAAATGCATTTCAATCTACTTGGATCATTCGCTATAACCAAAGATGTTGTATTGTCAAAACCATGAGAGGTTGGGGTAGGATGATGGAACGCAAAGGGAAAAAAGGAGTTGTAGCAAGGTAGAATTCACCAGGTGTGCATTGCTATTGAAGTGGATCTCCATAATGTGTCCCTATATGGCGAGGATGCATGGTAGGACATAATGGTTCAGAGGGTGGTGAAGTAGAGGGGAATATATTACAAAGGGTGCCTGAGTTTGTTTCAGGCTGCAGTGGATTCATAAGTGATATGAGGGCTCAAAATTCTATTTTGACTTTTTGAAAAGAAAAGTGGAAATGAACAGGATCTTGGATTACTCCATGCAAATGGTTTTTTTTTTGGCACTCCAATTGACATTATGTTCAAATTTAAATTTCAAAATATTTTTCTCCTTATACCGTGATGGATCATGTAGTGGCTGCAATAAATGCTTGTTGTAGGGTCAATCCTCATAAGGTTTTTATTGGTGACTAGAGTAGGTTGAAGAACGATGACTTCTCAAAAGAGGAGGATTTTGCAGCACTTAGCTAGATGAAGAATGGCAAGTCTCTAGGTATAGAATCTAGATGGAATTCTGTGTGAATTTTACAAGGCCATGAGCCATGATTAGTGACAATTTTTATCATTTGGAAAACATATTCCCAAAAAATCAGCCACAAACACAATTGGTGATTGGAATCCAATTACATTGCTTAGTTTGGCACACAAGATCATGGCTAAAACAAAGATTCTAAGGATCTAGGAAATTCCATCAGAGGTTGTCTAACGATAACACAAGTTTTGTGTACAAACAAGTAATCTCAATACCATTTTTCAACATTTAAAACCTTTAAATGTGCACAAAAACTAGCCACCAACCCCTTTTCTTTGAAATTTCATTTGAAAATTATTTTTATTGAGTGGGTTGGAGCTTCATTATTAAGATGTCGACTCTTGTGGAGTTTGGACCTAGATGTGTGATATGGAGAACACAATTGTCACTAATACATTAGATTTTATATACCAAATAGTGCTTAGATAAGTTTAGTTGATTATGCTCACACTTGCTTAGACATAATCAACCTAGCATCAATTGATGTGACTAAAAAAATATTTTTTTCCTGGTGGGGTTGGAATCTCTTCCTAACTAGAATCCCTCAGCTTAGACATTTACCCCACCCTGGATGGTTGTTAGATATTTGCGTATTCCCTTTAGTCTAGATGTTTTTCCAATATCCATGTAGAATTGGTAACTTCAGCAACTACAAAGGAAACTTCCTGTATAGCATCATTGGGACCTTCCCTTTATGAGGAATTTAACCATGGATGCACAATCCTACTAGACTTGCAAATATATTTTGTGTCTTGTTGGTTGCGTAGCAAGGCTCGATATCAAAAATAGAGCAGATATGGAGATTGTAACCATGGCCTTAATCAAACAAAATGGTCTTCCATTGGCCCCTTGGGATGTGTTACTATCCCCAAGGATGTCAGGGGACTTGGTTTGATCAAGCTTCCCACTCAAGTGCCTATTTTGGCTACCATATGAGTGTCAAGGGGTCTAGAGGTTGATGCTCCATGGTAGGTTATGTTTTTACCTTTAACATGTCAACAAGTGGGCAAAGTGTAGGGGGAATTTTCTTTGTGTGATATCATCTCCTTCATCCTCCCATTTTTTATGGCAGTAGCAGTGGATAGGTACTTCCAAATAGATTTTAGTGTTTAGACATGTGATTGGATGAAAAGGGAGTTTCATCCAAGTATATATGGTCTGAAATCTACAGTGCAGCAGAGTGAAATTTGGATCAAAAGAGGATTGTCATAATATCTAACTAGTGATTTGACCAGGTTAAGACACTACAACTGCACATTGAATCTCCACTAAGAAAGGGTTGCCACAAGATCTTCCTAACAAAAAACAAGTTTGGAGGAAACATAGTTAGACAATGAGTTTTTAATTAGTATATTACCAACTAAACTTGGACAGTGCTAGTATGGGTTACAGTTGGAATACTGATCTATTGAATATTGACATTACAGTCAGAATTATATCAAAAGGGAACTGTCATAATATATAACCAATGGTTTGACTAGGTTAAGAGACTACTCCAACCGCAAATTGAAACTCCACTAAGAAAGGGCTGTCACAAGCTCTTCCTAACAACAAACAAGTTTGGAGGCAGCACAGCTAGACAGTGAGTTGTTAATTAGTATATTACCAACTAAAATTGGATAGAGCTAGTGTGGGTTACAGTTGGAATACTGAACTATTGAATATTGACATTACAGTCAGAATTATATTTGTGGATTATTGGTTGTATAGGTCTACTGTTCATTGGGCAGTTAGCCCTAACTTGTGGTGGTTTGCTGAAGAAACATATGACTTTTAAATATCTCTTATATCATTAGTGAATTATATAGAAGGGTAATTACTGTTATATGAGTTCATAAATGTGCACTGCTGTTATGATTCTTTTCATGATTAGAAAATTCTAGATAAGGATTGAACCCCAAGGCCAAAAATTACCTAGGGACATTGCATACTTCCATTAGAGAAATAGTAAAAAATGCATTTCAATATACTTGGATCATAAGCTATAACCAAAGATGTTGTATTGTAAAATCCATGAGAGGTTGGGGTAGGATGATGGTCCTCAAAAGGTAGAAAGGAGTTGCAGCAAGGTAGAGTTCAGTAGGCGTGTGTTGCTATTGAGGCATATCTCCATAATGTGTCCCTCTATGGCGAGGATGCATGGTAGGACATAATGGTTCAGAGGGAGGTGAAGTAGAGGGGAATATGTTTCCAAGGGTGCCTAAGTTTGTTTCAGGCTGCAGTGGATTCATAAGGGATACAAGGGCTCAAAATTCTATTTTGACTTTTTGAAAAGAAAAGTGGCAGTGAACAGGATCTTGGATTAATCCATGCAAATGGTTCTTTTTTTGGCAATCTAATTGACATTATGTTCAAATTGAAATTTCAAAATATTTTTCTTCTTATACCATGATGGATCAAGTAGTGGCTGTAAGAAATTCTTATTGCAGGGTCAATCCTCATAAGGATTTTATTGGTGACTAGAGCAGGTTGAAGAACAATGACTTCTCAAAAGAGGAGGATTTTGCAGCACTTAGCTACATGAAGAATGGAAATACTCTGGAAATAGAATCTAGATGGCATTCTGTGTGAATTTTACAAGGCCATGAGCCATGATTAGTGACAATTTTTGTCATTTGGCAAACACATTCCCAAAAAACAGCCACAAACACAATTGGTGATTGGCATCAAATTACATTTCTTAGTGTGGCACACAATATCATGGCTAAAATAGAGACTCTAAGGATCTAGGAAATTACATGGAAGGTTGTCTAATGATAACAAAAGTTTTGTGTATAAACAAGTAATCTCAGTACCATTTTTTCAACATGTAAAACCTTCAAATGTGCACAAAAACTAGTCAGCAGCCCATTTTCTTTGAAATTGCATTTGACAAAGCTTTTGACTAAGTGGATTGGAGTTTCATTATTCAAATTTTGACTCTTGTGGAGTTTTGACCTAGAGTGTGACTATGGAGAAATTTTTTTTCACTAATACATTATATTTTATACACCAAATAGTGCTTAGATAAGTTTAGTTGATGATGCTCAGGCTTCTTTAGACATAATCAACCTGGCATCAAGTGATGTGTTTAGTGACTAAAAAAATATTTTTTTCTTGGTGGGGTTGGACTCTCTTCCTAACTAGAATCCCTCAGCTTGGACATTTACCCCACCGTGGATGGTTGTTAGATATTTGTGTATTCCCTTTAGTCTATATCTTTGACCAATATCCATGTAGAATTGGTAACTTCAACAACTAGAAAGGAAACTTCTTGTTTAGTATCATTGGGACCTTCCCTTTACGAGGAAGTTTACCATGGTTGCACAATCCTACTAGACTTGAAAATATATTTTGTGTCTTGTTGGTTGTGTAGCAAGGCCCGATATCAATAGTAGAGCAGATTTTGAGATTGTAACCATGGTCTCAATAAAACAAAAGGGTCTTCCATTGGCCCCTTGGGATGTGTTACTATCCCCAAGGATGTCAGGGGGCTTGGTTTGATCAATATTCCCACTCAAGTGTCTATTTTGGCTACCAGATGAGTGTCAAGGGGTCTAGAGGGTGATGCTCCATGGTAGGTTCTGTTTTGACCTTTAGGATTTCAACAAGCGGGGAAAGTGCAGGGGGATTTTTCTTTGTGTGATATCATCTCCTTCATCCTCCCCCTGTTTATGATAGTAGCACTGGAAAGGTACTTCCAAGAAGATTTGAGTGTCTAGAAATGTGATTGGATGAAAAGGGAATTTCATCCAAGTGTATATGGTCTGAAATCTACAGTGCAACAGATTAATTCCTGCAGCAAGGATCATTCCCAATAAGGTTATATAGTAGAAGTCTATAGATCAGCCAACAACAATGGCATAGTGTGTCCATACTCATCTTCAGAGAGAAACACGAGTTGTGTAGAGGGTTCAAAACAGTCATGTGTGTTGCAGTAGGGCCGCATGTGCTGTGCAAAGTGAGCAGAGTATTCACACGTGCCATAGGAAGCAATAATCTGTTGCACGCGTTGTGGGAAGTGGTGAAAACAACCGCACAGGTCACAGAAAGGCTACACTGCAGGTTGAGAAAATGGAAAGTCGTGTGGTTGCTTAGGAAAATTTGTGTAGTGTAACCTATACAGGTGCCCATAAAATTTCAATAGCTGTTGGAGATTGTAATTTTCCGCAAAGGACCATGTTCCCAGTAAGGAAACCCTTGTACGATAAGATTTTATTTAATGAACACCAAATTTTGATGTGAAAATTTTCTGTGTATGCATGTGTGGGATTGGTGTACAATTTGTTACCCCTGATTTTATTTTATTTACATGTTAAATCCCAACAGTGCTTTTTATTTAGTAAGCTGAAGCTTTAATTAATTTACAACAAGGAAATTTACTAGAAACTAAATTTGTCAGTTGCTAGGGTTAAGAAAATTTAGCACACCAAATTCCACATCTCAAGTTCACTTATTTGAATTTCCTAGAGTAATTGGTTAGCATGGAAAGCAATATTGGGCTTGGCTAGGTGGAATATGAAATACAAATTGGGATCTGACATGCACTCCATTTGCAGTTGGAGGCGCAAGCTGATTTCCTTCGATAGTTGCGCCACCTTCATGCTCACGTGTTCAACAAGAAAGGCATCCTCTTTTGGGGATATATGTGAGATGCAACTAATTGATATTAGATGAAGTGGTAGAGCTTGTCTCAAGAGAATGACCTTCTCGACCCTAATAAATATTCAATTATGGAGTTGGTCAATCCACGACAAGATCTAACGAAAACAAACATTGGAATGTCACCTCCATTTTAGAAGGACTGGGAGTGTAGTTTTGGTAAGCCTTTGTAATAATATTTCTCTTCTCACCTATACTCAATATTGCATCAAAAATATCCAATATCCCCCTGAGCTCGAAGGAAATAAGTTTCCAGTAAATCATCCTATTTTTTGATATCCTTAATAGAAGCACTGGTTTCTCTTGTAACAGTTCTAGTTTAATCTTCTTTTGGTTTCACTACATTATGGGATGTGGGTTTAATGCCAACTTTGCTCCCTCTTCTCAAAGGTTTGGATCCACAACATATACACTTTGTAACAACTATTTTTCATGTTCTTAAGCCTTTTATAGACTATTGTAATCCTGCTGAAACCTCGTTTAGGGGTTTAGGAGCCTTGGACAACACCATAGCATGCTTGAAGTTTACCATGTTGAGGAGAAAAGAAGTAGAGTGGAGAATCACAATCAGGTTCTAAGGGAAAGTCTCCTCTGAAAAATGTTGCTAGGCCAGAGGCAATGCAAATTTCTCAGCTTGACACATTGGTTCCTTATCGTAGAAGAATTATTACGAAGGCTTTGCCTTGGGTTCTATCTCTTGGCCCATATGCTCCTAGAAATACTACACAACTATAAGATCTGAAGAGAGTTCTTTGCCATTTTTCTTGTGCACTATATTCAGAAGATCAAAGGACTTTGGTGTTGGGGTCTTTTCACTTGCAACTATAGTCACAAGTGATCTTATTTACAAAGATCCAAATTTGTATTATGCTCTAGATGTTGCTTATCTACCTAATGTTTTTTTGGATGTCATCATGGTTGGTATCCTCCCTTCTATAGATGCAGTAGTTTTTATACCACAATGCTTAGATTCTTTGTAACTTAATAACCTCAGGCTTCAAGCTATTAATGATTGTGGTTCTCTAAGATCCTTTGTGAATTTTTTTACATCAAAATCCTACTTGCGGGCTTTGGCAGGTTACACTCTTAGGTCCTTATCATCTGCCTTGAATGAGATGATACGACATGCTCCTTATTGAAGGGGGCATGGGGTGGATGTATTGATTGAAATATTAAATACTATTGAAAAACTTGGATTTGGTGTTGAAGTGCCAACTCTTCTGTGTCTGTTCCCATGGAAACTGATTTATAACAACAAACAATTAGTTCAATAGATGGAGATGAATCGTCGAGGGTGACATCTGAGTTAGGGGTTGATACTTTTGCTGAAAAATTATCTTCAAACATGGAACGTTTTCTCCCAAATTGTATAAGAAATGCTACATGTCTCTTAGAGAATATTCTGCATAATATAGATACATGAGTGTTTATTGAGAAAAAGGGTATAAAGGCTATGCTACAACTGTTTTATTTATGCCTCTTACCATTTTGATTTCAAGGTGGCTAGAATATTGTTGTTGCATTTAATAAATTTTCACCGCAACGCTCATCTCCTAGTACAAGGGTTGTTTGTACTACTTTGAGAGAACACATGAAACTTGCAAATGAATTCATGGATTTGTTGGCTAGAACAAAGCTGACAGATATTGGGGTAGCACAAAACATATGAACTGTGAGATGCCTTTCAATTCTAGATGCTATTTTATCCTTCTCAACACATTTACTGAAAATCACAACCAAAATGATGCCTAAATTGGTTTTGGGGATGCATACATATTGAATCATGTAGGGATGGTGTACAAAGAAATAGTTTGGTAGAAATCTCTTGTTAGTGATTCAAAAGTAGATGCAAATAAAGAGGTTGAAAGGAACTGCAATTGAAAATTTGGCACCAAATGTAGCAGGTATAAAAGTTGGCAATGACACTAATGCATTTTTAGTTGTTCGACATGTGAACCCAGTGTCTATGAGTTATGGGCTTGCTTCGCATTGGTCCATTGAACCCTAATATATTTTTGTTATACAAACAAGAATTCGTCACCATAAAAAACAGACCATGGTATCGAAGGGATTTCAAGAATGTGTCTTGGTCAGCTTGGGCGACATGTAGATGCATCAGAGTTTGACATTGGAGGATCTGTAAGTGTAGGAGAAACATATCAAGCCCAAAAAGTTAAAAGGATGTCCCTTGATCTCCTGCACTTTGACAATATGAATAAGGTTGTTTCTGCAATGTGATTCAACATGTACGATTAGAAAATTTTGCATGAGTCCTTCCTATTTTCACTTTGTACTTCTTTTGATGCATGTGAAATAACCGTTTAGGTTGACCCTTAGTACCACCAATAGAACTATTGAGTTTACACCATATGCAAATAATTGAATTCTGTTGATGGAAAAATAATTTCCTCTTTTATTATTCAAAGCATCCATTGTATCTATATATTGTTCATAAACATAAAATTTTTAAAAATAGGAGTGAAAAAGCATCTTGCACAAAGCAATAATTAAATCATACTAGCAAGCCAATAACCTTCAAATTATTAATGACACCATTGTGTAGAGATGCATATAATGGGCATTTAACATATGCCTCAATCTTAATAGAATATAAAATTTTGAATGATTGGTTTCATGTAAATGTACTCTGCAACATGCTATATTGTGATATGTGTATGCACATATTTTCTCAAGTTCTGCATAGAAGAAGGTTTGATAAATAAGGATAAATATTTATGATGTTACTTGTTTACAAATTTGAGAAAGCCTCAAGGGTTACAATCAAAATCTAGAAATTTTGTTTCCTAGTGGAATGTGAGACATTATTGGATTTGTATAATGCTTTAATGCTTATTTAGGATCTAGGTAAGTGTGAATGAATAAAATATTTTTGTCATTGTTCTATATTTAATTCCCATTCTCTCTAAGTTACCAAAGGCAAGTTAAAACCTGATTAGTCTAAGGGACAACATATTCCATTGCCAAACTTTAACCTTACAGGGCAGTGCACTACAATTGTTTGATACTTCCACACGTTTTGAGGGCATGCCAATAGAAATGTCAATGTTGTTGGATACAATGGCATTGGTTAGTTTTAGAAAAGTTCTTTTTGTCAAATATGTTGTTTTCATGAAGTAATATTTCCAACCAAGAGGATAAAGACTTGGCATGTCTAGGACATAGTGGTGTTATTTCTTGCCTGTATTTGAGATTTATTATTATTCCACCACTAATAAATTCATTCTGCAGTTGTCTTTTTAGTAGTATATTACAACAGTGGCTTGTTAAAGGAAAATGATTCTAGTTTGTTTGAACGTCATAAACTAGAAGGAAATCTAGCTTTGAATTGGAAAAATGGAATATATTCTAAAAATTATGTTTTTTGATCAAATATAGGCATGTTGCCTGATCATTTAAAAAAAAAATTCAGGACAATAACAATGATTTTGGACACGATGAATTACATAACTCTCCAGCTCAAAAACAAGTTAGCTTATTCAGTTTTGTTTGCATCAGAGAAAAATGAATGAGTAACATTAAGTTTTCTTTAAATATTTATAGAACCATTTTAGAGATTATAAATGGAAATTGCGTGTGCTAATCTTGAACAATTAATTACAGGGAAAACAAGGGGCATACATAATTTGTTGGCTTATGGGAATTGGATTCCTTTTCCCTTGGAAAGGTACATTGATAATTGAAGATTACTATATTGAAGCTATATTCCCGGTTAGTATCACAATTTACAAAGTCTTGTCTTATTCTTTTTTAGTTTCTTGTTGTAATCTTGTGTCAGCAATACTTTGCTCCACCCATTATATTTCTACTAAACAGTTTTATTGTTGAATTGTCATTGCTTCTTAGAGATAACTAGAGGAAACGATACAACTACAAAAGTGGATCATGAGACATTATTAGTAGAAATTGCTAGATCTGCTGTGTTTATTTGTGACATTTTATTTTCTTTGTTTATACAGGTCATCTGGCCACATAGTGGCTACTATTTCCCAACTAAAGAAAACTTGTTCGAGTTTCTTCCTTTGTTGGGGGAAAATGACATTAACAATATTGCTGATGTTGAGGTATAGATTGTATAAATCCTTTATAGTCTACTTTAGTTTATATTCCAGTGTTCATCGACTTTCATGTCTTATACTCTGCATTGTAACTTTTTCTTTTCTTTTTGCAAAAAATGGACTCAGTATTGATGGTAAGAAGAAAGGATTGAAGAAAGAGGGGAACAATAACACTAAAGTGACAAAGAGAGAGAAGTGTACTGGTCTAGTGGTACCCATAGAGCCAATATCCCACATAAGACACACACATAAAGACTGATGGTCAAGTTTTCATAGTTGGTGAATTCACTTGCAATTCCTTGGCAAGATAATGATAATGTTTTGAAGTGATGAACAATATTTTATCTGTAAATTGTACTCCAACCAATATTAAGTTGGAAACTCATATTGTAATACATGACATTTTATATAATATAATTTATGTGGTTGGAATTATTTATAGTTGCATTTGATATTACTTGGTATTGTAATTAACATATGTAACTTGCGTTTTCATATTAGATGAACATGTAAATTGTATGACATTTTTTTTTAAATTTAATTGCAAAATCATACTAATTAATTTATGCTGATTAATAATGAACACATAAAATCAATCTAAAACTATAAAAATAGTATTTTATATTAATTAATGATGAACACAAATAAAATTAATATACGACTAAATTAGTCATTTATAATGATTATTAATGAAAGTAAATGAAATGAATATAAATTACTAAATTAGTCTTTTATATAATCAATAAATGACTACTGCAAATGATAAATTTGTGACTACAAATGACGACTAAATTTTGCATATATACGACTATTAGTAGCTAATTTATAGTATCTTATATCATGACTAAAATTTAGTCATATTTCTTCGGTCATTAATTGGTTTCAAATGATGACTAAAATTTGCATATGTATGAATATTAGTAGCTAATTTACAGTATCTTATAACACGACGGACATTTTGGTCACATTTCTTTTGTCATTAATTGGTTTTCTCGAGTGATCATATAGTAATATATTTTGTTGTATATTTGGTCATTAATTGTGACAATTAATGGCTAAATCAATGATTAAATCAATGACCAAATTAATGACCAAATGAATGACTAAATTAATGATCAAATCAATGAAAAAATTAATGACTAAATCAACGACCAAATTAATGACCAAATATACAACTAGACAACAAAATTGAGATAAGAAATTAATGACTAAGCTAAAAACGACCAAAATTTGGTCGCATTATAAGATACTGTAAAATAGCTACTATTGGTCACCAACCGAAAAATAGTTGTTTATATGCATATTTTAGTCGTTTTTTTAGTAAATAATTAGCCATTTGGTACTAGTGGAAAAGTGGCATGTCATGGTCACAAGGAAAATGAATTCTCCCATTTATATCCACTCCATCCATTCACTCCATATCCAACATCATCACTCCCCTCCTCATCCCTGTCCACCATCCTATGAGCTCAAAAATCAAATTTCACACCCCTCTGTGCTATAGGAAGGTATTGGAAAGCTACAGGAGGGATGATCAAAGAAAAGGGAAGCACCAAGGGTCTTCTAGTCTCAAAATTTCCATGAAGAGGGACTTACCACCTTTACCTATCACCCTCTCATCAATCCTCCATATCACTCACAAATATTTTTCACTCAAGCCCTTCACTCTGTCACATCTGTAAAAGAAAATTTATACATAAACACAAAGTTCCTTCACATCATTTTTCCAAGGCCACACCACTTCCTCATCATCCTATCATTATCCTAAGGATTTTCCACACTATCCCTCATCACCCCATACAAATTTGACGTCCAAAAAGTGCAAATAAGAGGATTATACAGGAAGAGAATATCCTCCTGTAGCAAAGGTCATGTGTAAACACCAAAAATATCTATAATGGTTTTTTGATCATCCAAGGAGATAAATAATACTTTTGAGGTGACTCTAAAGGAATCAGCAACACTCCAAGAAGGATTATCCACCAGAAACATATACTTGAAGCCTCAGCAAGATATCTACACACAGAAAAAACAAATACAGTTAAGCACCTCAAAAATAATGGAGATACATAGTAAAAACTCAGGTAGTAAATAAAACTTTGTTGATGCCACTCTAATGGTCCAAATCCAACATGAAAGTCATTGCAACAATTCAACAATGAAGTAAGGCTTAGGTATGGCACTCTCTTACCCTCTCCTTATGTGTAATTTACTAAATGAATGAATGTCGAGAGGGGAAGCTTTAATAAGTTGAATGTGGCGATTTAGCTTGGCCACCCTCGGCCAATTGAACTAAAGGTGATTTCTAGAGTCCTCATGTAGCTTGGAGTTGTCACATCAGTTGCAGTATGATCACCAAGAGTGGGTGTTGATTGTGAGGAAGAAGAGAATGATCACTTTACGTGGACCATCGATCCAAATGAGGAAACCATTAGGGGAATTTTGAGGTCTAAAATGGGCCTCCTAAGGAAATTATAAAATAATAGTGGAAATAATAAAAAAAGATTTGATTACATCATCAAATTTTAGAAAGGAAAAACGAAAAAATAATTTTTCATTTCATATTTTCAACTTATCTCCCTATGGGTTTACTCAAATTTCGAGCAGAAACACTCGTTGGATGCAAAATTTGATTTCCCATCCAACAAGTACCCATGTTGCACACTTTCGATGGAAACTGCTACACAAAAAATGATAAAAACATGAAAAACGTGATTGTAAACACATTTTTTCATGTATTTCTCATTTTTCGTGTAGCAGGGTCCATCGAAAGTATGAAACATGGGTACTCCTTGGATGAGGAATTAAATTTTGCATCGAACAAGTACTCCTGCTTGAAATTTGAGTAAAAAATTAGAGAGATAAGTTGAAAATATGAGTTGAAAGGTAGTTTTATTATTTTATTATTTTTTAATATTTTTACTTGTTTACTCTAAAAATGGTGAACTATCCTCCATGGTTGACATCATCATCTTGAATTCTATTGGTTCTTATATATTTTGGTTTTGTTGCACATTTTTCTTAGGAGGCACATTTTAGACCTCAAAATTCCTCTAATGATCCTGTGAGGGACAGAGTAGCACAACGCTCCAAGGCAACTCAAAATAGTAGATAGTGTACTTGAGTGTGTTTTCCTTCACATCTTTTCTCATTCTATGAAAAATTAGGGAGAGGAAAAGTTTGTTAAGCCACCGAGGAGCTTTGAATCTCGACTTGTTGCTAACTACAGGAAGATTGTAATTATTATAGGAAGATTATAGTTACTACAGGAAGGTAGAGGAGTGCTACATGAAGGCAGAAGAGGTATATGCAAGAAAAAAAAGGTCCAATTGGTTCAGAAAATTTCCATTTTTCATCTCAGAGAATCATTTATAGGAAGTAAGTTTCCACCACCCTCATATCTCCATCATAATTTCACACAATTTCTCCTAAAAATTCTATAGTTAGTAGTCATCAAAGTGAAATTGATAGGTTTTGTGTGAAGAAAGCATCGGTCAGTACATAGAATTGGAGTGATAAGAGTTGTGTGACCCTCTGCTACCACTTAATCGAACACTAAGGCCATAAAATAAACACCTTTCCAGCACCTAGTTAAGAAAAACAAAAACATATGGGGGGTGGGTTCAATAGAAGAGAACCCTCAGACACTAAAAGAATTAATTTGCATCCTCCTATAGTAGATATCTTCACGATATAATCAATGGTTAGGCTTATTTGAATAACTAAATGGATTTGATGATGACATTTCTTTTGAATTTGAAATGTCGTTAAATTCACAATCAGATGTCAGTGCCACCACTGTGGTAAGGGGGTTATCCATAATAATAAGTATTGTAGTGATCAACAGAGTAACCACACTACCTCTAGGGATGAAATGGAATAGGGAAGAAAATTCCACTAGTGTCACTACAAAAAAAAAAAAAATTAGGGTCGAGGAGAGACATACGGAAGATAAGAATGGGGTTAGGAGAGAAATATTGTCTTATCCATGGTGTTGAGGAGGTAAATCCCCTCTGCGGACAGAGGCGATCCCTACTAGCCCAGCAGGGGTCTAGCAACAATAAAAAACGTTACGACGCAAGTTCCTAGTTACGAATGAAAAGACTAGGGATAGAAGCCTACCTGGATTCCAACGCTATGATCTGAAGAAGAGAGCGTTCCCATTCCTCAGCCTCGGCAGATCACGATCCTCCAATGATCTCTGTGGGTGGACACCTGCACATGCAAGAAACAAACAGATACAAGCATAAAATCCGGCATACGTAACTCAATATCAGTCAGAAAGGATACTACTCATATTAACATCATTGAAAACAGAGTGGAACCATCATCGTAATCATTCATTAAATAACGATCGAAATATATTACAACCAAAGTTCTGACGTCGTGGTCTCCTTCAGATGGGTCTCCAGTCATTCACGTCTCGCAAAGCTTGCCAGGGAAAGGGCAAACCTCTCCTGAGTCTCTCGACGATAGTCTCCTTACTTGAGTCAGCCTTAAGGGAAGAAAGAGGGCTCTTATAGCACAAAGGCTCTTGGGAATTTGGAGATTCAAAGCTTAGGCACTTCAAGACTAGCTTGCCATGGAATTGAGCAGGCTTTTATAGATGGGGAAGGAGGGAGTTGGGATCCCTATTATTGTGGGATTGGCCTTATCAACAAGGAAGGTTCCATGGGAGGTGGCAAAACCACTTCCCTTCCATAGAACTTCCGCAGCCAAACCTCCCAACTAAAGATAGGCAATGGTTTCTGAGTTTGTTGGAACTCAACTTCCGCCATATTTATTAAAAAAACATTCCTCAAATTGGGTGGCACGATTACTGCTCTGGGACAGAGCGCCAGTTGGCGCGACCTCTTTGCAGGATTTTCCTTATTGGCGCGAGTTCTGAATTGTCTTCCCGCGCCAATGCAAAAAGGGATGTTTTTCATGATTTTTGCAAGGAGATGTCTTTAGGGAAAATGAGGCTCATGCTTAGAGGAATGCATTGATGATGTTTTCAAGGCATGACAATGTTCACAGGTCACAAAATGGGTCCTTCATTGTGCGGGACGGGGAATGGTAGGGACGGTGACAAATTACTGTGTAACAGATGCTCCCTAAAGTATGAGGCCTGAGAGAGAGAGGGGTGAAATGCTTTACGAGAACATGTTCAACTGAAGGCCCGCCGTCGGAAAACCTGCATAGAAAAATACAACTGATATCTCAAGTACATGATGTATATGTGGTATGGGCGCAGCCATCCGAAACAGAGTACACTATAATCCGGATCAAGGGTATGGGCGCAGCCATCCAGCGAGGATCAAATAAATAGACTCAGGTATGGTCACAGCCATCCAAGCAATGAGTCATATACATAATGATAATAATCCACAATCGCAGCCTGGATTACAACAGACACAATCCAGGGTCTTGCGCTCCATCTCGACCCAAACAAAGTACAAGTTCAAGCATGCGAATATGTGAGCTGAAGTCGAACATGCAAGAACATCGTCTGATTACCAGCCAATGATGAAAGCTGTTAATAGATGCGAGAGGAACCACCAATAATGACAATGGCCCTCAAGGTACTACAGGTACAATCTACGGCGTGTGAATCAATGAGTTGGCGTCGAACACCCGCAGAATCACTCGATCGGGGGCCAATGATGAAAACCTCACGTCGAATGCAACGAACCTGCCATTGAGGCATGTAGGCTCCAAGGTACCATAAAGGAGTCTCTAGATCAGCTTCCCGGATAATGAGCTGATGTCGACAGGAAGTGACCTTGATCGAAGGTGGGCCATAATGATTCCCACATCATCGACACGAGACAGAGGAACATGATGTTTTGTTGTGAATCAGGATCGCATGAGAATCAGAGGAAGGTTGATACTAGCAGAGGCCAACTTCTCTTGAACACATAAACGGCACGACAGTGGATTTGGCAGTATTTGACATCAGTAGATCAGAGGTCATGGTGACAAGGCAATGAGCAGAGGAGAGGTCAAAAGGGATTATCCAACCCATGGAGGCAAAGTGAAAAAACGAGATGAGATGTCCCCAACCCGACACGAATGCAGACAAGTGCCATGTTCAAGAGCGACATACTGCCGACGACAACGACGATGGTTCCATTTTTCCCCCACCATTTCTGGCGAGTACCCCAATTATTTTTGATAACAAGTTTGAAGGGGATAGCATATGCTTGTGATATAAGTCCGCCCTTCGGGCGAATCCATCCTAGTGCATTTAACGAGTCCTAGGAAGGAGAAACTCGGAGAACGTCATTTCGACGAAATCCAATGTCATCAGGGTTTAACGAGTCTGACAAAGGAAGAACTCGGCGCCTTTTCATGTTTAGAGAGTTTGAAAAGACAGCGGAAAAGAAAACTCCACAGGTCCCTTTTCGTAAATAGTTCCCCAGATCCGAAAAGGTAGAAAACAATATCCGGGAAAACCTCCTAGTCGCGATAGGCTAGGGTATTCCTTTTCGTAATCAATCCATCCCAGCCCGAAAAAGGGTTAAACTTATACTGGGTGGATGTCGATTCGTGTCCATTTTAACGAGATCGAAACGACAAGGGCCTCGGCGATCTTTTCATATTTAGAGAGTCAGAAAAGAGCTGAAAGATGACTCCGAAGTGACTTTTTCGTGTATTTACCGAGTCCGAAAAAGTATAAAATACAACTCGTTTCCATCGTTAAAGTCGCAAAAACCTGCTGCTGCACATACCAAGCAAGCGTAAAACCCATTTTCGACATAACATATAAAAATATTCGATAAAAATGACTTTTTACAACTCATTTCATGTCAAAAAGTTATAAATATGTCAAATTGGTAAAAATAAAATTACATTCACTATTTACCTTGGTAAAAAGCAACAGTGGTCCATTTGGAGCAGAAACTTCTGACGGTGATTGCGACAAATCCAGTTGACCATTCAGCTTCTCGTCTGTCACAGGTAAGAGGCGCTCCCTTGCTCTTCATTTTCATTCAAATTTTAATAGTTTTACCCTGTAAATCAGTCTTCTAGAGCCATTTTTGAAAATTTAGGGCCGGGCTCATTGGCGCGGGTATCGGGCACGGACCCACGCCAATGATCTCTTTTATGCAAAGGGTTCGCGCCAGCGGCCGAACCTTAAAATGCGCCTAAAATTTCGATATTTAGATCAAATTGTATGGAATTTGAGACTCATCAGAGACCTAACTAAGGGTTAATGACCATATGAATGCAGGTAGTCAATCAAAATGGCAATTGAATGGAAAGAACGAGAACATGGAGAAGAGGATGAACAAGCCATGCAAAGTCAAGCTTGCATGAATGCACTTAGAAACTGTGGACTAAAAAATTTCTTCCTCACACCGTGTTTACGAGTTCAGCCTGAGCTCCTCTAGTATTTAATCAGTATCTGGGATGAACGTGACCAGGTGTTCAGGTTACGAGACCAGGTATTAGAGCTGGAGGTTTCCGATGTTTATTTTATCACTGGATTGTCCCGCAGAGGTCCGATCCCGGTGTTGACTGGAAGCAGACCATCTGGGGAAAAGATGGAAGAAGTGATGGCACGAGTGTGCCAAGGAGCTCAAACGGGATTAGGTAGCAAGAAAGTGGATATCCACACTATCCCTGATCTGGCGTTGAGAGTGGTTCTCCATACCATCACGCGGGCTGCTGGGTCACAGGCACCGCACGAGGCCACAAAGGCCCAACTCCTGCTAGCTCAGAATGCATGAGTCCCCTGTTGTATGACTGGGAAACAGCAGTAACAATCAATATGAAAAGGTAGCTCACGAAATGCAAACAGGGTAAACTGAAACAGTTCGGTTATGGTTCCATCTTGGTATCGTTCATTCTGGAACATTTACCAATCTTCCAGGGCCAAGGGGCTGCAGTAGCAGACCCGATACCACGAGAGCCAAGAATGGCTCGCTGGGCAGCATTTATGCCCAGATCTGGAGGCGGCCAACAGATGTCTTGGAGGCCGGAGTTCTTTAGGTGGTTACGGTGCCAGCTGATTGTCGTGGAAGACTGGCCCTATGCAGGAACTGACTTTACTGGGGACCCAGATCTCCCACTACCAGAAGGAGACGACTGGGACGAGGAGTTGGGTAAGACCTCATGTTTTTTGATTTTATATTTATATGTTTTTTTTTGTTAATACACATTCGTCTTAACACATTTTATATATGCATGCAGATGTGGGACCCGAGAGACCAGCTGGGATGTCTCCTATCTCACGGAGGACACAACTCGCCCCTGATCCTCAGGGAGAGGGCACCGGAGGAGAGGAGTTGATCCAGAATCTCGAGGGCATTGCCCATGGGATCCCAAACTATGCTCGGCTGGCAGACGTACCGATGGCATACCAGCGCCACACGGTGGGAGTTCCGAGTCGGATCCACCGAATCCTGAGACGCCTAGTGCGTGCAGTCACGTGCTATCATGAGCACCATGCAGATTAGCTCTTAGGATTTATACCACACCTATTTTTTGAGAGACGTATCGTCTCCAGATGTATTTAAGACGATTATGTATATTTTTTTACTTTCGTGATGCACACTGTGCAAACATTTCGACACACATATATATATATATATACATATGAATATTTTTGGATGGATCTTTTACATGTGATGATGTTTTTATATGTCATGCGAATGTCTAATACAAATGTAATCTAATGTATCAGTTACATAACAAACGACCCAATGCGAAATGTATTCACACAATGTATCTACTCACACATTTCATTTTTATGAAAGCTTAAAAGCACACATGAACACACACATATGCAAACTATGCTTGAAATTGAATTTTATTTTAAAACAAGCTTAAAAGCACACCTGTCAATAGATATGAAAACTATGCTTGGAAACAGGGAAAACGGGCATGCCCCCCAGCATGGTGTCTCAATTCGAGGTGCATGCCCCCCAAGCTTCAGTCCATTGAAAATGGAGTGAAGGTTCAAAACAAAAATCGAATTGAATATGCTCGTGTTTCATTATTTTAACGAGGTTGACACACTTAAAAGAACTGTCCTCAAACATCTTGGTTCATTGTTTTAGGAGCTTGACACAAGTGGAGGAACTATGCTCCGAGAACCTGGTTTCATTTTTTAAAGAGCTTGACACAGGGAGGAAACCGTGCTCTAACCGACTTACATCAAAATGAACAAGAAGGCGGTGCTTCCAAGAGTTCCACTCCCGATGGAAGGAAAACATCCTGGAAGTCAGGACCCAATGCCCCCAGTACACTATGTACGATGGTGTCATCACTGAGTATGGGCACAGGGTAGGTAGACACGTAGTTGACCTGCGGTGGGGCAGATACAACAGGTGGATAAAAACCAGGAGGGGGTGATGGCGGACCAGTTGCCACATTAGGACCAAAGAACGATAGCTGATCAATGGTCACGATCCGTCCTTCATGCGGAAAAAAGGCCACACGAAAAAGGGAGGAGACGAGCGCTCCCATGGCATAGGTGTAATCGCACCCCAGGAGAAGATTGAAATCCAAGGGGCCTAGAACGACCATCACGTCCATATGGACAGTTTTACCTCCCAAAGTAACAAGTAACCTTGGAAGGATTCCCAACGGTTGACTCGTCCTTCTGTTAAAAGTCAACAGATTCTGCGTAACAGGCGCAAGCGGCGGCGAACCGAAAGATTTCCAGGTAGTTGAGGATAGAATACTCACAGACACACCTTCGTCTATAATGGTGCTGGGTACGACCAGACCAAGAGCTTGTACTGTGATCTCGAAAGGCACGTACGACGGAAGGCGGAAACCTGCAAATCGACTCCAATCAAAGGAGGTGACCAGACTACTCGGAGGGGCTACCATCGAAATTCGAAGGTCTTCCCCTGATGTTACGGAAGAAGAAGCAACCTCCATAACCTCCATCTCGAAGGCGGGAGGGATATCCTCCGGAGCCTCCATCATGGGAGGCGGAGGAGGAGCTTCTTGAAGTACAGGGACATGAGAATATTTCTCCAAGTCTGAAGAATCTGAAGAAATCAGAAGGACATGGGGGGTGTGAGATCCACTCTCGACAGAAAAGACCTGGTGCACCACGGACGGGGCTAGTTCAACCGATCCTACGACCAATGGTTGGTTAGGGACGGATTCGTGAATTTGAATTTCTGGGGGAGTGGGATCGACCAAGGATGACCCTTGACCAATCGTAGGATCAGCTGGCGGAGGACTCAAAGAAAGCCAATTATAACCAGGTGGAAGACGTGGTGTAGAACCGGTCGGGTTGTCCAAAAATCATCTAGCCTCATCCATATAAGGACAAAGGTGAATGGCATGGTGCCCTTCACACAACTTACAGGGATTGGTGATCTTACCCTGCTTCTTAGGAGCCTTATCAGTACCAGTTGAAGACGTGCCCCCAACTTGGCTCCCGGAAGTCAAAGGCAACGGCGGACGGCCGTTGGACCATGCTTTGAGCACCTTGGGGATGCCAGGGCAGTCTCGAAGAAGATGGTCTCCCGTGCACAACAGGCAAGGGAACTTGACTTTCCGTGGAGGGTTGGAAGGTTTATCAAGAGGAGATATCTCAGAGACAGTAGCTATACTTTTAGCCTCTCGCTTATCGGACTTCTTCTTCTTTGTCTTCTTCTTCTTCTTCTTAGCCACCTGGTTACTTGAATCCATACTTTCACCAGGCGAAGTAGAAGAGGAGGACGCAAAAACAGGCAAAGAAGGGGAGAGGTCCACCTTGGAATCAACATGATGTTGTTCAGGTGGAGAAACTGATTGAACAGTAGTGGAGAAATTTGGGACAACAGAGGTTGAGAACAACCAAACATGCAACCCAACAGTTAACCCAGGAAGGGACAACGTCGCCATGTAAGGAGCACCAACATTTCCAAAAGGAGGAAAATGACTAGGGTTCCCTTCTGAGGGGATTCCTTGGTTGGTGAACTCTGAAAAAGTTTCCATCAAAACTCAAAACCACACACGGGCTGAAAATGAGTTAAGACACACAATCAAACGGTCAACAAGAAATATCTAAGCGGGCGTGTAATCGTGGGTGATTAATTTTACCACATTGAAAAGTAAGAAACTCTATTGTTTCATATCTTAAGAGTCGAGAGACAATAGAAATATGACTCTATCTCTTTCAGATTTGATACAAGCGTGAAAGGACAAGCGCTCGACGGTCTTTTCAAATTTAGGGAGTCAGAAAAGACCAAATGACTGCTCAGGAAAAACTAGGCACAAAGGGTGTACCGAATATCCGTGAACTGCAATATACACCTTGGTTTCAATAATGAAACAGAAATCGACCAAGGAATTTCCGTACGTGCAGGTAGTCTCCCCGAATGCTGTGTTCGGTGTATCACGGGTATAGGGCGGCAGACTCGGCTTCTTGTGGATAAAGGATTGAAAACCTAGAGGGGTCTCCCTTTATATACGCGATGGTACGGGGAGCACAAGTCCGTACTAGCGCTGTCTAAAGCCAAAAGGCGAACGACAGCTGCTAGGTTTAAAGACGCCGAAACACGTCTCTAGCCTAGACCTCTAAAAATGTTTCGTTAAGTTCCAATGCTGCCTTAGGTTAATTGAATAGATTTTAAAGTTGATCTTCGATTAAGTTTCAATTTTCAGGCCCTATCGTATGTAGTGTCTTAAAAGACTCCTAAATGCAAAGCTACATGCCACAGTCCAACATTTCGTTCGATGAAAACTAATTAGAGAAGAGTTGAGAGCTTTTACACAAACAAAATGAACGGAAGACAACAATGAGATCTCTAATGCAACTAATGAAATTGAAAACTTTCCATTCAGATCACTAATCACTAGCAAAATCGAAAAGATCACAATTTTCACTAATTCAACCAAAAGCACAAGAGATTTTTTTTTTGCAATTTTCAATGTTTGATAGCTAATATGCACTAAACAAGCTTGAAAACAAATGGAACAATTTGAGAAACGATATTCGATAGAGAAAAACAAACAAATTTCACTCAACGATGCAAGCAGTCAAATCCCAAATCGACCAAAGTCTCTCAAAACCAAGAAAAGACTCAAAAGGCTCCAATGGGCTGTGTGATCTAGGCCCAATTCAAGACCAAACGAAATTCGAATGAAGGAATGAACAATCACCCAAAAATCGCAACAAAACAATGAACAACTACTAAGAGGATGCGGAGAATCAATCAGAAAGTTGACCGGACAAACCAAACACCAAAATTCCCAAGGAGGGCTCGATACACTAGGCCACTAGATGCCCTAGGGCTCAAAACATGAAATCGATAGATATAAGCAAACAACCAAAGGACAGAGGTGAATTCCCAGTCAAACAGGACTCCAACACACTCAGGCAGTCGGAAAATCAAGAAGAAAATCACTGACCAAACTCAGAGAGCTCAAAAATGAAGAAACTCAAAAACCTTACAGGAGTGGCGTGACTGTAAGGATTAAACTGGCGCCAGAAAGCAATTGGCGCGGGCTAAACAAAAGCAACATGCGCCAATTGGTGCGACTGTCGAGCTAAAAAGCGCGTCAGTCGAGTTTCTCAGCCAAAAAACAAAAAGAACTACTCTAGAAGTAGATTAATGCATACTAAGCAAACCAAGAAGTAAACAACAGCAAAAGAACCCAACCCAGAAGGCTCATCAAGCAAGGAAAAACATAAAATAATCAAACGAGACAATGAAATCGAGACAGTGAAATCTAGACGGTCCCCAGTGGAGTCGCCAAATTGTTGAGGAGGTAAATCCCCTCTGCGGACAGAAGCGATCCCTACTAGCCCAGCAGGGGTCTAGCAACAATAAAAAATGTTACGACGCAAGTTCCTAGTTACGAATGAAAAGACTAAAGATAGAAGCCTACCTGGAATCCAATGCTACGATCTGAAGAAGAGAGCGTTCCCGTTCCTCAGCCTCGGCAGATCACGATCCTCCACGATCTCCGTGGGTGGACACCTGCACATGCAAGAAACAAACAGATACAAGCATAAAATCCGGCATACGTAACTCAATATCAGTCAGAAAGGATACTACTCATATTAACATCATTGAAAACAGAGTGGAACCATAATCGTAATCATTCATTAAATAACGATCGAAAGAGATTACAACCAAAGTTCTGACGTCGTGGTCTCCTTCGGATGGGTCTCCAGTCGTTCACGTCTCGCAATGCTCACCAGGGAAAGGGAAAACCTCTCCTGAGTCTCTCGACGATAGTCTCCTTACTTGAGTCGGCTTTAAGGGAAGAAAGAGGGCTCTTACAGCACAAAGGCTCTTGGGAATTTGGAGATTCAAAGCTTAGGCACTTCAAGACTAGCTTGCCATGGAATTGAGCAGGCTTTTATAGATGGGGAAGGAGGGATTTGGGATCCCTATTTTTGTGGGATTGGCGCTATCAACAAGGAAGGTTCCATGGGAGGTGGCAAAACCACTTCCCTTCCATAGAACTTCCGCAGCCAAACCTCCCAACTCAAGATAGGCAATGGTTTCTGAGTTTGTTGGAACTCAACTTCCACCATCTTTATTTTAAAAAAATTCCTCAAATTGGGTGGCGCGATTACTGCTCTGGGATAGAGCGCCAGTTGGCGCGACCTCTTTGCAGGATTTTCCTTATTGGCGCGAGTTCTGAACTGTCTTCCCGCGCCAATGCAAAAAGGGATGTTTTTCATAATTTTTGCAAGGAGATGTCTTTAGGGAAAATGAGGCTCATGCTTAGAGTAATGCATTGATGATGTTTTCAAGGCATGACAATGTTCACAGGTCACAAAATGGGTCCTCCATTGTGCGGGACGGGGAATGGTAGGGACGGTGACAAATTACTGTGTAACACATGGGATGAGGTAGCTTATCACATTTTAAAATACATCTCCTCTGAGGGAATATTGAGTGTAGTGTATGGATACCACTTTAGGCTATTTCATGAGCTCATATTCAAGGTATATTTTCCTCTTGATCAGAGATTAAATGTACCATACCTCCTCCTCCATTCCATCAAGGACATGATCCATAAATTTAGAGAAGGGAAGCATCAACATAACCCATCACGACCTTATTAATATGATGGTGGAGGATTCCCTAAAAAAGTTAGGAATATATATCCCATGGTCCAAGTTCGTATAAGTGGACAGAGAGACAATGATAGGAACCTAGAGCATTATTCCTAGGGAAATCCATGCATCTAGCATTGTGGGTAGAGACACCAGAACAGAGGAAGAAGAGACATAGAGGATATCAAAAGTAGGGATGGAAACAGAGGAATAAAAAGTAGAGGAGGAAGATGAAAAAGGAGGATATGATCAAGAAGAAAATGAAGAAAAAATAGAAGAGGAGGCCCTGAGTCCTAAATAGACCAATGAACCAACGGAAACTGAGATATCCCCTCAACAAAATGGTCTGTCACAAGGAACACTGAGGATGAGGTAGCTACCACTTTAGCTACCATGGGCACTCATGTTAAATATAATAATAAAACACCAAGACAAACTCCTATTTACTTTAAGACAAGTAAGAGCACTAGAGTGAAACAATGAACACCCTAGACTCCCACAAAAGTCCTAATTACCATTGAATATTCCCTAAGTAAGAAAGAGGAGGTGGGGCTAGATTAGGGAAAGATTGAGGAGGTCACCGCTCCAAAGCCCAAACTTAATACTCCCATATCCTACGTAAGGATGTCCACCACTAGAGCATCACCCTTCAAGCAACCAAAAGTACCCGTAGACCTCGAAAAAAAAGAAAAGGGAGTGCTACAAGAAGAGTAGAGCATGGTACAAGAAAAACAAAGCATGATACAGGAAGGATAGGAAGCACTACAAGAAGAGCAAAACTCAAAAAAACAGGATAAGAATGCACAAATTAAGGGCCAGAGTGCACAAATAGAAGGTCAAGATGTGCGAGGGTGTAAAAGCTGAATAACAACATTTACAAGAGAAAACAACCTCCCCAAAGAAAATTGAAAAACAAATCATAAAGTTATAAGAACCCACCCCACAACCTATTTTGGAATTTTATTACGAGTTTATTGAGGGAGGTAGAATAATTCCTAAAAATTTCATAGTCCCCCTCCTATATAAGCTAGACATAGAAAGAGGACACACCCAGAGATGGATGCAGATCACAAAGTCAAAGAATGTTGGAGATGTTTGGTTGATGGAAGAAAGGCTCATTGAAATGGGGAAAGAGTTGGTTGATGTAAGGCTCATAGAATTTGTGGAGAAAAATAAATTGCAAGAAGTGCAAATGGAGAGCACGAGGCTCTAGGGGAAACTTCTGGAAGAAGACACCCAACTTGCCACTATGGCCAGATTTTTCATGGAGGCCATGCAGTACAAAAAACCTTCAAATTCCTATTTATTTTATCTCAGGGATAAATCATTACAATTCCAAATTAGGACCTTAGCTCAACATGGCTCCCTACCCTTTCAGAACATAAACAATTCATTGAATTCTGCAAAGAGTCTAGTGTAGGAGAGAAGGCTAGAATTGATGAATTATATATACACAATGGTCTCATATTAACTGATATGAAAAATTGGACCCTAATTCCAGATTCGGTGATATGGAATTAATGGCCTTAGCATCGTAGCTAACACATGAAGAATAAAGAGAAGCATAGGTCAAAATATTAATGTCTAGAGAAGAGAGAGAACTTTTACAAATCAAGGCAGAACTAATGAGCCCCAAAGGGATCATTAGTAACCATAGATTAATATCAAATGATGTTCTAGCACCTATATACCTTGAAACACAAGAGCAAGCCATCTCACACTTTGATGATACATCTAGATTGCTAGGAGAGGAGAGTTTGCAAGCATAACAAAGGAGATGGCATACCTTACCACTTAGCATGGAGTAGAGGGAATACCACTCTCCTAAGAGAATGAAGAATGCATTGGAGATTTCACCCTTATACAAAAGAGCTATGCAAATAATGAGGATATAATGGATATGATTGAAGCTCAGCCCACATTTTTTGGTGGGGCTGCAAGAATGGAGAGATCAGACAGAGGAAAAAAAGGAGTTGGATGAGGTAGAAAATAATGTAGGATTCCACCCACTAGAAGGCACTCCCTCTGAGCTACCTTGAGATGTGATGGAGGTCATCAAGGCTTTGAAAGATATCAACAAGGACAAATGATTTTCTCAGAGGATGAGCAACCATTTCAGTAGAGGGGTGATGATGAGGCTCATCAATAGGTACATTTTAAGGGGTTACAATGTCATCCTTTAACTTATTAAGCTATCTCTCTCTCTCACATTTGTTTACATTTTTGTCATATTATGCTTATTAATAAGGGTGAAAGATGTTTTTCATTTCATGTCGCCTAATATTATTTAATTGCAAAAAATTAAGCCATTTTTTTGATATTATCAACCTAAGGGCTCAGATTAGACAACAAGGAGATATTGTAGGAGGGTTTTCCACCTCCTTAACTCCCTTAATTAACCTAATATCACACAAATATCTCTCCCAATGGCTCGAAGGAAAAGGAAGCCAAGCAAGTGGAAGTTATGAGAATCCAAGTTCCACTCTTCTCGAGATCAGGAGACCATATTCCTACTTTTTAGGGATTTGTTTGTAGCTACACATTTGTATAAATAAGAATGTACACGAGCTGAATATGATTCAAAATTTTTATTCATCTAGGTAGCTCTTGACCTCTGATTTAGTATTATTTTTTACCATCATATGATGTATTAAACCTTTTGATTCAATGATAATGAGAAACTATTTGATCCATTACTTATTTAGTCTCATAGGGCTAATGATTTTGGGTTAGGGCCCAATCCATTGGCTAAGTCCCTCTTGTGTATTTATATTCTCTTTTATGTTCCAACACTTTGTTTATTTTCCTTGCATTCTAGTAGTAGAAAAAATATATCAAAACTTTGTTTGTAGCCTCTCTTTCTCACCTCTCTCACGGGAGCACGAGGAGAAGGATCTCTAACCACAGTAAAAAAATAGTGTGTTTATGATTTCTTGGAAAGTTAAATAGTGTGATTATCATGTTAATTATATGATTAATGTAAGTTAGAAGCTATATTTGTGCTTATATCATATTTTAGAATAGGTTAAGTAGAGTTTCTATTCAACTCATCTTTTCCACTCTTAAACATGTGAGTTTGTCAATAATCCATGCATGTATGTTTGTAGTGGCTGCAGGACTGTCTACAGCTACAGGAAAAGGACCCGTTTCATCACGGTCATCTTGGAATTCATCTTTCTTCCCTTCAAAATCCAATTCTGCCACCAAAACCATATTTTGTGAAATCATCTTCATCACCACCGTGAGCAACTCTCTAAGTGAAAAACAAGCCCTCCAAAGGTTCTGATCTTGGTTGGAGGTGTTGATCACCCTTCACTCACCTACTTCCACCATCTCCCACCTTTACACACATTATTCCCATCCATTTCACCCTTAGATCATTATCGCCCCGCTTCTTGTAGCACTTCGGGACTTCGTGTCACAACTTACTGTAGCAGGGTTGTAGGATACACTTTCCACTCTAGTTTTACTCCTTGTCTCCTTTTGAACCTAGGATAGGATGAATTTGACCCCCATATATGATCTCGTGACCACAAGAGACCCCTAGGCCAATCCAAAGCTTCTTCCTTCGTTGCTGCAAAAACAGACTAGGCATTCGTGTTTTATTTCATCTCAGAATTAGCTTGAATAGGACAGCAGTTTACATGCAAGTAAAAGTTAAGTGAAGAAGTATATAGAGGTTTAATTCATGGTTTGATGAATTGTGTAAATATATAATAGTTTCTTTAGTTCAAATGAAGGGATAGTTAGATGGATGATTGCACATAAGTTAGTTTCCTTTTATACAATTCAGTTAACTTCTTATGATTTGCTTTCATTGTCAATTTCAAGTAGAAGTTTGATAGGCACTCTGTTTGTCATAGATTATAATTATTTCTCTCCATTACATTAGCTAATTTCACTTTAATCAAGTAGGAGGAATGACCAAGAAGTACTACTAATAAGAAGAGCTATTTGAGGGTGGCATGAGTAGAATCCATCTGCTATGCATATAGCTCTGTCACCTATAAGTTTGTATGAACCCAGGGTTGATAATTAGAGTTGAGTAGCCCTTGGGAGTTGCAACACTCTTGGTGCAATACCAGAGCTCACCACTTTTCTCTCTTATCCTAAAAAAAAAGCCGTTGTTGTCAAAGTAAATCTACTAATTTGTAGTTGTAACTAGGATGTCTTTGGATGTGATGTATAAGTGCAAGGAATATAGTCGTGTCTATAATTTCCTATTTTTAAATTTTACTATTTGTAAACCCTATATGACAAAGAACCAATTGATGAACAATGAAAAATAATTAAATTAGTGATTCTCGACACTCTTTAGTGTCGAGATAACATATCACTAATTTAATTGTGTGAGTTTGTTATATTTTGGTGGATCTTGTTGTGCATCGAGATTTAAGAGCATCAATTATAGGATATGTTATGAGATCCATGTGTGTAGAAAGGCCAGTTGCATAATTGACTCTTGGATACCATCCAATATCGAGATTGTCCTCGGGGATATCGAGAAGCGTTAATTATACAAATTTCATAAAAAATGGTCACAAACAGTTATGTATTAAATGAGTTGATTGTGAAACTTGAAAATTGTGGTAGTGAAAAGAGCTTTGTCCAGGAGACTTCAGAGTGGGGATAATTACTGAGGAAGACCAGCCAGACACATGTGACATGTGAATTGTAATTTTTCATCTTTGTATTAATCTTTGTAATGATGTAATATAAGCATTAAAGGAGGCACTTGGAATAATGTTTACATTATTATATAGGTACGATTGGTTTGTTGAGTGGATTTACTTGTTGAGATATTTTCTCAACAATAATCTTTCACTTTAGAAATTGTTGGATCTCATAAAGCACTATCTATGTGGCATGTATCTCGGGTTTGTGATTAAATAATACAAATTGTTTTGTGTGTAATTTGTGCACTATGTCTTCACTTCCAATTTATTTGTGAAATACATTATTAATGGATTTTTTAATGTATTAACCATTTATGATCAATCATTATTGAGAAAAATAACACCACTTAATAAATGTATCATATATATTGTTAAATTAAAACCTAGATAATTGGATTTTGTGAATATATTAAACATTTATCATAAATTATTATTTAGTAAAAAACACTACTTAAAACACTTTATTATATTAAATAAATATCTGTGAATATTAGCTCATAAGGGCATGTGTTTTAGGAGTGTGAAAATATGACAAGGAATTGATTCCCTTCTTCCATAATCTCCCAATTGGGTGATTTAGTAGACAACAAAAATATATACATCAATTGTAATTTTTGAACTTGGTCATTAATTATTAATTTTAAGCATACAAAATATATGATATATATTTTAAGCATTATACCATGGAAATAAAACATAGTTGGCTTCCTCGTTAAAGTGAATGATATGTCTTTGGACAATGAAAACAAATGATACAATTGTATTTTGAAGTATTGAGGTATTTAGTTTCAAACAAATCATGTACGTGCTCAAATATTTTTTAAATTAACATATAAAATAACATCATAATAATATTTATATTTATCATTCTAGAACCAATTTTTTTTATTGAACTTTCTTTCATTTTCAAACAAATTACATGTGCCACAAGGGTTGATTCAATCAAACATTTTTTACTAATATCCTTCTAGTGAAGATAATAAACTTCTTACTTCACACTGTGATAATAAGAGGAGTTGATATAATATCTACCACAGTTAATACCCAATAAATGTTTTTATGTTTCCAGCAACTTCCATAAACATCAAATTTTTTATCAATTAAAAAGAGTAAAAAATTTAAATAAAATTATCAATATTTTCCATTCCAATAAAAATAAATAAATAAAGTCACATATAAATCATGATATGGGATGCTAAGAAGATAACTCAGTTTTTGGAGTGTGAAGATTTGACAACAACCTCTTCCTTAATTCTGTAATTACCTCATAAGTGTTGGAGTTAATGCTTATATCCTATATTTGAGAAGTTGGTTTGTGATGGTTGAGAAATTCTCTCAACCACTTTCTCTAAATTAGGAATAAGTTGGATCTCATAAACTCTATTTAATAGAGTAATCTAAATATATGTGTGATTTTGTTTACACATACACCATTTGTGTATAATATATGAGTGTGTTTAGTAATTGAGTGATTCTAGTTATTTCTATCATGGTATCAGAGCACAGGATCAGAGGCCTGTGTGTGTTGTGTTGTGAAGAAATTCGTAAAGTTGCACGGTGCTTTGTTGAGTGGTATTTTTTTTTTTAGCCCTTTCCGCAGAGGCCAAGTCGTTGTTTGCGTTGCTGTGTTTAGCTGCAGCCGTGGAAGGAGTGTGGCCCAGTGTGGAGAAGAGCCCATGGATCAAATATTGGTAATTGTTGTGGATCATTTAATGTTTTTGATACCTTTCTACGTTTCTCAGGATTTGTTGCGTCATGATCGACGAAGAGTCCGAGCCGACTGTCTATCCATATCGCCATATTGGAATGTGATTTGTTGTGCTACGGATAATTTGATGCATGTAGATCCAATTTTTTGGATTTTGCGATTACACCAGATCTTCTATAAGTTTGTTGGAAATTCCATATTGGTTTTGATTTGAGAGCAGCCCCTGTTATCTCTACAAAAGACGTGTTCGATGCAGAGCAGGGGAAATTCAAATGTTGTGATATTTGGAGGTCATATTGACTTTTATATGTGCACACACCCATTACAGAGACACATTCAACCTTTGGGTGTGAAGCTGCTGCTTCCTTTGGTAATGAAACTGTTCTTTTGGAGAAATACATTTCTCGACCACAACATATAGAAGTACAATTTTTTGGAGATAAGCATGGAAATGTAGTGCATCTATATCAAAAGGGACTGTAGCATACAGAGAAGGCATCAGAATATCATTGAAGAATACCCAGTGCCTAATCTTACAGAATAATTACTGTCTCATTTGGGTCAAACGACAGTATCTACAGCCAAGGCAGTGGGCTATTATAATGCAGGTACTGTGGAATTTATAATGGACACTCTATCTTGTCAATTCTTTTTCTTGGAGATGAACACTCATCTTCAGGTTGAAAACCCAGTGACTGACATGGTAATTGGTCAAGATCTTGTAGAGTGGAAAATCCGAGTTGGAGGAGAATGATGTGCCCATAGCGCTGAGCTAGAGTTATAATTATTTTTATTAATATATATTAATTTTGTAAATTAAGTTATGATGAATTTCATAGAAATTTTATGATGCAATAACTTATTCTAGATACATTCTATATCTAGACAGCTTCCCTAGATAACTATCGAATACAGCGGTTAGCACCCATGTATTTCGATGGATGGGAGCTCGTCCATAGAATGACTAGGAGTTTAGCAATTGCAAACATGTAATCAATTGTGTTTGAAGAGATCAAGTGGCAGTAAGGCTCAACATGGATGGTTGTCGAGATAGTATGACAGTTGCGGATCTAGGGAAGAATCCCTCATTAGTCATAGACATTGAGTGGTCTCCTAATGAGGTTATGCGATAGATTGGGATGCTGTTCAGTAATTGAATTCAGGAGGTCCTTGATTCGGGAGTTGAGGAAGCGAACTCAGGAATCCAAATTTCCAACTACACCTTTATGAAGGTTATGAGGTAACTTGATGGAGCATCTACTGATAAGCGAAAGAATGATTGATTATTTTGTTATTTATGAGTGATTTCAATAAATTCATGTAATGTAATAATTAAGGGGGATGTTGGAGTTAATGCTTACATCCTATATTTGAGAAGTTGGTTTGTGATGGTTGAGAAATTCTCTCAACCACTTTCTCTAAATTAGGAATAATTTGGATCTCAGAAACTCTATTTAATAGAGTAATCTAAATATAATCAGTGTGTGTGAGTGTGTTTACACATACACCATTTGTGTATAATATATGAGTGTGTTTAGTAATTGAGTGATTTTAGTTATTTCTATCAATAAGCAACACAAATATATACATCAATTGTAATGTTTTGAATTTCTTCATTAATTTCAAGCATACAAAATATATGATATATAATTTAATATTATACCATGAAAAATATTTATGGTACAACTCATATAGGTGCATAAACCATCTTTATACTAATTCACAAAATAAAACACAATTTTTTGATTAATTGTATTATTTTTGTTTTAAAATAAGAAAATTTTCAGTGTTAATTTCAATTTCTATTATATTGATACTCTCTTAAAAATCATGGCATTTGTAATTTGTAATAATTCACCTTGTGTGATCTTCTATTTTTAGAAACAAAAATTAATTCATAAAATATTAATAGTTTAAGTTAAATTTTTAACCAAATTATATTTATAAGTTAGTTAAAATTGAATTGAATTTTATTATTTATAATAATAATATTTTGAATTAACATTATTTTCAAATTTTTATATATTTAAAATAGTGAAATATATTATAAATGGATTTTCTAAATATATTAAATATTTATCATTAATCAAATAACACCATTTCAAATCATTTATTATATATATTTTTAAATTACAATATAAATAATTAGATTTTTTAAATATATTAAACATTTATCATTAATCATTAAAATAACACCACTTAAAATAATTTATCATATTAAATAAAAAAATCATATATTTTTAATATCAATATATTTTAAAGTACTGAGGTTTTTTACTTCAAAAAAAAATATGTATCCATTGACATATTTTTTAAAATTATAATTTACTATATAAAATAAAATTATAATAAGATTCATATTAACTACTTTCATTAAATTTTGCTTCATTTTCTAACCAATTACATATGCCACAAAGATCGATTCTGTCAATAATTATTTTTGCTGAAGATAATAAATTGTTTTCATCAAACATGTGATGAGGAAATTTAATATAATATTTTCCACAATGATGTCTAACTCTTATGGGTGCATAGATTATTTTCCACGGTGATTACCCATGACATCTGGGGTGCATAAATCATCTTTGCACCAATTTACAAAAGAAAATACTAACTTCTGATTAAATTGTATTATATTTGTTTTAAAATGATGAAGTTTATTTTATTTTATTTTATTTTGTAGAGTTTTTTTATTTTCTATTTTTTAAAAAGCAAGTTGTTATATATATTTTGTTGCATGTGGTAGTCTCAACTTGTCTAAAGGAAATTTGGTCTATTGGCCACTGCAGAGAGTTGAAAGTAAACCAAAACTGGTATTTTTTTTTCCTTCTACTTACTGCTTTAACTACTTTACTGTGTCCATAAAAATTGTAATTGAAATAGAAACTATTAACCTTATCCACAAAAAACTTAAAAAACTATAAGCAAAGTAATATTATCCATCAGAAGAATCCACAGGAGCTGGGTCCTTTGCAGTAGACCTCGGCATCTCCACTTGCTGCATGATTTGGAGTTGGCACTTAATCCTCCCAATTCGAGAAATTGCTTGAAATAGTGCCTTAGCCATCTCGCGAATATCCTGTTTTATCTGCTATAATTCAAAAAGCATTATTGTGTTGCCTTCCCTTTCTTGCATGCTCAAAATTCCTTTTTCTAAGACACATTTTAATTTCCAATACGTTTTGAATGATTGCTAGAATAGAGATACAAGACCGGTTGTATTTCCTGGGTTAGAAATGAAATCAATTGTAGCCTCCTGCTATTTAAGATTCTCATCTTTATCATTAATTTCTCTCTCCCAACCCTGAATAGTATTGCGAATTTGAACTGGATTTCTTGACTCATAAATATCAACTATGTTTTCCAGAATTTGCTTATTACTCTTCCTGCCTCGCTTATTTGGTCCTGCACTCTGTATAGTTTGTTGTTGTTTTCCTCTGCTGGTGTCTTTTCTTTCTCATGCTTGACCTTTAGCCATAATGGTTTGGCAGACAAGATCCCCTATAAAAATGTATAGAAGCCCTGTATATACCAGAGAATGACCAGTAACAAGAAACTGATAGACGTTGGTGGCTGCCTCAGGATGTATCGCATGCACAACAGTTTGAGAAAATATAGTTTGCACGCCACAGTCCAAATTACCCAAAAGAACTTGCTTTCTCAGCCAATTACAAATAGTGACCCACAGATAAGTTAATGAAAACAGAGATTGAGGGGAATCATGACTCTGAAAACGAACTTGCTTTCTCGGCCAATTACAAATAGTGACCCACAAATAATTTAACAAAAATAGATATTGAGGGAAAACACGACTTTGTAGACAACTAGATCTACCTTGACCATTACAAACAATAGTCAAATTATACCCACAATGCATAAAGGCCTGTTCGTGAACAGAAGGGTTATCACCCTTGTAATTTTTCCAATATTCAAATGTCGTTACCTGAACTTTCATAACAATGAAATACAGAGACCATAACTTACATACATGCAACTTTACGCATAAAGCAGAGTACGGAGTAAACCAGGGTGATTTTAATTTCCAGAGAATAGGAAGAAACAAGGCAGGAGGGCTACGAAAAGAGGGTTCTATGTCCTTTCCTACAACCTCTACCATTGCTTTAAAACCAAAATAATAGAAGACTACAGAAGATTGACAATTTATTCCATTGAAAAAAAGAACATTGCAGAGATTCCTTTAGAACCATCTTCTTCAATTGCCGAAATGAGAACTGGAATTATGAATTGGGAGGTAAGAGTCCCAAAAACCATAACATACCAATAATCCCTGCGACAGCATTGCAGAAATCCTTCCCCCACATCATCTAGCTGAACTAGCTGAGCTCCTATGTGGTTTACAATGACATTTCGCTGTTGGAAACTTACCTTATTCTCTATCCCTCCATGCTTCCAGTGTGATTTCCCATTATCGCCTAATAGTCTTTGCTAGTTTCGGACAATAGTATTCGTTAGCATTAATGTCGATCGTGGCAAGGACATCCAAAGCTTCGCATTAAACCATAAGCATAATTGGCGGTCAGATGCCCACCTCTGCGTGGCACTGACCAACTCCCATCGCTCTCCTCATGGCACCCCGATTAGGGATGAAAATGATAAAGCATTCCAATGTTAATTTTATTTTCTATTATATTAATACTTTCTTAAATATAAGTCCATTGTAATTTGTAACAATTCATCTCGCTTAGGTTTCCATTCCTAGAAAATGTTATAAATCTAAAGAATATTGAGTTGTAATTTCATAAATTTAAAATTTTAACAAAATTATAAGAATATTAGCTTGTAATTTCATAAATTAAAAATTTAAACTAAATTATATTTATAATTTAGTTAAAATTGAATGGAATTTTATTATTTATAATAATAATATTTTAAATTAATATTAGTTTCAAATTTTAAATATTTAATATGGTGAAATACATTATAATTTTATTTTGTGAATGTTTTAAACATTTATCATCAATCATTAATGCTAATATATTAATTCAATGTTATCAACAAAAATAGTAATAAAGTAATGTAATTTAAAAATATTAAATATTTCTCTTATAAAAAAGGTGTCATTAAACATTTATTTAATTAATAAAATGAAATATTAATAGTAATTATTATACTTATATCACTCAAATTTCTAATAAGCATTAATAAGCATCAAAATGTTTGTATCGCTATATATTTCATATTACTAAAAAACACACAACACAGTAAGTAAATAAATTAAAAATTTATCTTAAATTATTATTATTAATAATATAAATATGTGAGTTAATCAAATATACATTTCTAATTATATGTAGCAATTATTTTAACTATACAATTTATAGAATAAAGATTATTTATCTATAAATAAATTTTGTTACAATATGGTGGCCAATTTTATGGATTTTCAATATCGCATGACAAAACAAGCCTAACTCATTTGAGTATGTGTGTGTGTCTATATATATATATATATAAACTTGTTCTTTTGTTAAAGTAAAAAAAAAAATGAATAATATGACTGTAACATATTTTATGATTTATAGTAGCTATACATTAATACATGTTAACTATGGTTGACTATAGTTGACATGGCCAACTATAGTCAACATGGACGTGTGGCTTCTAATTAATGGCTAGGGATAACAATAATTATCCTTGGGTTAATAATATTAATCCTAAGGTTCAATACATTAAACTTAAGATTTATAATTTTAATGTTTATAATAATAATCTTAGGGTTTATAACTTTAGGGTCTTGTATTAAGGTCTAATATTGTTACATTAGGTTCCTAATATTAATCATAGGGTTTAATGTTAATCACATGCTAATCATAATATGGGTTTAATTGTGACATTGGAATGGCAAAAAAAAATGTCCAACATTGCATTGTGACAAACGTTGTCTCATTATGACAATCAATCTAACAATCATGGTGTCAATATTTCATTTCATTACCATTTATTCAAAGTCGCATTAATACATTGCAAAATTTGAGTTCAATATTAGGTTTACAATATTAAGGTTTTTTAATACTAGGATTTTAATACTGTAATAGGGTTTAATATTATTCTCATTGGTTTATAATATTTATCCCTTGCGTTTATAATATTATTAAATTATTTATTTTAATAATCCCTTGGGTTTATAATATTATTAATTGGCTTATTCTTGAGCATGACAGTGTTCATCATCCTACTTCAATGTTGTCCTCGCCTATAATGTTAAGGTTTTTAATTCAGAGTGTGAAAGTATGGATGACTCATTAAATCAGTTATACATTTTTTATGGTTACCTCGTTGATCCTGCCAGTAGTCATATGCTTGTCTCAAAGATTAAACCATGAATTTCTAAGTATGAACTAATTCATAATATTAATCATAAGGTTTAATATTAATCTTAGTGTTTATAATATTAATCAATCTGAGAATCGTTTTCCTAAGGTTTATAATCATTTAGGTTTAAAATATTAATATTAGGGTTTATATTCCTAGGGTTTAACATTAATACCTTTGGTTTATAATATTAATCTCATAGGTTTACTAATCTCTTGGATTTATAATATTAATTCTAGGGTTTATAATCCTTTCGGTTTATAGTATAATCCCTTGGGTTCATTAATCCATTGGACTTATAATATTAATTCCTTGGGTTTATTCATCCCTTAGATTTATAATATTAATCCCCCGAGTTTATTCATGCCTTGAGTTTATAATATTTATCCCTTGCGTTTACTAATTCTTTGGGTTTAAAATATTAATCCCTTGGGTTTTTTAATATTAATCCTTTGATTTTATTTATACTTTGGGTTTATAATATTAATAATCCCTTAGGTTTAAAAAATCTATCCCTTGGGTTTACTAATTCCCTGGGTTTATAATATTAATCCCTTAAATTTAAAATATTAATTCCTCAGGTTTATTAATAGCTTAGGTTTTAATACTAATTGTATGGTTTTATTGATCCCTTGAGTTATAATATTGATAGTCTCTTGGATTTATAATATTATTAATGGGTAAACCCACGAAGTTGGGTTACACTTTTGTGAGAATCGGGAGCGGAAAACCTTTTTTTCTCAATAATTCGGCCGAACTTTTGAAATTAGTTCAGCCAAACTCATTCTGTCATTTACATTGACAGTGTACTAATGGCGTGAGCAAACAGATTTTTGGTCGGAGATGGGAAAACTATCAACAAAAGTTCAGCCGAACTATTAGTTCGATCGAACTTGTTCTTATAAATATATCGACCCACAAATGTTAATGTGTTTCTTATGCACATGTGTCTCGCATCTGTCTCCATCTCGCTCTGTTGCGGTGTTGCTGTTGCAGTGTTGCTTTATTGAGGTATGTTGCATTGTTGCTCTGTGTCTGTTGGGGTGTTGCAGTTGCTATGTTTTTTTTGTTGAGTTTTGTTTTGTTTGATTTTAATTTAATTGTTTTTATTTGCAGGGATTTTTGTCCTGGCGTCATCCTCTTTGCGGATTTTTCTACGAATTTTTGCGAATTGATCTCTTGGCTTCATCCTCGTTGTAGCTTCATTTGGGAATTTCTGCGAATTGATCTCCCAGATTCGTCCTCATTGTCGCTTCGTCTGCGAATTTCTGTGAATTTCCAATTATGAAAACCTATCATTGAAATCTTGTTAAACATTAAATGGTTAAACTGGGATATGATACCATGGTAATTTTTAACAATGGTATGTTCTATTCTTGCAAAAATTACTTCAATGTCTGTTTATTATCCCAATTACAATTCTACTTTAAATGGCATCACATTAACCATTAGATCAATCTTGACAGTAATTGTATATAGAAAATAGAAACTGTCCTCCAAAATCCAAACGACAGTTGACCAACCGAAAGATGCTAAGAAAACCAATCGAAACAACCAAGTATCACCTCCGAGATCTCTTAGGAAACCCAAATTTAAGCCTCTGCAATTTTTGTCAAGGATCTTGACAGTAATTGTATATAGAACATAGAAATGAAATGCAAAAGACAAAACAGATAAGGGAAAACCCAATATATCTTCTTCTTCTTAATAGATATAAATTTTTAGAGAAAGAGATAATCAAACTATCCTCCAAAATCCAAATGACAGTTGACAATTGTATATAGATAATAATTTTGGTCAAGGATCTTGACAGTAATTGTATATATAACATAGAAATAAAATGCAAATCTCTTAGGAAACCTGAATTTAAGCCTCTGCAATTTTGTTCAAGGATCTTGATAGTAATTGTATATAGAACAAAAATAAAATGCAAAAGACAAAACAGATAAGGTAAAACCCAATAGATCTTCTTCTTCTTAATAGATATAAAGTTTTAGAGAGAGAGATAATCAAACTGTCTTGAATTTCAAACTGGTAGATAATAATTTTGGTCAAGGATCTTGACAGTAATTGTATATAGAACATAGAAATAAAATGAAAATATTTTAGGAAACCTGAATTTAAGCCTCTGCAATTTTGGTCAAGGATCTTGACAGTGATTGTATATAGAACATAGACATAAAATGCAGAAGACAAAATAGATAAGGGAAAACCCTATAGATATTCTTCTTCTTAATAGATATAAATATTTAGAGAGAGAGATAATCAAATTTTCCTGACTTTCAAACTATCCTCCAAAATCAAAATGACAGTTGACTAAAAGATGCTCAAAAAACCAATCGAAACAACCAAGTGTCACCTCTGAAATCTCTTAGGAAACCCGAATTTAAGCCTCTGCAATTTTGGTCAAGGAATGCATAGTTGATTTTCCTTCAATGTATGTCAATAGAGGGTCTAAACCTGTAATTGACAATCCTAGAGCTTCATTCTTTCAATCTTCAAGAACTCGCTGAAGATTCCTCTCAAAATATCCTTCTAGAAAAAATATAATATTTCTTATGCATGCACAATTATAGTAGTGTTAAAGGGAACAATTTTTTCTTTATATGTATTTGAGGTATGTTACACTCTTACCAATCATATTAGATAGTTTGGATTCTTTAACTTCCTTAAATATCTATGGTTGCTCACCTTAGTTCAATATTGGGTAAAATTTCATGGTCTTACCTTAATTCCTATTCTAATTCCCTTTCCTAACTTTGATTTTCCTTTTGACCTTGGAGATAAACACAATCATTAAATACGATAGTCATCCCTTCTAGGGAACTTAGTATGGGTTTCCTAATGGTTTCCAACCCTTATGATGATGTGAGTTGGTGTTTCAAACATGGGAGTAACTTGTGTTTGCATGTGATGCTCACGGACCATGGTTTCTTTTGTGGGTTATAGACGGTTTAGTTGTACCTCCTAAGATAAACTTTCTAAAAAACATGAAATATTCCTTAAAGTCAAGATAGATCTATATTGAGGATTAATCTTTATACATATTTCTACCATATAAATTCTGACGATAATTAATCACATATGTGTTAAAGAAGAATATGAAATAACCCCTTTTTACACTTGGCTTGGCTCTTAGGTACATATATGGGTGGGTTTGGGAATGTGGTTCACATCAAAAGTAATAAGGAATGGGTTTAGTGGAAACCTTTTATAAGATCAGGACTCAAACAATGAGAGAGAGAGAAAACCTTTTATATTCAATGTAAAAACATGCATTAACATATAATTGTGGTATTTTCCCTTCTTTCCAACTTATTCCATCCTTCTAGAAAAATCACTTTTAATGAAGAAGATACATTGATAGTGATCCAATGATATTTGTTCACCAACAGCTATTCCATTTTGCACTTATATATCTCAAAACTATGCTCATTGAATTTATGCATCTATATCTTTAAAATACTTGAAACTATTTTATTACACCATAGGAATCATGTCGATATATCTCCAATTTTAATGGGGTCTATCACATTTCGAGAAAAATGCATTTGCCATAAATTTTTCCCATTGAAACCAACAGTAATTTGATACAAAACATAGGTTTTAACCTTATATAGTTAATTGTTTCAAATAGATTCTTAATAAAATGAAAAATATTAAATGTAAAACACATGTACATTAACATATAATTGTGATATTTTCCCTTCTTTCCAACTTAGTCCATCCTTCTAGAAAAATCACTTTTAATGAAGAATGTATATCCATAGTGATCCATTGATATTTGTTCACTGAAAACTATTCCATTTTGGACTTATATATCTCAAAACTATGGTCATTGAATTTATGCATCTATATCTTTAAACTACTCAACTATTTTATTACACCATAGGAATGATTTCGATATATCTCTCATTTTAATGGGGTCTATCACATTTCAAGAAAAACACATTAGCCATAAAAGTTTCCCATTGAAACCAAAAGTGATTCGATACAAAACATAGGTTTTAACCTTATATAGTTAGATTGTTTCAAATAGATTCTTAATTGTGATTTTTTCCCTTCTTTCCAACTTAGTGGACATCCTTCTAGAAAAATCCTTTTTAATGAAGCAGATATATCCATAGTGATCCACTGATATTTTTTCACAAACAACTATTCCATTTTTTACTTTTATATCTCAAAAATATGCTCATTGAATTTATGCATATATATCTTTAAACTACTTGAAACTATTTTATTACACCATAGGAATCATTTCGATATATCTCCCATTTTAATCGGGTCTACCACATTTTGATAAAAACACATTGGCCATAAAATTTTCCCATTGAAACCAAAAGTAATTTGATACAAAACATAGGTTTTAACCTTATATAGTTAATTGTTTCAAATAGATTCTTAATAAAATGAAAAATATTCATGTAAAACACATCCACATTAACATATAATTGTGATATTTTCCCTTCTTTCCAACTTAGTCCATCCTTCTAGAAAAACCCCTTTTAATGAAGCAGATATATCCATAGTGATCCACTGATATTTTTTCACCAACAACTATTCCATTTTGGACTTATATATCTGAAAACTATGCTCATTGAATTTATGCATCTATATCTTTAAACTATTCAACTATTTTATTAAACCATAGGAATCATTTATATATATCCCCCATTTTAATGGGGTCTATCACATTTCGATAAAAATGAAAATTAGCCATAAAAGTTTCCCATTGAAACTAAAAGTTACTTGATACAAAACATAGGTTTTAACCTTATACAATTAATTGTTTCAAATATATTCTTAATAAAATGAAAAATATTCAATGCAAAACACATGCATATTAACATATAATTGTGATATTTTTCCTTCTTTCCAACTTAGTGGACGTCCTTCTAGAAAAATCCCTTTTAATGAAGCAGATATATCCATAGTGATCCACTATATTTTCTCACCAAAAACTATTCCATTTTGGACTTCCATATCTCAAAACTATGCTCATTGAATTTATGCATCTAGATCTTTAAACTACTCAACTATTTTATTTCACCATAGGAATCAATTTGATATATCTCCCATTTTAATGGGGTATATCACATTTATAGGAAAAGACATTAGCCATAATAGTTTCCCATTGAAACCAAAGTAATTTGATACAAAACATAGGTTTTAACCTTTTATAGTTAATTGTTTCAAATAGATTCTTAATAAAATGAAAAATATTCAATTTAAAACACATGCAGATTAACATATAACTGTGATATTTTCCCTTCTTTCCAACTTAGTCCATCCTTCTAGAAAAATTATTTTTAATGAAGCAGATGTATCCATAGTGATCCACTGATATTTGTACACCAACAACTATTCTATTTTGGACTTATATATCTCAAAACTATGGTCATTGAATTTATGCATCTAGATCTTTAAACTACTCAACTATTTTATGACACCATAGGAGTCATTTCGATATATCTCCCATTGAAATCAAAATTAATTTCATACAAAACATAAGTTTTAACCTTATATAGTTAATTGTTTCAAATATATTCTTAATAAAATGAAAAAATTTCAATGTTAAACACATGCATTAACATATAATTTACTCGAGAAACCTAAAATGAGAAGATCATTTTTTTATTAGTATATTGATTTTTAGACCATCAGACACACACACACACATGTATGTATGTATATATGTATATATCCCATGACAATTATAAACTACCAATCCATACCTTGGATCAGATAAAACTTTAGTTCTTTAACTGAAATTGTAGAACCATGGGAAACCACCATGCACTAGAAAAATGCTAAAAGAAAAAACCATGTGATGAAAACCATCATAAAGGGAGGTTTTTTTTCCCAATTTTTTTTTTTGGGGTACTACCCCTGAACACCTATGTGTGGGGAATTTTTCATCTATATGAAACCCTAAAGTGGGGTCCTTTCCTCCCATTTTATTCCCATCACTATGCTTAGAAAAATATATAGTGCATGGGGGTATTCACATAAAGAATATAACACATACCAAACATCCAATAATTCTCCTTAATGTGACCATCAATGTTGCAATGTTTAGAATTATTTCTACTACCCTTGCATGGATGTGTAGTGGCTATTTTATTCTTATCCTCCTATTTCCAGTTCTTATTCCCCTCCTTCAAAGCTTCTTGGTGCTATTTTTTCTTCAAACCACTTAAGTACCATTTATTTTGGCCTATGGTTTCTAGATAATGTGCGTATACACATGGCTCATACATTTTCCTTAGCTTGGAAAGAATCACTTGTTTCTGTAGATGGTTATATGGACCCCACATATACTTAAGGAGTACACCTGGGGTCTTGGGAAAGATATCCAATAATATGACCATATTTTTGAACTTAGTACACTCTTATATACCCTTATGTCTATGTGAAGTAGTGTGAGTGATTCTGTTAAGGCCTAAATCTACCTCAGGCTGAGAAAGGCAGAATCTAGGGTAACATCAAACCATGCTTAACCTGGTAGCTAGCCCTACCAGATCTGGAGAGGGATCTCTCCTTGTCAATCTCAGAAAAAAATGATCAATGAGGCTTGAGATGACTTAAATGAAACTGATTTTAGGCTAGGTATATATGAAAAAGAGTCTTGATTTGAATTTAATGAATATTTTTTTGGCTCAAGAGGAAAGGCGAATTTGGGTCTGGGGAATGAGGCTCAGTTCTACAGAGATCTGAATGGGGCAAGGTAGGCAATTGATTTGACACTTCCAATTTGAAATAAATGGAGAGTTGAGAGAGGTGAGGAGTTGAAGAGGGCAAGAAGCCTTTAGGGATCCTCTCCAAACAGCTGAAAACATAGAAAATTAAACAAACCCTAGGTAGAGCACTACAAATTTTAATGAATTCTACCTTTATCCTTGTTTGTTTAATTTAAGAAGAAATAAGAGAGAAAATGGTATACATCAAACACCAGTAGACTTACATCTGCAGAGAGAAACACATCATCAAAACAAAATGCCACATGAATCCCATAGAGTGCTACAAACCCTGGTCTATTCCTTTGCCAAAAATGCAGAGATGAATGTACAATGATGCTCAAAGCATTCCCAAGAGTCCAACCATGATAATGACTGAAAAACCACAAGATATAGACAAAAAATAACTCATCCCAGCCTCTAGGGGTCGAGCTCACAAGTTTAGGAGTTGTTCCAACAAAATCTAAACTGAGAACTAGAAAGTAGGCAGTGGAACAGCTTGCCTCTATAAACTAGGAAACTGATTCATTCAGTTGCAAATCACATTTTGAACGATGAATCTACCTCCATGAGTAAAAAATTTAAAAAATTACATCAAGATCCATAAAATTACATAAAATTACATCATGAGTTTGAAATTTGGAAGTAAGAAATTCAAAATGTCAAAAACTAGGCAAAAAACAAAGTTTCTGGGTAAAAAATGAGCAAAAACCTCCAATGCGCCGCGCCTGATTTCCCTATGCATCAGGCCATTTTGCAGCTAATTTTGGAGGCCTTCCCGGTGTCCAAATTTGCTTCAAGTGGGCTTGTTGGAAATATCTGTCTGTCTACTTTCCAACACAAGTGGAATTTCGGAATTTGGCTTCCATTTTCCCCTCCAAAATTTATTTCTCCCAACACTGCTTCCTGTGTGTAAAAAAAGGGGTAGAAAAGTCATTTTTGGGGTCTTTTTGACCCTTCTGGAAACCCAAAACCTGTCAAAACTTCTTGGCCATAGGTAAGCATGCATATTTTAATATGAAAAATCTAAAAATGTAGAGTTTTCATCAAAAGGAGCCCCCCATCAAAAGCGCACGCCAAGTGGCGCAGCACATAGAGCTGAAAAGTCTATTTTTAGGCCAAAAATTCAAAATTTGAAAAAAGTGTCCCAAATTTCTTGAAATTTGGGCTGAGTGACCTCCATTATGTGCTATTCTAGGCCAAGGAAGCCTCAGCCAAAATCTGAAGTCTATCATGCCTTTCCGATGCTTTGAGGCCTTCTTCAACTTAGCCTTCAAGATCTTGATCCTTGCTTTGCAAACATGGTTTCTCACCCAATAATGATTGGCCATGTGCCTCAACATGTTCTTTTCTTTGTTGGATTTCTCCAAAAGCTTCTCCAAATTCGTATTTACCCCTTCAAGCCAATTTTCACGATCAGCTTCAATTTCTTTCTCAAGTGATGTCATCTTGGTTTTGCTCTTTTTAGCGGCTTGTCGGTTCTCTCATATGTTTTGTAGCTCCATGATGGTTTGCTGATCCTCTAGCTTCTTGTTTCTTTGCTCAAGGTATTTGATTATCCACTTGGCTCTTTTTAGGCTAAGGGAAAAAGTATTTACCTCCGTCCGTTTCTCCCGAATGATCTCTCTAAGTTTTGAGCTTGCCGAGCCCAAATCGGTGCCATCATCCTGAATGAGGATGAAATCTGTCTCCTGCCCTCCTGAAGGCCTCTCATCATGTATTGGCCTCTTCCCTTTGTCTTGTACCTGCACTGTTGATGAAGGAAGCAAGACCCCTTCCACCTCGGGTGGAGATAATACTCACTTGGCTGCTACAAATAACCTTCTAGTGTCCCTCTGATAGGTGACAAATACCGACACACTAGCGGTCTGTGTCTCATGACCCTCCTGCAGATGTGAAGGTTCACCTGTCTCATGAAAAGATTCCGGAGGCACTTGAGGAGCTGTGAAGAACTCATTAGAAATAAAATCCTCCCATGAAATGTCCTGCAAACCAAGCTGATGCATAACCACAATTTTGATGAGTGCAAAATGATAGATACTGTTATACTGCTGCTCAGGAGTTTTCTTTTGCACTAGGGTGGTCATATTTTCAATATTTCGGCACATGAAGTAGGGGAGGTTCATCATTCTCACCCTGGTAAAGTGCATTAGCAATCTAATGTGATAGGCATATAGACGAGAAAACCGACCTTCACAGCTGAAATATTTGATTATGAGCTTCATCAAAGGAGCGTATGAATCTTTCAGGTACCGAAATGGAAAAAATTTGTTGAGTTGTCTCAAAAAACCAGGCTTGATGTATGGCTCATAGTGTTCCCTGTCAACTTGCTACATTTTATTCCATTGCTCTCCAAAATTTGGAATACCGGTTGCTAGAGAGATAGATTCATGTGTCAAGGTGAATGTCACACCTGCAAGAGTGACATGGCCATTTTGTAAATGAAGCACAAACAATCTGGCCAACTCATGATGGTACTGGACTCTAGCAACCATCTCACAAAACTGATAAAAGGACTGTTGTTGAAAACATGTAATAGCAAGAGGGTAGGCCTGCAGCTCAACAAGTGAAGTAGTCTCTTCCCTTACATGTTTACCACTCTTGTGAGGTCTCCTTGGTGCATGCAATTCGGTTGTAGAGTCACTGTCTCGGTCATAAGAGGAATTTTTCTCCATGTTTGCAAAAGTTTGTGTTGTCTTAGATGAGTATGAAGAGTTTAGGTGTCTTGGTTTTTTGTTGCCAAATGTATGAAAATGTGTGAGGGAATATGGAGGGAGAGGGTAAGGGGAATGTTGGGAATATTGCCAATTGGAATTTGGGGAATTGAAGGGTTTTAGGGACAACCTCTAGGCTTTTGGGATAGGAATTGGGGTTTGGGATAATGGGAATATGGGATAGGGGTAGATGAATTTAGGGATATGGGGAATAAGGAAAAGGGTTGATGAAACTAGAAAACAGTGAAGGAATAAAAGATAAGGGAGTGAAGACCACAAAAACCAGTTTACAAACCCTAGGCTATGATGTCTTGAGCAAGGAAGTAGGGTTTGAAAAATTTTCAATTAAATCCTCATAAAAATCATAAGACACACGTTTATGGCATTGGAGGGATTGCTTGACTTACTTTGGACGGGAGGCAACTGAGCAAATCATAGTTTTGAATGAAATCGTGGTTGAAATAGCCGACAGCTCTACGCGCTGCGCCACAAACCCAATGCGCCGCGTCGGTTATGTGCATCGCGCCCGTGTGTTTTTACCACTGTGAAGACCGACCCAATGTGTCATGCTGGCTCTATGTGCTGTGCCTCTCAGCCCATGCGCCGCACCCACAGACTTGCACGACTACGCTATGATTTTGTGACCACGAGCTTGCTCCCAATTTCTCTTGCTTTTTTGGATGCAAATGAGCCCTTTGAACATGGAAAAGGACTTATATACCAAAGGCTTTAATTTTCCACTCCAAAAAACCCACTTTGTAATGTTTTACATTTGACACTTTTTTTTAACTCTATTTCAGGCAGTTTGCTTCATTTTGCCTCTGATTAACTGAAGGATGGATTTGCTGAAGCTTGACAAGGTGACCAGGGTTGTCGGTGAAATTATTTACAAATGAGAGAACTTGAAATTACATCAAATTTATACATAAATTATAAAATACTCTATTTTTCTTCAAAACAGAGTTTTGAAGAAAAATACATTTCTAGGCATATGATGATGAAATTTTTAGTACTGGAACTTTATTCAAACTCCTCACATGCCTTCTGACCATTATTGGGCATTCTAAAGACCTTATTGATGAAACCCTAGACCTAATGGGACTGAAAACCTAAAAAATGACTCTTAAAAATTTAAGGACAAAAAGTGAGTGCAGATGATCTTGATGAAAGAAAATGGGCCAGTAGGTAAAGGACATGAGGGAAAATGTATAAAAAGCCACTACCGTCAGGTGATCCATGCTCCTAATGGAATGCAGCTGACGAGCGAGACACCTAATATGCAATGCAACAAAAGAATTTTGATCATTGACGGAGGGATGAAGATACTGACACTAACAGATTCCACGTGTCCTCTACACACTTCATATGGTATAATTGGGATAGGTAGTGTTAACTTCTACAAGTTCTATAGGAAAAGTCTATAAAGGGCCAGGTAGCCTTTGGATCTCATCTTTTATGAAAGGTGACATATCCAGTAAATGCCCCTACAATCAATCTCTAGAATAGATATAAATAGAAGATCTTCATTTTAATATCCATAAACCACAACCACTTTAATGAAAACTGTGTACATGTGTCATTTCTCCCATAAATTTTGAGGAATTTTTTTTAAAGCATATATGTCATGTTGGCTTGCTCCGATTAACTTTAAAGCATGTTTTTTGTAAGCCTAAAAATTGAACCTAATGTGGCTGAACTTTCATAGGATTTTGAACTTCCATAGGATTTTAGTCTATCTATTGAGTGTTAACTTCTACAAGTTCTAAAGGTAGAGTTTGTGTAAAGGGCCAGGTAGCCTCTAGATCTCATATTTTCTCAAAGGTGACATATCCAGTAAATGCCCCTACATTCAATCTCTATAACAGATCTAAATGGAAGTTCTTCATTTTAATATCCATAAACCATTACCACTCTAAGACAAACCTTGTACATGTGTTATTTCTCCCTTCTCCCATAAAAATTTAGGCGAACTTCAAGGCATGTGTCATTTCTATTTCATTTCTCCCACAAACTCATAAAGGTGTGACTTTTGACATAACTAGTTGTTTTAGTAAGTGAATGAAATAATTTTGCAAACCATGTAAATGTCATTTCGCCCACAAACTAAAGGCTTCCTCCCATTAATTCAAGGAAAAATTTAAGGCCTAAAAACTGAACCAAAAGTGGTTGAACTCTCATAGGATAGTATCCCCCAAACTCAAGGCTTTCTCCCATTAATTGAAGGAAAAATTTAAGGCCTAAAAACATAATGTTGTTTTAGTAAGTGCATAAAATAATTTTGCAAACCATGTAAATGTCATTTATCCCACAAACTAAAGGCTTCCTCCCATTAATTCAAGGCAAACTTTAAGGCCTAAAAATTGAACCTAAAGTAGCTGAACTCTCATAGGATAGTATCCCCAAACTCAAGGCTTTCCCCCATTAATTCAAAAAAAAATTTAAGGCCTAAAAACTGAACCTAAAGTGGCTAAAATTCCATAGGATTTTAGTTTTTTGGTTGAGTCTTAACTTCTACAAGTTCTAAAGAAATCTGTAAAGGGCTAGGTAGCCTCTGGATCTCTTCCTTTCTTAAGGCATGTTATTGAACTAGATGTGATTTATGCCATAAATTTTAAGGCAAAATTTTATGCAAACCATGCATGAACCATGTATATGTGTCATAAATCTCCCTTAAACTCTAGGCAATGTAATATTTAACGCATCTCATTTCTAGACGTGAATTCCACCATAAAATTTAATTCAAACGCTAAGATAAACCATGCACATGTCATTTTTCTCATGCACATGTGTCATTTCTCCCATACATTTGCAATAAATGTCAATTTAATATATTTTTATTGAATTTTTTTTTTCAGGGATAAAAAAATCCACTAAATATGGTTGAAAAATGGAAATTATGCATAGATGTTTCTTGCTATCCCAATCCAGGGAAAGTAGTGATTACATATGTGCTTTCCAATATTGTGACTAGCAAATTCATCCAAAGGAAAATGAATATACCGAGAAGAACAAAAAACAACGAGGCATATTATATTGCATTGATATAAGAAGGCTTGGGAACAACTATGGAGTATGGATCAAATGGAATTGTAATTTTCACCAATTCTGAACTTGTGTGCAACCAGATGAATGGTGTGTACCAAGTTAAGAAGGAGAGGCTAAAATAACTACATGGAATAGCAAACAATATTGTTAGCCAATTTCAATTTTTTACTATAAGACATTGTACAAATGTGAATAAGATGTATGCTAATCTATTGCATGGGGAAATATTGCCAATTTAGGATTCATCTATCAATGATGAATTATAATTATGTGGGGAAATGCCAATGCAAGGTTCATCTCTCAAAGATGAATTAGTTTTGAGATGCTCTTCTTCAAAAATTCAAGATTCATCTCTCAAATATGAATTAGTTTTGAGACGCTCTTCTTCAAAAATCCAAGATTCATCTCTCAAAGATGAATTAGTGTTGAGACGCTCTCCTTCAAAATTATTTATGGACATTGCAACATATCTTGGATATGTGTGTGTTTTGTACTTATAAATGTGTCTTTTTTAATGACCATGTGTTTTTTTCAATTATATACCAAGTGTGCTCGCACCATGCCACCAGGCCTCTGTCGTGGCATTCCAATAATGCCCCACCATGCCACCACCACCCCGCGGCATCATTGGAGCCCACCTCCTCATCCATGGCTCCCGTGGCCCCCCATTGGGCACCGCCACCACCGACCTCAACAGCACCGCCCGCTCATACAAGATGTTGCATAGTATGCTAGCGTACACAAATGAATTTGACCCATGTTGGACCTTGTTCAATTGTGACACCTTACCATCAAAGCATAATCAGGTGAAGTCAAAGAAATGCCCGAACCTTAGCCGACGCAAAACTCCAACCTGTGGGCCAGACTCCCGATGTAGAGAAAATGACCATGCCAATATCATGATCACTACCAGAGCACACCTCCCTACCACATCTGTCATTGATGCAATACTGATGCATCCCTCGGTGAGAGGTGCCCCTCCATAATGGCGCCTTCGGAATCTATCCAGGTTCACTCTCCTAGAGGAGAGTGGGTATCTCAAAGCCTCCCCCTAAGGGAGTAACCTGGTCAAGAAATAGATATCCGTCTCGGGATGGATTACCAGGTTTTTCCCCCACAACACGAACATGTTGTGCCTCTTGTGCCAGTGTTGTATAATGTAGCGTAAGAACCGGTCCTACAACTGCAGAAACTCATTTTCAACAAATTTCAGAAGGCCCCATGTGGCCAACTGACGACGCGCCCTAGCATTAGCAGCTAGAGTGGTCCAGATCTTGGGCCTATCCCACTCTCTCCACATCAACCTGTCATCAACATAGGCACCCATCAATACAGAGAAAAACATCAAAAATAGACAAAAAATCAAAAAAATTATGTTACCCTGGCCTATGCGCACCTGTCCCTTAGACAGGCACGCCCTTGTGCACCTGTATTTCTCACAGGCATGCATTTGCGAGCAAAAAGAAGGGAACAGTGTGCCCTCGTGCACCTGTCCCTCATAATTGTGCAAAAGGAAGGTGCTCTTTTGCCTATATTTCCTACGCAATCTAGGGAAAAAGTCACTCAGTGGTCGTACAAACCCAATATGTACGACCCTCGACACCATCAAACTAAAAAAATTAAAATGTAGGATGTCATGAAAGTTACCTCGGCATAATATCTCTAGTACCTAGTACACGAGATGACCGCAATGGCAAGAGAGGCTCTACAAGCACCTTTGATCTCCCAAAACCAAGCAAGTACAAACAAATAGGATTAGGGCCATAATCTCCTATTTATCACCCTTTTCAAAAAAATTGGAGGTCCATAGCAAGAGATCAGAAGGTCCATTCTACGAACCATAATTTTCCCCATCATCAGTATGCCATGACGAAAAAAAGCGATGCCACACATTTGCTTTCCAGGAAAAATAACTTTTCAGCGCCGACAGGTATGCCCTCACTCATCTTTTTTAAAGCTCATTCCTTTCAATAATATTTGATGAAAAGAATATTGTTTCACTTGAGGTAGTTGTTTTTGCAGGAAGAACCCGCAAACCATTCATAGCACCATCTACTGAAGGATCTAGATTAGGTATCATTCTACCCCTAGCATGATAGAGTCCCAAAAAACTCTGCATATCCTGAGATCATTTCTCCATTAGAAATAAACCATAGGGTCCTAATATCTGACCATGTTTATCATCACCTCACGCTGCACATGATAAACATATTTGTTGTTCAGTAGAGCCTCCCCTCAATGGCGCTCGTCACCCGAAGTAGAACATATACCACAGCAAAAGTGGTGCCATGGCCATACCTCTTCAGCCCTGGAAGCGCCTCATGCCCAGCCATTTTTCATGCATAAGTTCAAGTTTACCATTCAAACTGAAACCCCCTTCTTGGACGACCAGGTTGTACAAGCAAATAGAAAGTGCACCCCCATGCATCGCATTTGGCCCACCATACCTCCACCCGCATAATCCCATTTGTGACACTTTTTTCCATCCGCTTCACCAACCCCACACATGAGACCAACCAATGGGACCCCCACCCCCAGTAAAACACTGTCCTCACACCTCCAGTGAGCGAACACTTTCATGTTTTGGAGTACCCATCTCTATGTTTTGTACAAACCAAACCTCATTATTTTATTCTTTTGGTAAGTGTATCAAAACCGCAAATGATTCACTTCGCCCCTTCACCCTAATATATCATTTTTTCTCCCATGGCAGTAGTCCCTCATTTCCCTTGGTCGGCGTATTTCACCCCCACGTATGCACCATTATGACATTCATAGTCAGTTTACACCCACCCTAGAAGTCCTACCGACTCTAGGGAGTTTCCCTTTAGAAATAACTATGACTGTCGCTAAGCTACTAAAGTATGCTCCGACCTCGGGCCACTGAATCCCGTCATAATTTTTCAGTCCCCCCCCACCACCAACATACCTATGTTAAACCCATTACATCTAGGTCCTTGACCCCCCCAAGTCGGCAACCCATGGTTCGGTTAAGGCTTCCTTTTTGTCGACCTCGACACCTCTTTTCCAAAAAGGAAGCGATACCTTGGATCACCCCTCCCCATGCAAAGGGGTATCCTTGGGTGGCACTGTGAGAGACATCATTGTTTGTATATGTCATCAATATTCCTAACATTCAACTATGACAAAAGCTTTCATGTCAAGATGGTATCGTACCTTGCAAACCATTGCACTTTGATCAGATCCGTTAAAGACCCATGCCTCCATAAGCGTCTCTGTCAACAATGATTACACGGGAAGGGCCCAACCTATACAGATGCATACATTGCACAACTATATGCCATACCAAGCTTACACATATGAGTAATGCATTCCACCTATCGTCAAAGAAAAAAAAATGCCCCTGAGGGCGTCAGCGGTCATCATCAACAACCGCGAGCATCACTACCACAATAGTGATGCATATAGCACATGTATCTGTCAATTTTGTTTAACTAGCCATAGCATCATGAGCATGGGACATGCCTGCCTCATCGAAATTTTGTATATATGTTGTATATTTTATTTGCTTGCAGGGGTCCCTTAGGCCATGGTCATCTGGGAAATGGTGCAAGGTTTTGTCAGTTCCAAGAATCACGCAGGCCTCTCTCTCTCTCTCTGCGCACGATACAGAAAATAAACTATAATGTATTTTGCCTATACAGTCCTTCCTAGACCTCACACATTAGGGGGCAACTATTAACACTGGAAAATCTTACAGCAGAAGATGACATTAATTAATGTCAAGCCAAAGGATTTATAAGGCAGGAAGACATTATGAAATCATGAAAGTATTTAAAATCTCTAAGGTTTTGAGAAAATCAAATTTGAATTAGTCCAAAATGCTGATTGCACGCTTTATCCTTCAAGAAGAATGCCTTTTGTGCGCATTTTTTCCCGATAAGCACGCACTCCTGAAAATGGCAAAATATTGCTTTTTGATACCACACAAAGAAAAGGACAGTTTCTCCTTACATGAAGCCGTCTAAGGACAACCACCAGCACCTCCTTGGACACTATGTGAGCACACAAAGGAATATTTTGAGCACACAATGGAATCATACCTCTCCATTGGGTCACCATCCATCATGTACCAAGGGAGTGAAGGAGGATTTGAAATCCCCTATATAAAGCCTCTATGAGTTGAAGAATGGGTGATCACATTGTTATGCTGGCCAAAATTTCCCAAGAAATACCAGCAGTGTGTGACCTAGAGCTATAGATAGAGGGGACTCGATTTTTGGCCACCCAAAAATCCTAGTCCACCACAATAGAGAGAGAGGGAGACTGCATCAGAGGCAGAGCTTGGAAAATCAACATCCTTGCATCAGGACCTAGAACCATTGTCTAGGGGACCTTTGGCAACTGGGTAAAATTTCTTCTCCTTATCAAACGTTTAATAAGAAGAGGCCTAGAGCCATCATTTTCATTATTATCATTTTGACTCTCTTCAATAGCTTCTGTACATTTGTGTTTTAGTTTTTAGTTTAATTTGAGCATACATTCGCATATTTTTGCCTCTAGATTATATGCTTTTGATCTCCACCACTTTTTTCCTATTACCAATAGTTTATAGGGGTAGACCACACCCCTTAAACTGGTGATATTTCGTACACCCTTGCATCAAATACACCACAACAATATTGGCAACTCCACTGACGTTTTACAAGTTTATGTGGTTGTGCCATCTCTTGCAGGAGACCTATGTCTAGGGTGGAGAGTGGAGATGATAGTCCTCAGATCCATCTTACGGTCCCTAGATTCACTTGGAGTGACATTTTGAAGAAGGAAACTCCTAATATTTTACTTACAGGATTTTTTCGCGTAGTTTTTTCTCATAGACGTGTAGTGCACGCGTTTAGGACTGACCTGCGCGCGGGAAAGTGCACTTGTCAGAGCCTTTTCTGTGCAATTAACAGAATCAATTTTTTCTCCCTATATTCTGCATTTTTCTACTTGTAATGTTTTGGGAAGCCCCTAATTTATCTACAAGCACCTGTGTTGATACCCCACAGCTTGTGATAACTTACTGTTACCTACCTTCTGTAGGCTTAGAGTTAGTTTCACCTCAAGTTGGTTTTTGCAAAAAATCTTCACATAGTTTAAGTAGGGGGAAAATTAACCATTGCATTCCAAAAAATTTATGTTTTGAAAATTCTGGTATTCACACTTAGATAAACTATTCCAAGTACGTGGCCCAAGGCCATGCATTCATAGCTAGTTTTAGTCTTTCTAGTGTAGAAATTGTTTAGTTTAGTTCAATTTTTTCATTAGAGATTGTGGGACTAGGATTGAATTGTCAATTAGAGCAAGTAATCTCTTCTACCTTTGCACCCTTTGGTGATCCTAGGTAAGCATATGAATGCTCTATATTTACCTCATCGATCCAGGTGTCTTTTGGACCTCCCCCCATTACAAAGAGGGGTTCCATGTCTTTCGCCATTCAGGTGTCAAAGACAAAACACTGCCACCGTCATTGGTTCATCCTTTATTAGAGTAACCATAGTTGGGAACCCTAGTTGGTCTCCCAACACCACACTGCATGCCACTCCTCCCTTGACCCCTGGGGGGCAGAGGAGTGCGTCCCATTCGGGAAGCTAGCTAAACACACATCAGGGTACATCACAGACTAACCCTCGTTCTAACCAGAATTTCGTGTCTTCACACGTTTCCATGGTGTCAACCTCCCAGTCACCTTTCTTAGATTCATTGAATCTACCCGATTTAACCAAGCTAATGAATGACCCCATCGCACACGATCCCTTATGGCCTCCCATGCCCACAAATCTCCCTTCGAATATACCAAAATTTGAAGGCAAGCAAGCGAAAGACCTAGGTAATCATGTAATGACCTTTCACCTATGGCGCTCATCGAATAATATCATTGATGACACTATTTGATTGATGCTATTTCAACGCACTCTTATGGGAGTAGCCACGAAGTGGTACGTGGAGAAATCTCCTCCTTCACATGGAACCTTTAGCGTCCTTGCTACTGTGTTCCTCACATATTTTTAGTTACCCATTCACCATGATTAGGGAATGGAGTTACTGAATCATTTTAGACAAATCCCCACCATCCATATCTCAAACCATCTCCATGAATGGAGGTGGTGTTGAATTTTATGTAAAACTAAACTCGATGATTGGGTCCTCTTATATTTATTCTTGAAAACTCTAACGGTGGAGATTTCAAAGGATGTGGCGCAACAAAACCCAACCTCCGAAGAGGATGCAATCAGTAAATCCTAGAAGCTTGAACTGATTTATACACAATCAGGATACATTTACAACATCTTTCCTAACACCCCGCGCCTGCAAAATTATCAAGAATCGCCAAGCATGTCGAACTCTGCAGATGGATTAACAGGGTCAATGACCCAAGGTTACCTAGGCAACAGTAGTCAAAATCATTGTTATGCATATAGTTCTACTAAGAACATGGCTCAACCCGGATTTCAAAGTCATCATATGCCTCAGGAAAATTTGACTAATAGGGTGCAAGCGTATCACCAAGGAGGACCCTATCCTCCAGCTGAGGGGACCCAATACGTAGAAAGAAACACTAACAGAAAGCTCCCCTCCAATGGCCAAGTGTAAATGAGGGACATCGTTATGCTCAGTCCCTAGCATATGACCCACCTACACAAACCAATGCATAGGTGAACTTTGTGTAGCCGTCACAAAATCAACCACACCAGTATAACTAGGAGAACTACCCTCCTATCATGGTTAAGAAAAAGTCAAAAAACAAGAAAAAATAGAACTTTGGACAGGGGGCAGCAACCAACAGTGCCCACCGTGATCCTAGGCTGGAGGAAAATCTGGCCGGAATCAGAACTAGGAGCCAAACAATGCCCAATAGCAAGGCCAAAGGCCACCTTTACGAACAAACCATTCTTGTTCAATATGTGGTGAGTACGGGCACTATACTCACCACTGTGCCAATCTCCCTAAGCTAAAAAAGCTTCAGAGTAAAGGAGGGCAAGGAGGATCTTCCCAGCAACTCGCTGTGATGCAAGAACCTTTCCTCCACCAAGGGACAGTCAACACTTAGCAACAAAATCTAGACGATTCTAGGAAAAGCAACCATGAAATCTACATGACTGGGGAAGAGATGTTTTTCCAAACACGGATCCGTAGCTATGACACCCCACCAGACACCACTATGTCAGGGGCTAGTACTAGCGTGTTGACTACACCTTTGACCATTTCAAATATGCCTATAGAACCATTGCAAAAAATTACAAAGGGACCTAATAGGCGAGCAAGTAATTACTCCAAAGTAGCCCATAATTATAGCATCGTGGACAATTTAGCTCAATCACCCGCTGCTATGTCATCTCTGGAAGTACTGTAGTTGTGCCCCAAACAATGGAAAGCCCTACTTTCTGCATTAGGCGCTATCGAACCTGCCGATACACGCATGATGGAATTTGACTTAGAAAAAGCCACGCCTAGGCTTTCTTCTATGGTCACCTTCCAGATACCATTGTCAGTCCAGAATATCACTATTCACCGATGTGTCATAGACGAGGGTGCATCGACATGCATCATGTCAAAAAATGTTTGGCAGAAGCTAGGATCTCCTGAACTGAAACCCTCAGTCCTAATGCTTTGAGCGTACAACTGCCGTCCCTCAACCCTCTTCAGACTCTACCAAAATGTCCCAGTCTCCTTAGCTGGAAATATGGTCCACATAGACATTGAATTCTTGGACAATAACTTGGATTACAATATACTCCTCGAGAAAAGTTATATGTATGCCATGTCTGCCATAGCCTCCTCTGTCTTCCGCATTATGATGTTCCCCCACGAGGACCGCATCATTACTGTAGACCAGCTAACGCACAACGAGAAGCATCCCCTAACCAACATGGATGTAATTGTACCCTATGTAGATATAGCCTCGGATGGTTTTTCACGATACCAAGAATATGGCCCTGGCCAGTTCAAACCATCGTTCGTTCTAGGGTCATTCCTAGGAGATGCTCCCATTATCCCTGAAGCATCGCCTGATGCCACAAGGGGCCCGGTGTGTATGATTTCCACATCAAGCACCAAGGTTAGTCAGGACATGGACTCAAGTAGTAATGACACCGAGGCATCGGCCACATCAGCCTCTCTAGCCTATGCCACCTCCCAAACCCCTTTCCTCTACCTCCCAACTGGCTTTGTCTCCTAGTAGGTTTTGGCAACACTGGTATTACCCAACATATCATTGGAATTCCCAGTTTGGTATCTCATCCTCCTTCTGGAATAGGAGCCCCCAAAATTACTGCCATAGGGTTAAAGCCCCTCAGTCCCGAGGAACCCCCACCTACCCACAAAATGGTCGAAACCACCCTCGCAAAGGAATTTCCCATTGCAAAACCGGTAATCAGGGCCAAGAAAACCACAAATAGAGGAAAGAAGATAGTGAACCCTACTATTTAAAGGGAATCACCAGTCTACAACATATGCGACGTTATAGGCCATCCTACCCATATATGTCTGGAGCTAGACGAATTAAAACCACTCCTCGGCCCCGAAGCAGACATCTCGATGCCGCGTTCTCATAAAAGGGAACCTACCACCGAAGGCAAAGGCAAAGCACTGCATACCAATCACGCATACGCTCTATGTGGAAACTATGGGCACTATACCCACCATTTTCCAGAGATACCACAATATAGGGATGCCTTACATGCGATCGAGTGATCCTATCAAGAGGATCCCTCCAACCATTCTATCAACAATGAGCCTCATACCATCCTATACTTACAAGAGGAACATAGGATTGTATAAAGGCCCCCAGTAATGCCCATCATATGTTGTACGCTATGTGATGAACGTGGCCACTACCTTGAAGAGTGCGCAGCCTTGGAGATCATTCACAAATGGTATGCAATCGAAAGGGTTTACTATGTGGGGCTACGGGAAACACAATTCACATGTCCGTTATGTGCCGACAATCACCTTTTGGAGGATTGTCACTACATACCTTGCTTCCAGCTAGCCCTTGCTAGCCTCCACTCAGCCACAATCCGCATTTCCCAAGAAGACGACATGGATGTCGAGTCCACAAGAAGCTCCATGACCCAAGCAGATGAGATGAGTGCATCTATCATGTTCTTGACAGCCGAAGAATGACCCAGCGGGGAACCCCTAGTTACCCCCAACCGCACTGCACAGCAATGACCAGCATGTACATTATGCAAAAATATGGATAATTTAGTCATTCATTGCCCCGATTTAGCAGCCTTCCAGCACTAGTTCCCCATCGAACCAAAAACTGAACTTGACGAAACCTTCATATCAAGGATATTTTGCCTAATATGTCACGGTAATCATTATGAGAGTTGTACTTATGCCTCGCAAATTCGTCCCACTATCAACATGATTAATTCCATAGAGAAGAGACAGGACGACCTCCATGAATGGCATAAAAAGTACAACGACGGGTCAATGTCCCCACCTCTGCAATGGTGTATCAAGCCTAATAAAACAATACACCACCAAAGCATAACCTCGTCCAAGCCTAGGATAACATGTGGCCTATGGGATCGTAACGATCACCGAGTCAACCAATGCAGAGAACTCAAGCCCCTTGCAAATAGTCTCCACATAGTCTCTTCTCTCCCTCAAAAAATTCTCTCCAATCAAGGGAAGATCATGCGCACTTATTGCCAGATTTGCTCACACTTTCATCATACGTTTAAGTGTGTACATCTCCCCAATATGAGAGCAGCACGAGATGCGTTAAGTCTCCACTCCACCAAAGAGGAAGACACATCTAAACCAATGATACGGAAATGGAGATAGAATACAACCTATTCTATGACCGACCCTTTCCAAGCATCCACGCCAAGAACAACGAGCAACATAGAATCCCACACTATCTACTCCATTGGCTCCGTGATACCGTGCACCATCTGCACCGGCCAAAATCACATACCAGAGTCATGCCTGATAATGGAAAAATTTAGGCACCTCTGTGGCAGGCACAATTTCCACCTACTAGAAATCGACCATCCTAGTGGGGAACCCAACCTTGCACCCATACAGAATCACATTACAGAGATTCTTCCCCCTCCAAACGTCGATGATACAATCCACCATATATTATTTGTATTAGCTCATATCGGCGATAGGATTACTGCCTCACCCCCGTCCCAGGATTTCCACCATATTCCTGTCGCAAAAAACCAAGGTACCTTGCGCTTTTGGGTTGATTTCCTCAAGACCCCAAATTTACATACTTCCATCGAATTCCTTAAAGGCACTCAACGTCTAGATCAGTTCCTAGTACAACTAAAGCTTGTCGACGAAAATCGCTGATAGTTGCTGCAACATAATGAGGCCCACAAGAAAAGGGTTAAAACGTCATTCGACTGCCACATCACCCCTAGCTCGTTTGCCAAGGGAGAATTAGTCCTCCACTATGATTTCTCAAAAGAGGCCTTAGGGCCAGGAAAGTTCAAAGCCTTTTGTAAAGGACCCTACATCATCAAACACTACCTCTGATAGGGGACATACATCTTGACGGAATCAGACAAGACTTGCCTCACTAACCTCATCAATGGCCTTTACCTCAATAATTTCTACCATAAGGGCCCCAATGACCCTTCTCCTAGAGTAAGAGTACACAAAAACCCAACCACTAAATTTTTTTTGACCCAAAGAGTTATTTAAAAAGCGCTCAAAGTATCCCCATGGATCACCAAAACGAACCATATTTCGGATTTGCCAATGGAGCATCAGGATGGTCTTAAAATTTAGCCACCATTGCCTAGGTCATTTACTGCCCTGATCGATCACCACTATGTGCGAATGGTGTGTGCATTGGCTTAGCAATAAACAATCAGGCCGAATATGACGCCTTCATCAGACTTATGTGCGATGCCCTCCATCAGGGCGTTCAGAGTATGCATATCTACCTCGATTCCTAGTTAGTAGTATCACTTCTAAACCAAAAATTTGAGACAAGAGACACACATCTGTTTAGAAAATATTTGTGTGCCAAAAGATGAAGCAGAAAATTTGATTACATTACATTTTCACTTGTACCAAGGAATATGTTAGTGTCCCGTGATTTGGCTGATTGGCAAGCCAAATGACAGTGTAACATCAAACCAATCTTTGGAGCCCAAGGACCTAGCCTTCCTGGACTCAGAGAGGTCTCTCTCTATTTGTGTAAGGGATATCTGTGTGTTTTCTTATTGTGTTCTAATTTTAGGCTAGTTATGAAGTAGGTTTTTTGGTTTTGGTTTTTAGGTTGTGAGGGATGAAACTGATCAAAGATATAAGATAGGTAAAAAGATGTCAGATCAACTGGGCTATGGGGTCGAAAAGGTCAAGAAAGCTTTCAGATGGTGATACAAGGTTGTTGAAGGGCCGATTTGATTCGAGGTAAAATGGATCTTTGGGAAAAATGGAGTAAGATGGACATCAAGTTTGTGAATAACAAAGGATTTCAAGCATAACTAGTTTAATAGCTGACATAAACATGGTAGGGAAAACCATTAATCATGAGAAATGTAACTTTAAGCTAATCAATGCATAGAAATAAACATTCAAGCCATGCATAGAGATATATAACTCTCTAACTTTAGGAAATGGCTATCAGACTTTGGGGAAATACATTTAAGACAGAAAAACAACTCAAATCACTATGTTGGAAAGCCTAAACATAGTACTTCAAGCTATTGGGCACTTTGAAAACAAGATTCCATAGTTTTAGACAAAGGTCAAGATCAGTACAAGACCTCCTTGGTTCAACAAATGACAACCTAATCAATCAAAGAGAGGTTTCATAGGTGGAGCTATGGCTAGCCATGAGTAAGTAGGGCATACCATAAATCATACTTAGCATGCATAAAACCATAAATGAAACAAGAAAACAATATTCTTGAGTTATTAAAGAGCAATCAAGGATTCTTTAACATGACTAAGAATGAAGAAAACATGGAAGCTATAAAGAAACAGGAAATTTGAGGTGCCTCCAAGGGCATGTCTCAAATTTGTTCTCTACTGTCTTATAGCAAGCAAGAACATGGATTTAAGAATGAAAACTAGGAAACAAAACAAATAGAGAGACACTTTACCATTCTACCAAGTTATGGAATCCAACAACAATCCTCTTTCATCATCCAAGAACATCCAAGAAACTATCCAAAAGCATGAGACAAGTATTTCTTCCAAAGATTATATGACCATATATTGCTTCTATTCATCAAGTTCAGCCTTGTTTACAATGAAAGCCTTTGGAATATATAGGCCAAAGTGAGGAAAACCTCTTGGTTCAACTTGCAATCTCATTGGCCTATCCAAAATATCTGATTTTTTCCTTGAGGCTTTGCAAAGCCCAAGGCACAAAATATCTAATAAAATATCTAAAAAATGCTAAAAAAGGGAAATATATTGACTTTTCATAACTTATCATGTACAAAAATAGCTAAATGCACATGAAGAAAAGTCACTTTTGAAAGGTTCAATTTTTACAAAAATACTCAAAAAATGCATCAGCAAAAGGTCCCCTGACTTGCCGACAACTTTTGGAGGCCTTTCCGATGTCGAAACGAGGCCCATGGTGGCTCGTTCGAAATATCTAAGTGTCTACTTTTTGAAAATGTTTATTTTTCTCCAAAATGACCACTCGAAGTCCTCCAAAAATAGACCTGTGTGTAAAAACCCAAAAAAATAGGCCTTGCAGATAACACATAAAGACCTCCTTCAACTTTGACAAAGCCTCATCCTCTAATCACTGTTTCTCACTGTTGATTTAGTAAAAAAGGGGTGCTTAGAAATCACTGTTAATATATCTTTTCAAACTGTTTTGAAGGACCTTTACAAACTCTGCCTCTCTGATTTTTGAGACTGCACAAATTCTTCATTATCTCACAGCATAAAACACCACCTTAAATTGACCAAGCTTTATCACTCTTACCACTATTTCTCTCTGTTTTAAATGATCACGGCACTGCTTTGAAACCAATGTTTAAAAGACTCTTTTCAACTGACAATCATCCTTATCCCCTATTCATTGTTTCCTCTTTGATTTAGCAAACAAAGGGTGTTTTTGAAAAACATTGTTTTAACATACTCCTTCGGGCTGATTATGAGACCTCCACAAACTCTATTTTTCTTGTCTGTATTTCGTAGCTATCTCATAGCACAAAAATTCTCTCAAATTGGCACATTAACCAACCTCTCTTTTACTATTTATATCCTTTGTAATCATAGTAAAGAGACTTCCTTCAATCTCTGTTTTGTTTTTTAGGAGTTTGACAAACAGTGTCTTTGATGATGATTAGTTTTTTAGCATACAATTTCTCTCCATTTTTTGATAAACAAGCCTCTTTTGGAACAAGCAAGATTCTTGTGAAATCATGAATGTCCTCTTATCCTCAATCAATTTTTTCCCTTGAAATTTGTAACCAAACCCTCCCTCAAACTAAAACTAAGCAAGGAGACAAGAAAAACCTTTGGAAAAGTCTTCTTGATGTGTTGGAGATGATTTCCTTGAGTGAAAAATGATTTGGCACCCTTGGAAACTAATTTGGTGTCCTGATTTTCTGGTGGCATGAGTGTTGCACAGGCGCGCTGCACAAAAAACCAGGCGCATGCCGCACTTCAGAAAAATACACTGCTAATACCTACAGGCGCGCCGCGCACTTTTTCAAACGTGTCGCACACTTTTACAGCCCATTTTGGAGGCCTTCCTAGTGTCGGAATTGGGCGCGAGATGGATATTTGGAAAGCTATGGAAGTCTAATTTCCAAATATGCTTGATTTTTTTCATTTGGTGTCCATTTGGTTGTTCAAAAAATTATTTTCCCAACACTATTCAAAACTGGTAAATCCTGGTGCAGAAATGCATAGTGTTGTTTGCAAGCCACTTTTCGATGCCTTCTGGGTGTTGGAATTTGGCCCGATATGGATTGATGGAAATATATGGAAGTTTTATTTTCCAAATATGCTTGATTTTTTTCATTTTGTTTCCATTTGGTTTCTCAAAAATTGACTGTCCCAACACTAGTAAAAAATGGTGCATTCTGGTGGAGAAAAACATAGTGTTGTTTGCAGGCTACTTTTGGATGCCTTCCTATTGTCAGAATTTGGCCCGAGATGGCTAATTGGAAATATATGGAAGTATAATTTCAAAATATGCTTGAGTTTTTTCATTTGGTTGTTTAAAAGTTGACTGTCCCAACACTGGTCAAAATGGTGAATCCTGGTGTAAAAATTCTCCCGTGACATCGGTATTTTTTACATTTCTCACAAACCATGATACCTGTGTAGAAACTGAAGGAGGTTTTTCTTCTTGAACCTATGAGGGAAAAAAAATTCTCTCACTTTTTTCAATTTCATCTCTTTTGGGTCAGAAACATATTTTGAAACAAACTGCCCGAGCGCTCCTTAACCTCTATCTTTTGCAACCTTTGTCATATTGAATGGAATGTTTTTTCAAAATCATATGGTAATTCATAGTTTGTGCTGTAGGGAGCTTTTTTATTTTTAAAACTATGATCAAAAACCTCTGTTTCTGAATCAAGGAGATCATCACTTTTTGAAACCACTAATGTAACCCTTTGGAACCCTAATGCCATCTTGCTATGTGTCCACCACGATTTTGTCCCCTTTTTTGAAGAAGTGAAAAAGGTCTTAAAGAGACTGTGCTTTTATTTAGTTTGTTTTCAAGGGAGACTTACAAAGACACTATTTGCAGCCCTTCAATATCAGCTTTAATGATTCAAGTTCCACAATAGTTATGTGCAGTATTGACAAATATAGAGAGAGGCTTGCACATCGGCATAAGAACTTCAGATTGGAAAACAGATTTGTAGATATTGGGGTGGAGCTCCATACTGTAAAGCATGTTTCCAATGAAAGACTTGGTAGATTTATCAATCAAATAGGTCCAAAGTTCAAACCTCCTCCTCAGATTTTGTTCCTTCATTCTCTGTGGCTGACTGTAATCTCCATTTTCTATGGATGACTATGATCTCCATTATCCTGTGTAATGTGAACAACTGATTTTTTAGAATTAATTTTGGCTTCAACTTTAAATCTATCAGAGATAGGACACAAAGTTGTACATTTAATCGTGCACATCCTCGGATTTAGTTAGCACTTTACTGACTGAGCTCACTATATTGGAATGTTTTTTCCACAACATTTGCACTCAAGTGACTAGCTATATTCCTTTCATCTGTTAACAATGCCTTTTTCAGACTTACTTCTGCCTTGTTATCTGTAGGTTTATTTACGTGACATACAACAACTCTAAAGAATTTTGTTTCACTTTCCTATACACCACTCTCATTATACTTATCAACAGTACCTGTGATCACAGAGTCATCAGCACAAAATGCATCTTCCTTCTTGTCATTGTATGCACTTGGAAAATCATCCCCCAATCCAGAAGGAATTTTTGTGGTGAAGTCCAATTGGCCCATCGTTTCTCTCTTTTGGATGGCAACTTCAGCGCTTGCTGGTTTAGAAGCAGATGGTATAACCATTGAAGTAGCACGGTGCACATCTACAATTGAAGAATACCACTCGGATACATTGCCTTATGAAGCTTTCCTCCCAAAATCACCATGGGTGCTAACGTCTGCAACTTGCAGAGGTGAATTAAAGTGCATGTTCTGAGTATCAGCACCCTGTGGATGGTATGTAGAGCTGATATATCAGTTGCAATAGGTTTCCTAATTAAATTCATGCTATTTGTATTACCATAGTCAACTTTAGTATAACAATGGATGTCAACTTCTCATCATCTTCAACTATTTTTGAAATACCATGCTCTAATTAGCAGAATAGCATGGTTTTACTTGCCCTTCTCTTTTGTATGCCTTAGGATGTATTTTGGAGATTATTTATTTTCTTTTATGAAGAAAGAAATGTTTGACAACTTCATGGTTGCTCTTTAACCTCTATTTTATTTCTCTGAAACTGCATTTCTCCATAATGATCTTTGGAGGCCCTTGTAACCTAAAAATTAGCCCTGTGGGACCTCTTAGCATTTACCTAGGTTATAATACTTTGACAAACTTTCACAAAAGTATTACGAATAGACCTTTAACAGTAAACACCCATATGTCCTTTCAAACTCTGTCTTTCATCTTTTAATGGAGGATCCCTTTAGCTGTGAGTAAAACATGGCTTTATCATACTTTAAACCTTTTGAATAAGTTGCTTCACTGTGTAAATATTTGGGGAGCTGACCCTCTATTTCTCTGTGAAGAAGGCTATTCTTAAGTTTGCCAAACCAACTGATTTTTCCCTATCTGGCTTTGCTTGTGACATCTGTCTCTCTTAGCACTGCGTATCCTTTGAATTTTTAGACAAGAAACATGGTTTTGATTATGAAAGTGCCCTTTTTCTATCTGTTTGGGAAAGGCACTTGGATAAATGGCAATGCTTTCTTTGAAACTGTGACCTATAACATTATCTGAAAAGGTTAAATGAAAACAGTCTTACTGCAGCCTTCGAAACCCTTAAGTATCCATTTTTTTTGAAGCAACAAGGCTCCTTTAAACCAAAATTTGCCTTACTGTTGTTCATCAAGGAGGTGGTCTACAATTTCTGAAGTTATTTTAAACACCTTGGCCCTCTGCTTTTAAAAGAAGGAGGTCTTATTGATCCTGTTCCTAACCATCTGCTCTTCATTGGAGGAGGTTATCAATACGTTTCCATACCATCTGAACTTTTACTAGAAGAGGTTATCATCATGTTCCCAACCATCTGCTCTTGCTTGGAGGAGGTTTCTTATCATGATGTCTTCTAACATTTGCTCTTTTGAAGGAGGTTAACATAGTCATGACATCTTATCTATCTCAAAACTGTGTCATCTCTCAGCCATATATGTCTTTGCTTGGTATCATTTTAAATAGGAAACAAAGTGAAATTTGACATTTTGCTTTATGAGGCATGGTCTGAGCTACATATCCTTTTGTAAAATACCCCTGTGAACCCTTAGACCAGAAAACATATGACTTGTATATGTAGAGTATTTTCTTGCTAGTCATCATTTACTAACCTTTTTTGGACTGTGTTTGCATAGGTACATTTGATTTGTTCTTTGACTAGTGTTTTTATCCCAGGCTCAAGGCAGCATAAGAAGCAGCTGTCTTCTTATGTACTGTGATGATGTCCTTGGGAAAACTTATGCATCATTATCTCTGAAGGAAAAAATGGAACACTGTAGATCAACCTTATATCAGTCCTCTGTATTTGTGTGGCTTTGAAGGATGGTATCAGATTTTAGGGCACATTTTGACCTTTGAAACATGCACTCCTGCTTTGTTATCATTGCAGCTCTCCACCTGCTGATGGAAAATTCTTCAACATGGGACTTATTTGAATTTGTCTCTTTGCTTTTTTCTGGAAACTGTTTGTCATTCAATTTACCCCCTGCAGAGATGCAAACAATATGACTTTGAAACTTTAAAAGCTCCTTTAGTGTTCTATGGAGAGTTGGCCCAATCTTAAGCATATTATTTTAGACTGTGCACATGTTCATCTCTTTCTGTATGAGACCTTTATAGAATTTCTTCTGGACTGAGACAACACGTCTTCTTAGTGGCGCGACCTAGGGGTATATCAAGGATTTTTTTTTGCAGATTAAGCGTTAATTCAGGCTGGTTGGTATTGAACAAAGAATTCTGGCTCAGGCTATTTTTTTCGAGGAAGGAATTCTCTAAAGCGCCACTACCTAACTTAAGGGAAAATTTCATTGACTTTGATTGTGTTTGACAAGAAGATTAAGGATAGGAAGGGAGACACTTTGTCAAATATTGGACAGTGAGTTTCATGAGAAGCAAGGGGAAAATGATAGTAGACAAGCAAGACCAAGACAACTATAGATAGCGATATTTTGCTGAAACAAGACATGAATTTGAAAACTTGAAGATTACTCTGATCATAGGCTGACAGGAAAGGCTAGGAAAGAAATTTTTTTTTTGAGGGTTTTCTAGATGAAAAATTGACATATGGAGATCAGCTTCTAGAAAAATTAGCTAGGAATATAGTCATCAACAATAGGTGAAAAATACTGATGACTAACAGTGGCTCCATTTGGGGAGGGAAGCTCCTTTTCAGGAGGTGTCCAGAATTGCAGATATTTGGCTTATGAAGACCAGTGCCTTATCCATTGGCACAAATTTCATTCTTTCTTGATGCCATTTCTGAAAAATGACAGCATGATTAGCCTCAAAAACATCTCTACCTACCCCGCTATATTTCCTAACATTTTTTCTTCTTTTGGGTGCATTTAGACTAGCGACCCTTTGACATAATATTTTTTAAAAATGACACTATCTAATTCTACACTTATATCTGTCGGGATTTCAGATTAAACTGATGAACTCCTTTGTTTCTCTACCTATGCTAGATCGACTGTCAATATTAAGCTGTTTGACAGGATTTCATTCTCTAATCTAAAACACGAAATTGAAAAATGACCAAATCAGGATTAGACAGTCTGATTTGTCATGTACTTGTGGCATGAAAGACAAGCTGCACACAAATATTATTTTGCATGAAAATGAAATTTAGAAAAATCAGGGCTAGTATACATAGTTTGTTTTTCATTTCTTTCCTCTTTGGTTCTGTTTTGAGCATGTGGAACTAGTATCTTTTCCTAATCTAATCTCTTTGATAAGTCAAGCTTACACAATGTTGACTATATTTTTCTCTCACTAACTTATCAGCAAATAAATTTAAAACATGTTTAGTTATGATTAGGCTATATAACTGAACAAAACATTTGAGCACTAATAGCAGCATTTATACCTGCGCGCTTTCTGAATGACTATTTTTTGAACATGGGGCTTTACCATTGCTTTTAGAAACTGCCCTCTTTTTCTACTTTTTACTATTTCTGTATTTTCTTCTTTTTCACTTTTTCTTCAAACAATCTAGAACTGAAAAGATGCTCACAAGGCTGAGCTTATTTTCCACTGTTGTCTGTCTATCCTAATCTAATCTATACTCAATAGACATTTATTTGGTGAAATCTCTTTTCCAATGTAACCAGTCAAGTAGATGATTACATGGGTGAATCTGGTTTATTTCTTTCATGATGCTGAAGTAATGAAAAGGCCACTTCCATTTGGCTTGTTTTCGGACAGTAGTGCTTAAGTTTCTTCTCATTCTTGGTAGCAAACTGTTCATGATAGAACCCACTACTCCTTCAGATTTCTCAAGGAAAACAACAAATGGATCTTGGAATAATACCTGATCTAGAGGATTTGATACATAAGCTTCATTCACGACTACTCTTTGTTCTACTTGGCTATGCTTGGGACTTTCTTGGGAAAAAAACTCTTCCTCTCCCTCATGATTACTCAAACTATCAAACTTATCATATATTTCAATGTAGTCCTCTTGCCAAGCTGATGTGTTTTGATAGAGCAGGCTAAAAACTCTGTGAAGGTCATCACTTTGATGGGTAGTGATACTCTTTGGCAACAATTTTTCTTCAGGAAGAAGAGCAGCAAATTTCTTGTGATCATCAATTTTTAAGCCTTCATTTGCTTCCAAATTTTCTAAGCTTTCCTCATCACTGTCATAGCTGCTATGTTTTGTTTGGTTACTTTCCTCAAGTTTATGAAACTGAGCTTCCTCCCAAAAATAAAAAATTGAGTATTCTGCAAAGTTAGCTTCTGTCTGGAAATCATCATCATTATCAACATATTGAACAAACCTTGGAAAATCATAATTATAATTAATGTCACCAACCATGCATATTGGACTATCAGATTGCTTTTCTTCAAATTGATTTACAAGTCTATTTTCTGACTTATGGTATGAAAGATTAACAGGAGAAAGATCAGAAAAGTTGTGGTTATGTGAAGTTTCAGAGGTTGTCTGCATGTCTATAAGTTGATCTATTTCCTCTTCAGTTAAAAAGGGAGGCATTTTCATTTCTCTTCAGATATAACTACAATAATCCTGCTTCTCCTAGGAAATCTGATTTGGAGGATGAATGTCTTCTTGGGCTTCACCTATGAGAGATGATGAATCATCACTTAAGCCTTTAGAGAGATCCTGTGGGTTCTCTTTCATTTCTTGCTTGTTTTTGTCTTCAACCAATTCTTTGTGATGTTGAGGATAGTTTGCATGTAATTCATGAGTTTTTTCTGATAGATTTTCAGGAGGCTAATTTGCTTTTATGAACTCAAATGACTCCCAGCATAAAGGTAGAGATCCTACAGGTTTTTCTTTATCTTCTATTTCAGATTTTAATTCATCCTCACTCAACTCTTCTTGATGTTTGGGATAGTAAATATGGGATTCATGAGTTCCCTCTGATGGATTCTTAGGAGGCCAATTTGCTTTTATGAACTCAAATGACTCCCAGCATAAAGGTAAAGATCACATAGGTTTTGATTTATCTTCTATCTCAGATTTTAATTCCTCTTCCATCAACTTTCCTTGATTTAGGTGAGAGTTAACTTGAGCAGGGTTTTCTTGGATATTTGCTAAGAGATCTTTAGGATGAAAATTTTCTTTCAGAGTCTGGAATGATTTAAAGCATAAGGGTAGAGAACCTAAAGGTTTTGATTCTTCTTCCATTTCAGAATCTATGATTTCAAAATGGCTGATAGTCTCTTTACAACATTCCTCTATGTTTTTATTTGCAACTTTCTCATTAGGCGCATTTTGTTCATAACTCTTGTCTTGTAATAGTTGAGTGTGTTCATCCTGAGGAAGAGGTGTAGGTTGGTTTGAATAAGAAGTGTTAACCTTAAATTTGTGTCTTTCTGTTTTCTTGTCAAGTAGATGCTCTAGTTTGTTGAAATCATATACCAATTTTTTCAACTTTTCCTCTGAAGATATTATTCTCTCTTGATTTGCTTTGTCTTTCTCTATTATTCTTAGTTGTGCCTCCCTATTTAGTATGTTGAATTCTACATCAATTGATATCCTTTGCATTTATTCTAGGGTCAAAGGATCTTTATTTCTTATCCGGAAAACCATCTCTGGGTCAAAAGAATCTGGGTAGTGCAAGAGAGCACATCCGAGGGGTGGCTTTATGTTAGAAGGCATTGCATGGTATACTTTATTGAACTTGGCTGAAAAGTTTTGTATTGTCTCCCCTAGTTTTATTTTTAACTGATTGTATTCCTTTATGATGAGAACTTTATTACCCATGACCACCCACCTATCTAGGAATATTTGAGTGAACTGATGAAAATTGGTAATGCTTGCAGCTGGAAGGTCTTTAAACCAACTGTTAATTTTTCCTTGTAATGATAAGAAAAACATTCTAATACACACATCATCTTCTTCTATTTCATAAAGGTCAAGTAAATCCTCAAGATTTTGGATGTGCTCTTCAGTGGTGACTTTGGAGCTTTCTCCATCAAATCTGGTTAATTTATTTTGAAGATTTGCAGGGAGGGCTTGGAAGATGGGAGGTAAAACTAGAGGCTTGTATCTTTCTGGGACCTTTATGGATATAGGTAGTGTAAAAAGAGATTTATGACTGTTTGAGGTTTTAGCCAGAGTGGGAAAGGTAACATGAGGCTCATGTTCTGCTAGGTTTTCCATAGGTGAATCTGGGGTATGCACAGGTGTACAAGCCTGCTCATGGTCTGAAATTTGAGGCTTAGATTTTCGAGATTTGAGATATTTCCAATGATCAATGTAGATCTCATCGGTGTATTCTTGATCAGGCTCAAAGTAGGATAGAACATAGTTCTAGATAAAGACAATAATTTCTTGAATCCAACTAAGGCCTGAGTGCTTTTTCCTTCTAGGATGACTGGTCATGTTTTAGGTTCTTCCTCCAGTGGAGTCTTTAGGTCTATTGAGAGTTGTGGAGTCGCCAGGTGGATTTCTTTGAGATCTATGGTCCACCACCAATACTATCAAAGATTCTTTCGGGAAAAAAATTTCTAGCAAAATTTGAGGTGAAGACTTGCAAGGAAGAGTTATCACATGGTTTCAACAGCTTGCTAGGCTATTTGGACAAGCCAATGGTTCTATTCGTAAGTTTATTTATGTTTATCTCCTATGTTTAGGTGAAGGTTTCTGAATCGCTAAGTTATGCATATTTTGTCACTGATCACAGAGTTTGCACCATGAATTTTTAAGTTTTGGAAAGGATGAGTCAACAGAAAGGTATGGTTTATGAAATTTTTGGTTTTTTATGGATTTTTGGGCCTACTGGAGGCTAGTGGAGTTGCCAGGTGGAACTTGGTTGTTTTTATAGAGATGCAGCTATGGTCCACCACCAACAACTATGAAAAACCAATCTGGGGATGTTTTGGGGTTTTCTGAGTTTCCTATATGTAGCCCTAAGGTTGGAAGAGTTTCCTATAACTGACTCATTATTTTTCTAGGATGGTGAAGGAGCTAGTTTCTACTCTTCAGAAAACACTTAAGTTTTCTAAGTTTGATTGAGACTTTGGGAGTTACTAAGGAGTACTTAGATTGTCACTAACTCGGAAGGTACCACCGTATCGCCATTATGTTAGTGTGGCGATGAGGTGGTTGATCGGATAGTATTCTAAAATTTTAGCAAAGTAGTAAGGCCTACTGGAGGCTAGTGGAGTCGCCAGGTGGATTTTTAGCTGTTTTGAGAGTATATGTGTATGGTCCACCACCAATAACTGATAAACACCAATATAGAGATATATTTGGGGTTTTCTGAGTTTCCTATATGTAGCCTTGAGTTTTGGAAGATTTTCCTATAACTAAATCATCATTTTGCTAAGATGGTGAGGGAGCTAGTTTCTACTCTTCAAACAATACCTAAGTTTTCTAATTTGGACTTAGATTTTGAGAGATCCTAAGGGATATCGAGGATGTTTTGACTCAAAGTCCCACCATGATCGCCATTATGCTAGGGTGGCGATGAGGTGGCTGATCGGATAGTATTCTAAAATTTAGCAAAGTAGTAAGGCCTACTAGAGGCTAGTGGAGTCGCCAGGGAGATTTTTAGTTGTTTTGAGAGTATATGTGTATGGCCCACCACCAATATTGATAAAAAAAAATCTAGAGATATTTTGGGGTTTTCTGAGTTTCCTATATGTAGTCCTGAGGTTTGGAAGAGTTTCTTGTAACTGAATCAACATTTTGCTAAGATGGTGAAGGAGCTAGTTTCTACTCCTCAGACAATACCTAAGTCTTCTAATTTTGACTGAGATTTTGAGAGTTCCTAAGGGATACCAAGGATGTTTTGACTCAATGTCCCATGGTGATCGCCATTATGTTAGTGTGGCGATGAGGTGCCTCAATAGTATAGTGCATTTTAGTTCAAAGATGGGCTTTCTCTGAGTCTTGAAAGATATTCAGATTAATATGAACTCAGAAAAGTCCCACCGTGATCGCCATTATGTTAGTGTCCCATGATTTGGCTAATTTTCAAGCCAAATGACAGTGTAACATCAAACCAATCTTTGGAGCCCAAGGACCTAGCCTTCCTAGACTCAAAGAGGGCTCTCTCTATTTATGTAAGGGATATCTGTGTGTTTTCTTATTGTGTTCTAATTTTAGACTAGTTATGAAGTAGGTTTTTGGTTTTGGATTTTAGGTTGTGAGGGATGAAATGATCAAAGACCTAAGATAGATAAAAAGATGTTAGATTAACTGGGCTATGGAGTCGAAAAGGTCAAGAAAGCTTTCAGATGGTGATACAAGGTTGTTGAAGGGATGATTTGATTCGAGGTAAAATGGATCTTTGGGAAAAATGGAGCGAGATGGACATCAAGTTTGTGAATAACAAAGTATTTCAAGCACAAATAGTTTAATAGCTAAAATAAACGTGGTAGGGAAAAACATTAATCATGAGAAATGTAAATATAAGCTAATCAATGCATAGAAATAAACATTCAAGTGATGCACAGAGATATATAACTCTCTAACTTTAGGAAATGGCTATCAGATTATGGGGAAATACATTTAAGATAGAAAAACAACTCAAATCACTATGTCGGAATGCATAAACATAGTACTTCAAGCTATTGGGCACTTTGAAAACAATATTGCATAGTTTTAGGCAACGGGAAAGATCAGTACAAGACCTCCTTGGTTCAACAAATGACAATCTAATCAATCAAAGAGAGGTTTCATAGGTGGAGCTATGGCTAGCCATGAGTAAGCAGGGCATACTGTAAATCATACTTAGCATGAATAAAACCATAAATGAAACGAGAAAACAATATTCTTGAGTTATTAAAGAGCAATCAAGGATTCTTTAACATGACTAAGAATGAAGAAAACATGGAAGCTATAAAGAAACATGAAATTTGAGGTGCCTCCAAGGGCATGTCTCAAATTTGTTCTCTACTGTATTATAGCAAGCAAGAAAATGGATCTATGAATGAAAACTAGGAAACAAAACAGAGAGAGAGACACTTTACCATTCTACCAAGTCATGGAATCCATCAATAATCCTCTTTCATCATCCAAGAACATCCAAGAAGCTATCCAAAAGCATGAGACAAGTATTTCTTCCAAAGGTTATATGACCATATATTGCTTCTATTCATCAAGTTCATCCTTGTTTACAATGAAAGCCTTTGGAATATATAGGACAAAATGAGGAAACCCTCTTGGTTCAACTTGCAATCTCATTGGCCTATCCAAAATATCTGATTTTGTCCTTGAGGCTTTACAAAGCCCAAGGCACAAAATATCTAATAAAATATCTAAAAAATGCTAAAAAAGGGAAATATATCAACTTTTCATAACTTATCATGTACAAAAATAGCTAAACACAAATGAAGAAAAGTCAATTTTGAAAGGTTCAATTTTTACAAAAATACTCAAAAAATACATCAGCAAAAGGTCCCCTGACTTGCCGACAACTTTTGGAGGCCTTCCCGATGTCGAAACAAGGCTCATGATGGCTCGTTGGAAATACCTGAGTGTCTAATTTCTGAAAATGTTTATTTTTCTCCAAAAGTATGACTAGAAGTCCTCCAAAAATAGACCTGTGTGTAAAAACCCAAAAAAATAGGCCTTGCAGATAAACGGGGTAGAGTGTAGAAAAAGAGAGTGCTTTTTGCCATTTTGGGGGAGAAAATGATCTTCAATTGATCTGAAAATTGCTGAGTATATGCCCCTAAAATTATGGCATCCAATGATACCATTTTCATCCTTTGAGGATGCCTCAAACCAAAATGGCGGCGCCCATGATTTTTAGTCAAAAGCCCAAAAATGACAAAAAACCAAAACTTGTTAAATTTCGCCCAATTTTGCCGAGCATGACCCTCAGGGATTTTTACAAACATGTTGAGAAGATGAGGCCAAAATTTGGAGCCTTGAGGTGTCTTTCTTCATTTTTGGTGCCGGGCGCCCTCTTTGGGCAGTTTTGAACTTTTGTTGGTTTTCTTTCTTCTTGTTTGGAATTTTAGCTTTGGTGAAGAAGTCATGGCCCCTGGCCTAGGAGAGGCAGCTAGCACATGCTTTGGAGAGTGCCCTTCATGATCCATGTTTTGTATTTGCTTGCCCTCATCATTGCTTTCTTGAGGGCCGCCTTGTTTGTCTATGTCACTGCTTTCTTCATGATTGTCATGCTCTTTCCCTTCACTATTTTGTGCTTCATCACCCTCATGCTTATTGCTGTAATGGCATCCATAATGTTCCTTTTCATCACTGCCTCACTGCCCATCACTTTTCTCTTCATTATCACTGCTATGTATAGCCTCTTTGCCTTGTTCCTCATCATCACTAAATTCGTCTCTTCAGTATTGTGTTTGAGCCAAGAGGCCTTTAACAAGACATGTTTGTGGTTTTTGAAGGAAAGTATCCTTGTGTTTTTGGCACCAAAAACCTCTTTCCCTCAATCACTATTTTTATCCTTGTTATCCATAGCAAGTAAATCCCTTTCAATTTGACAAAATATTCATCCCCTATTCACTGTCTCTCTGTGTTTATAAAAAGGGACTCATTTGAGGTCATTTTTTTCTTTGATTATGAAAAACATGGTATGTTAAAAAAAAACAAGATATGTTTCTTCCTTTCACTATCTCTAAACAACCTTTCAAACTTTCAACAAGGACATTACTCTTCTATCATTTTTTCTTCTTTGGTTTAGTAAACAAGGTGTTCTTTGAAACCACTGCCAAGATGGCTCTTTAAACTGATTTGAAAGTCTTTTACAAAACTCTGTTTTTGCCTCTATCAACTGTGTGTAACCTTAGTTGTCTCATAGCACAGAAGGATTTTCAAATTTTCACATCAATCATCCTTTCTTTCACTGTGTCTCTCTTTTATTTTGACAAAGTCCTCATCCATCTCATCACTGTCTCTCTAATTTTGGAGACTGCAAACCTTTACTTTTTCATAACACAAAAGACCTCCTTCAACTTTGACAAAGCCTCATCCTCTAATCATTGTTTCTCACTGTTTATTTAGTAAACAAGGGGTGCTTTGAAACCACTATTAAGATATCTTTTCAAACTATTTTGAAGGACCTTTACAAACTTTGCCTCTCTGATTTTGGAGACTGCACAAATTCTTCATTATCTCACAGCATAAAAGACCTCCTTAAATTGACCAAGCTTTATCCCTCTTACCACTGTTTCTCTCTGTTTTAAATGATCATGGCACTGCTTTGAAACCAATGTTTAAAAGACTCTTTTCAACTGAAAATCATCCTTATCCCCTAGTCACTATTTCCTCTTTGATTTAGCAAACAAAGGGTGTTTTTGAAAAACATTGTTTTAACATACTCCTTCAGGCTGATTATGAGACCTCCACAAACTCTGTTTTTCTTGTTTGTATTTCTTAGCTATCTCATAGCACAAAAAATCACTCAAATTGTCACATTATCCAACCTCTCTTTTATTTTTTATATCCTTTGTAATCATAGTAAAGAGACTTCCTTCAATCTTTGTTTTGTTTTTTAGGAGTTTCACAAACAATGTCTTTGATGATGATTAGTTTTTTAGCATACAATTTCTCTCACTTTTTTGATAAACAAGCCTCTATTTAAACAAGCAGGCTTCTTGTGAAATCATGAATGTCCTCTTATCCTCAATCAGTGTTTTCCCTTGAAATTTGTAACCAAACCCTCCCTCAAACTAAAACTAAGCAAGGAGACAAGAAAAACCTTTGGAAAAGTCTTCTTGATGTGTTGGAGATGTTTTCCTTGAGTGAAAACTGGTTTGGCACCCTTGGAAACTAATTTGGTGACCTGTTTTTCTGGTTTCATGAGTGTTGCATAGGCGTGCCGTGCAAAAACCCAGGTGCTCTGAACACTTCAGAAAAATACACTGCTAATACCTACAGGCACGCCGTGCACTTTTTCAAACGTGCCGCGCACTTTTACAACCCGTTTTGGAGGCCTTCCCGGTGTCTGAATTGGGCACGAGATGGCTAGTTGGAAAGATCTGGAAGTCTACTTTCCAAATATGCTCGATTTTTTTCATTTGGTGTCCATTTGGTTTCTCAGAATTTTATTTTCCCAACACTGTTAAAAACTGGTGAATCCTGGTGCAGAAATGCGTAGTGCTATTTGCAGGCCCCTTTTCAATGCCTTCTTTGTGTCGGAATTTGGCCCGATATGGATCGTTGGAAAGCTATGGAAATTTAATTTCCAAATATGCTTGATTTTTTTCTTTTTTTTCCATTTGGTTGTTCAAAAATTGAATGTCCCGATACTAGTAAAAAATGGTGCATGCTGGTGCAGAAAAACATAGTGTTGTTTGCAGGCTACTTTTGAATGCATTCCTGTTGTCGGAATTTGGCCTGAGATGGCTTGCTGGAAAGATATAGAAGTCTAATTTCCAAATATTCTAGAGGTTTTTCATTTGGTATCCATTTGGTTGTTAAAAAGGTTACTGTCCCAACACTGGTCAAAATGGTGAATCCTGGTGCAGAAATTCTCCCGTGACATCGGTATTTTTTACATTTATCACAAACCATGATACCTGTGTAGAAACTGAAGGAGGTTTTTCTTCTTGAACCTATGATGGACAAAAACCTATCCCACTTTTGTCAATTTCATCTCTGTTTGGTCAAAAACATATTTTGAAACAAACTGCCCAGGTGCTCCTTAACCTCTGTCTTTTGCAACCTTTGTCATATTGAATGGAATGTTTTTTCAAAATCATATGGTAATTCATAGTTTGTGCTGTAGGAAAATTTTTTATTTTTAAAAATATGATCAAAATCTCTGTTTCTGAATCAAGGAGATCATCACTTTTTGAAACCACTAATGTAACCCTTTGGAACCCTAATGCCATCTTGCTAAAGAATACCACTCTGATACATTGCCTTCTGCAATTTTCCTCCCAAAATCACCATGGGTGCTAAGGTCTACAACTTGCAAAGGTGAATTAAAGTGCATGTTCTGAGTATCAGCACCCTGTGGATGGTATGTAGAGATAATATATCAGCTGCAATAGGTTTCCTAATTAAATTCATTCTATTTGTATTACCATAGTCAACTTTAGTATAAAAATGGATGTCAACTTCTCACCATCTTCAACTATTTTCGAAATACCATGCTCTAATCAACAGAATAGCATGGTTTTACTTTCCCTTCTCTTTTGTATGCCTTAGGTTGTATTTTGGAGATGATTTCTTTGCTTTTATGAAGAAAGCAATGTTTGACAACTTCATGGGCGCTCTTTAACCTCTGTTTTATTTCTCTTAAACTGCATTTCTCCATAATGATCTTTCGAGGCCCTTGTAACCTAAAAATTATCCCTGTGGGACCTCTTAGCATTTACCTAGGTTATAATACTTTGACAAAATTTCACAAAAGTATTACGAACAGACCCTTAACAGTAAACACCCATATGTCCTTTCAAACTTTGTCTTTCATATTTTAATGAAGGAGCCCTTTAACTATGAGTAAAACATGGCTTTTTCATACTTTCAACCTTTTGAATCAGCTGATTCACTGTGTAAATATTTGGGGAGCTGACCATCCATTTCTCTGTGAAGAAGGCTATTCTTAAGTTTGCCAAAGCAACTTCTTTTTCCCTGTGTGACTTTGCTTGTGACATCTGTCTCTCTTAGCACTGTGTATCCTTTGAATTTTTAGACAAGAAACATGGTTTTGATTATGAAAGTTCTCTTTTTCTATCTGTTTGGGAAAGGAACTTGGATAAATGGCAATGCTTTCTTTGAAACTGTGACCTATAAAATTATCTGAAAAGGTTAAATGAAAAAAATCTTACTGCAGCCTTCGAACCCCTTAAGTATCCATTGTTTTTGAAGCAAGGAGGCTCCTTTAACCCAAAATTTTCCTTACTGTTGTTCATCAAGGATGTGGTCTACAATTTCTGAAGTTATTTTAAACACCTTGACCCTCTGCTTTTAAATGAAGGAGGTCCTATTGATCATGTTCCTAACCATCTGCTCTTCATTGGAGGAGGTTATCAATACGTTTCCCAACCATCTTCTCTTTTACTGGAGGAGGTTATCAGCATGTTCCCAACCATCTGCTCTTGCTTGGAGGAGGTTTCTTATCATGATGTCTTCTAAAATTTTCTCTTTTGAAGGAGGTTAACATAGTCATGACATCTTATCTATCTCAAAATTGTGTCATCTCTCAGCCATATATGTCTTTTCTTGGTATCATTTTAAATAGGAAACAAAGTGAAATTTGACCTTTTTCTTTATGAGGCATGGTCTGGGCTACATATCTTTTTGTAAAATACCCCTGTGAACCCTTAGACCAGAAAACATATGACTTGTATATGTAGAGTATTTTCTTGCTAGTCATCATTTACTAAGATTTTTTGGACTGTGTTTGCAGAGGTAAACTTGATTTTTTCTTTGACTAGTGTTTTTATCCCAGGCTCAAGGTAGCATAAGAAGAAGCTCTCTTCTTATGTACTGTGATGATGTCCTTGGGAAAAATTATGGATCATTATCTCTGAAGGAAAAACTGGAACACTGCAGATCAACCTGATATCAGTCCTCTGTATTTGTGTGGCTTTGAAGGATGGTATCAGCTTTTAGGGCAACTTTTGACCTTTGAAACATGCACTCCTACTTTGTTATCATCGCAGCTCTCCACCTGCTGATGGAAAATTCTTCAACATTGGAATTATTTGGATTTGTCTCTTTGCTTTTGTCTGGAAACTATTTGCCATTCAATTTCCCCCCTACAGAGATGCAAACAATATGACTTTGAAACTTTAAAAGCTCCTTTAGTGTTCTATGGAGATTTTTCCCAATCTTAAGCATATTCTTTTAGATTGTGCACATGATCATCTCTTTCTGTATTATATATTTGTAGAATTTCTTCCGGAATGAGACAACAAGTCTTCTTAGTGGCGCGACCTAGGGGTATATCAAGGTTTTTTGTTTTTTCAGAGTAAGCGCTAATTCAGGCTGGTTAGTATTGAACAAAGAATTCTAGCTCAGGCTATTTTTGTCGAGGAAGGGATTCTGTAAAGCGCCACTACCTAAATTAAGGGAAAATTTCATTGACTCTAATTGTGTTTGACAAGAAGATCAAGGATAGGAAGGGAGACACTTTGTCAAATATTGGACAGTGAGTTTCATGCGAAGCAAGGGGAAAATGATAGTAGACAAGCAAGACCAAGACAACTATAGACAGGGATATTTTGCTGAAACAAGACATGAATTTGAAAACTTGAAGATTACTCTGATCATAGGCTAACAGGAAGGGCTAAGAAAGAAAAAAATTGTTTGAGGGTTTTCTAGATGAAAAATTGACATATGGAGATCAGCTTCTAGAAAACTTAGCTAGGAATCTAGTCATCAACAATAGGTGAAAAATACTGATGACTAACAGTGGCTCCATTTGGGGAGGGCAGCTCCTTTTCAGGAGGTGTCCAGAATTGCAGATCTTTGGCTTATGAAGACTAGTGCCTTATCCATTGGCACAAATTTCATTCTTTCTTGATGACATTTCTGAAAATTGACAGCATGATTAGCCTAAAAACATCTCTACCTACCTCGCTATATTTCCTAACATTTTTTCTTCTTTCAGGTGCATTTAGACTAGCGACCCTTTGACATAATATTTTTTTTAAATGACACTATCTAATTCTACACTTATATCCGCCGGGAGTTTAGATTAAACTGATGAAATCCTTTATTTCTCTACCTATGCTAGATCGACTGTCAAGATTAAGCTATTTTACAGGATTTCATTCTCTAATCTAAAACACGAAATTGAAAAATGAGCAAAGCAAGATTATATAGTCTGATTTGTCATGTACTTGTGGCATGAAAGACAAGCTACAAACAAATATTATTTTGCATGAAAATGAAATTTAGAAAAATAAGGGCTAGTGTACATAGTTTGTTTTTCAACCTTACTTTCCTCTTTGGTTCTATTTTGAGCATGTGGAACCAGTATCTTTTCCTAATCTACTCTCTTTGATGAGTCAAGCTTACAAAATGTTGACTATATTTTCCTCTCACTAACTTATCAGCAAATAAATTTAAAACATGTTCAGTTATGATTAGGCTAGATAAATGAAAAAAAACATTTGAGCACTAGTAGCAGTATTTAGACTTGCGCACTTTATGAATGACTATTTTTTGAACATGGGGCTTTACCATTGCTTTTAGAAACTGCCCTCTTTTTCTACCTTTCTGTTTTTATGTATCACCCTCATGCTTATTGCTTTATTGGATACCATAATGTTCCTTTTCATCACTGCCTCACTGCCCATCACTTTTCTCTTCATTATCACTGCTATATTTAGCCTCTTTGCCTTGTTCCTCATTATCACTAAAGTCATCTCTTCATTATTGTGTTTGAGTGAAGAGGCCTTTAACAAGATATGTTTGTGGTTTTTGAAGGGAACTATCCTTGTGTTTTTGGCACCAAAAACCTCTTTCCCTCAATCACTATTTTTATCCTTCTTATCAACAGCAAGAAAATCCCTTTCAATTTGACAAAATATTCATCCCCTATTCATTATCTCTCTGTGTTTATAAAAAGGGACTCATTTGAAGTCATTGTTTTCTTTGATTATGACAAACATGGTATGTTAAAACAAAACAAGATATGTTTCTTCCTTTAACTGTCTCTAAACAACCTTTCAAACTTTCAACAAGGACATTACCCTTCTATCACTGTTTCTTCTTTGGTTTAGTAAACAAGGTGTTCTTTGAAACCACTGCCAAGATGACTCTTTAAAATGATTTGAAATTATTTTACAAAACTATGTTTTTGCCTCTATCAATTGTGTGTAACCTTAGTTGTCTCATAGCACAGAAGGATTTTCAAATTTGCACATTAATCATCCTTTATTTCACTGTGTTTCTCTTTTATCCTGACAAAGTCCTCATCCATCTCATCACTGTCTCTCTGATTTTGGAGACTGCAAACCTTTAATTTTTCATAACACAAAAGACATCCTTCAACTTTGACAAAGCCTCATCCTCTAATCATTGTTTCTCACTGTTGACTTAGTAAACAAGGGGTGCTTTGAAACCACTGTTAAGATATATTTTGAAACTTTTTTGAAGGACCTTTACAAACTCTGCCTCTCTAATTTTGGAGACTGCACAAATTCTTCATTATCTCACAGCATAAAAGACCTCCTTAAATTGACCAAGCTTTATCCCTCTTACCACTGTTTCTCTCTGTTTTAAATGATCATGGCACTTCTTTGAAACCAATGTTTAAAAGACTCTTTTCAAGTGACAATCATCCTTATCCCCTAGTCACTGTGTCCTCTTTGATTTAGCAAACAAAGGGTGTTTTTGAAAAACACTGTTTTAACATACTCCTTCAGGCTGATTATGAGACCTCCACAAACTCTGTTTTTCTTGTTTGTATTTCTTAGCTATCTCATAGCACAAAAACTCTCTCAAATTGGCACATTAGCCAACCTCTCTTTTACTATTTATATCCTTTGTAATCATAGTAAAGAGACTTCCTTTAATCTCTGTTTTGTTTTTTAGGAGTTTGACAGACAATGTCTTTGATGATGATTAGTTTTTTAGCATACAATTTCTCTCCCTTTTTTGATAAACAAGCCTCTATTTAAACAAGCAGGCTTCTTGTGAAATCATGAATGTCCTCTTATCCTCAATCAGTGTTTTCCCTTGAAATTTGTAACCAAACCCTCCCTCAAACTAAAACTAAGCAAGGAGACAATAAAAACCTTTGGAAAAGTCTTCTTGATGTGTTGGAGATGATTTCCTTGAGTGAAAACTGATTTGGCACCCTTGGAAACTAATTTGGTGACCTGTTTTTCTGGTTTCATGAGTGTTGCACAGGCGTTCCGTGCAAAAACCCAGCTGCTCCGCGCACTTCAGAAAAATACACTGCTAATACCTACAGGCGCGCCGTGCACTTTTTCAAGCGTGTCGCGCACTTTTACAGCCCGTTTTGGAGGCCTTCCCGGTGTCGAAATTGCGCACGAGATGGCTAGCTGGAAAGCTCTAGAAGTCTACTTTCCAAATATGCTCGATTTTTTTCATTTGGTGCCCATTTGGTTTCTCAAAATTTTATATTCCCAACACTGTTCAAAACTGGTGAATCCTCATGCATAAATGCATAGTGCTATTTGCAGGCCACTTTTCAATGCCTTCTTTGTGTCGGAATTTGGCCCGATATGGATCGTTGGAAAGCTATGGAAATTTAATTTCCAAATATGCTTCATTTTTTTCATTTTTTTTCCATTTTGTTGTTCAAAAATTGAATGTCCCGATACTAGTAAAAAATGGTGCATGCTGGTGCAGAAAAACATAGTGCTGTTTGCAGGCTACTTTTGGATGCCTTCCTATTGTCGAAATTTTGCCTGAGATGGCTTGCTGGAAAGCTATGGAAGTATAATTTCAAAATATTCTTGAGCTTTTTCATTTGGTATCCATTTGGTTGTTAAAAATTTTACTGTCCCAACACTGGTCAAAATGGTGAATCCTGGTGCAGAAATTCTCCCGTGACTTCGGTATTGTTTACATTTCTCACAAACCATGATACCTGTGTAGAAACTGAAGGAGGTTTTTCTTCTTGAACCTATGAGGGACAAAAAACTCTCTCACTTTTCTCAATTTCATCTCTGTTGGTTAGAAATATATTTTGAAACAAACTTCTCAGGCGCTCCTTAACCTCTAACTTTTGCAACCTTTGTCATATTGAATGGAATGTTTTTTCAAAATCATATGGTAATTCATATTTTGTGCTGTAGGAAGCTTTTTTATTTTTAAAAATATGATCAAAACCTCTGTTTCTGAATCAAGGATATCATCACTATTTGAAACCACTAATGTAACCCTTTGGAACCCTAATGCCATCTTGCTATGTGTCGACCAAGATTTTGTCCCCTTTTTTGAAGAAGCGAAAAAGGTCTTAAAGAGACTGTGCTTTTCTTTAGTTTTTTTTCAAGGGAGACTTACAAAGACACAATTTTCAGGCCTTCAATATCATCTTTAATGATTCAAGTTCCACAACAGTTATGTTCAGTCTTGACAAATATAGAGAGAGGCTTGCACATCGGTATAAGAACTTCAGATTGGAAAATAGATTTGCAGATATTGGGGTGGAGCTCCATACTGTAGAGCATGTTTCCAATGAAAGACTTGGTAGATTTATCAATCAAATAGGTCCAAAGTTCAAACCTCCTCCTCAGATTTTTTTCCTTCATTCTCTGTGGCTGACTGTAATCTCCATTTTCTCTGGATGACTGTGATCTCCATTATCCTCTGTAATGTGAACAACTCATTTTTTAGAATTAATTTTGGCTTCAACTTTAAATCTATCAGAGACAGGACCCAAAGTTGTACATTGAATCGTGCACATCCTCAGATTTAGTTAGCACTTTACTGACTAAGCTCGCTATATTGGAATGTTTTTTCCACAACATTTGCACTCAAGTGACTAGCTATATTCATTTCATCTGTTAACAATGACTTTATCAGACTTACTTTTTCCTTGTTATCTATAGGTTGATTTACGTGACATACAACAAATCTAAAGAATTTTGTTTCACTTTCCTATACACCACTGTCATTATACTTATCAACATTACCTGTGATCACAAATTCACCAGCACAAAATGCATCTTCCTTCTTGTCATTGTATGCACTTGGAAAATCATCCCCCAATCCAGAAGGAATTTTTGTGGTGAAGTCCAATTGGTCCATCATTTCTCTCTTTTGGATGGAAACTTCAGCGCTTGCTGGTTTAGAAGCAGATGGTATAACCATTGAAGTAGCACGGTGCACATCTACAACTAAAGAATACCACTCTGATACATTTCCTTCTGTAGTTTTCCTCCCAAAATCTACATGGGTGCTAAGGTCCGCAACTTGCAAAGGTGAATTAAAGTGCATGTTCTGAGTATCAACACCCTGTGGATGGTATGAAGAGCTGATATATCAGCCGCAATAGGTTTCCTAATTAAATTCATGCTATTTGTATTACCATAGTCAACTTTAGTATAACAATGGATGTCAACTTCTCATCATATTCAACTATTTTCGAAATAACATGCTCTAATCAACATAATAGCATGGTTTTACTTTCCCTTCTCTTTTGTATGCCTTAGGCCATATTTTGGAGATGATTTCTTTGCTTTTATGAAGAAATCAATGTTTGACAACTTCATGGGCGCTCTTTAACCTCTGTTTTATTTCTCTTAAACTGCATTTCTCCATAACGATATTTGGAGGCCCTTGTAACCTAAAAATTATCCCTGTGGGACCTCTTAGCATTTACCTAGGTTATAATACTTTGAAAAAGTTTCACAAAAGTATTACGAATAGACCCTTAACAGTAAAAACCCATATGTCCTTTCAAACTATGTCTTTCATCTTTTAATGAAGGAGCCCTTTAACTGTGAGTAAAACATGGCTTTTTCATACTTTCAACATTTTGAATCAGCTGATTCACTCTGTAAATATTTGGGGAGCTGACCCTCTGTTTCTCTGTGAAGAAGGCTATTCTTATGTTTGCCAAACCAACTACTTTTTCCCTATGTGACTTTGCTTGTGACATATGTCTCTCTTATCACTATGTATCCTTTGAATTTTTAGACAATAAACATGGTTTTGATTATGAAAGTGCTCTTTGTCTATCTGTTTGGGAAGGCACTTGGATAAATGGCAATGCTTTCTTTGAAACTGTGACCTATAACATTATCTGAAAATGTTAAATGAAAACATTCTTACTGCAGCCTTCGAAACCTTTAAGTATCCATTGTTTTTGAAGCAAGGAGGCTCCTTTAAACCAAAATTTGCCTTACTATTGTTCATCAAGGAGGTGTTCTACAATTTTTAAAGTTATTTTAAACACCTTGGACCTCTGCTTTTAAATGAAGGAGGTCCTATTGATCCTATTCCTAACCATCTGCTCTTCATTGGAGGAGGTTATCAATACGTTTCCCAACCATCTGCTCTTTTACTAGAGGAGGTTATCAGCATGTTCCCAACCATCTGCTCTTTCTTGGAGGAGGTTTCTTATCATGATGTCTTCTAAAATTTTCTCTTTTGAAGGAGGTTAACATAGTCATGACATCTTATCTATCTCAAAACTGTGTCATCTCTCAGCCATATATGTCTTTGCTTAGTATCATTTTAAATAGGAAACAAAGTGAAATTTGAAATTTTTCTTTATGAGGCATGGTTTGAGCTACATATCTTTTTGTAAAATACCCTTGTGAACCCTTAGACCAGAAAACATATGACTTGTATATGTAGAGTATTTTCTTGCTAGTCATCATTTACTAACCTTTTTTGGACTGTGTTTGTGGAGGTACATTTGATTTGTTCTTTGACTAGTGTTTTTATCCCAGGTTCAAGGCAGCATAAGAAGCAGCTGCCTTCTTATGTACTGTGATGATGTCCTTGGGAAAACTTATGCATCATTACCTCTGAAGGAAAAACTAGAACACTGCATATCAACGTTATATCAGTCCTCTGTATTTGTGTGGCTTTGAAGGATGGTATCAGCTTTTAGGGCAACTTTTGACCTTTGAAACATGCACTCCTGTTTTGTTATCATTGCAGCTCTCCACCTGATGATGGAAAATTCTTCAACATGGGACTTATTTGGATTTTTCTCTTTGATTTTGTCTGGAAACTGTTTTTCATTCAATTTTCCCCTGCAGAGATGCAAACAATATGACTTTGAAACTTTAAAATCTCCTTTAGTGTTCTATGGAGATTTTGCCCAATCTTAAGCATATTCTTTTAGACTGTGCACATGCTCATCTCTTTCTGTATTAGATCTTTGTAGAATTTCTTCCGGAATGAGACAACAAGTCTTCTTAGTGGCATGACCTAGGGGTGTATCAAGGTTTGTTGTTTTTGCAGATTAAGCGCTAATTCAGGCTGGTTAGTATTGAACAAAGAATTCTATCTCAGGCTATTTTTGTCGAGGAAGGGATTCTCTAAAGCGCCACTACCTAACTTAAGGGAAAATTTCATTGACTTTGATTGTGTTTGACAAGAAGATCAAGGATAGGAAGGGAGACACTTTGTCAAATATTGGACAGTGAGTTTCATGAGAACCAAGGGGAAAATGATAGTATACAAGCAAGACCAAGACAACTATAGACAGAGATATTTTGCTGAAACAAGACATGAATTTGAAAACTTGAAGATTACTCTGATCATAGGCTGACAGGAAGGGCTAGGAAATAAAAAAATTGTTTGAGGGTTTTATAGATGAAAAGTTGACATATGGAGATCAGCCTCTAGAAAACTTAGCTAGGAATCTAGTCATCAAAAATAGGTGAAAAATACTGATGACTAACAGTGGCTCCATTTGGGGAGGGAAGCTCCTTTTCAGGAGGTGTCCAGAATTGCACATCTTTGGCTTATGAAGACCAATGCCTTATCCATTGGCACAAATTTCATTCTTTCTTGATGCCATTTCTGAATATTGACAGCATGATTAGCCTAAAAAACATCTCTACCTACCTCGCTATATTTCCTAACATTTTTTCTTCTTTCGGGTGCATTTAGACTAGTGACCCTTTGAAATAATATTTTTGAAAAATGACACTATCTAATTCTACACTTATATCCGCCAGGAGTTCAGATTAAACTCATGAACTCCTTTATTTCTCTACCTATGCTAGATCAACTGTCAAGATTAAGCTGTTTGAAAGGATTTCATTCTCTAATCTAAAACACGAAATTGAAAAATGACCAAATCAAGATTATACAGTCTGATTTGTCATGTACTTGTGGCATGAAATACAAGCTTCACACAAATATTATTTTGCATGAAAATGAATTTTAGAAAAATAAGGGCTAGTATACATAGTTTTTTTTTCATCCCTACTTTCCTCTTTGGTTCTGTTTTGAGCATGTGGAACCAGTATCTTTTCCTAATCTACTCTCTTTGATAAGTCAAGCTTACAAAATGTTGACTATATTTTCCTCTCACTAACTTATCAGCAAATAAATTTAAAACATGTTCAGTTATGATTAGGCTAGATAAATGAACAAAAACATTTGAGCACTAGTAGCATTATTTAGACTTGCGCGCTTTCTGAATGACTATTTTTTGAACATGGGGCTTTACCATTGCTTTTAGAAACTGCCCTCTTTTTCTACTTTTCTGTTTTTATGTATCACCCTCATGCTTATTGCTATATTGGCTGCCATAATGTTCCTTTTCATCACTGCCTCATTGCCCATCACTTTTCTCTTCATTATCATTGCTATGTTTAGGCTCTTTGCCTTGTTCCTCATTATCACTAAAGTCATCTCTTCAGTATTGTGTTTGAGCCAAGAGGCCTTTAACAAGACATGTTTGTGGTTTTTGAAGGGAACTATCCTTGTGTTTTTGGCACCACAAACCTCTTTCCCTCAATCACTATTTTTATCCTTCTTATCAACAGCAAGAAAATCCCTTTCAATTTGACAAAATCTTCATCCCCTATTCACTGTCTCTCTGTTTTTATAAAAATGGACTCATTTGAAGTCATTGTTTTCTTTGATTATGACAAACATGGTATGTTAAAACAAAACAAGATATGTTTCTTCCTTTCATTGTCTCTAAACAACCTTTCAAACTTTCAACAAGGACATTACCCTTCTATCACTATTTCTTCTTTGGTTTAGTAAACAAGGTGTTCTTTGAAACCACTGCCAATATGACTCTTTAAAATGATTTGAAAGTCTTTTACTAAACTCTATTTTTGCCTCTATCAATTGTGTGTAACCTTAGTTGTCTCATAGCATAGAAGGATTTTGAAATTTTCACATTAATCATCCTTTCTTTCACTGTGTCTCTCTTTTATTTTGACAAAGTCCTCATCCATCTCATCACTGTCTCTCTGATTTTGGAGACTGCAAACCTTTACTTTTTCATAACACAAAATACCTCCTTCAACTTTGACAAAGCCTCATCCTCTAATCACTATTTCTCACTGTTGACTTAGTAAACAAGGGGTGCTTTGAAACCACTGTTAAGATATCTTTTCAAACTTTTTTGAAGGACCTTACAAACTCTACCTCTCTGATTTTTGAAACTGCACAAATTCTTCATTATCTCACAACATAAAAGACCTCCTTAGATTAACCAAGCTTTATCCCTCTTACCACTGTTTCTCTCTGTTTTAAATGATCATGGTGCTACTTTGAGACCAATGATTAAAAGACTCTTTTCAACTGAAAATCATCCTTATCCCCTAGTCACCATTTCCTCTTTGATTTAGCAAACAAAGGGTGTTTTTGAAAAACACTGTTTTAACATACTCCTTCAGGCTGATTATGAGACCTCCACAAACTCTGTTTTTCTTGTTTGTATTTCTTAGCTATCTCATAGCACAAAAATTCTCTCAAATTGGCACATTAACCAACCTATCTTTTACTGTTTATATCCTTTTTAATCATAGTAAAGAGACTTCCTTCAATCTCTATTTTGTTTTTTAGGAGTTTGACAAACAATGTCTTTGATGATGATTAGTTTTTTAGCATACAATTTCTCTCCCTTTTTTGATAAACAAGCCTCTATTTAAACAAGCAGGCTTCTAGTGAAATCATGAATTTCCTCTTATCCTCAATCAGTGTTTTCCCTTGAAATTTTTAACCAAACCCTCCCTCAAACTAAAACTAAGCAAGGCGACAAGAAAAACCGTTGGAAAAGTCTTCTTGATGTGTTGGAGATGATTTCCTTGAGTGAAAAATGATTTGGCACCCTTGGAAACTAATTTGGTGAAACTTTTTTCTGGTGGCATGAGTGTTGCACAGGCGTGCCGTGCAAAAACCAAGTCGTTCCATGCACTTCAGAAAAATACACTGCTAATACCTGCAGCCGCGCCGCGCACTTTTTGAAATGCGCTGCGCACTTTTGCAGCCCGTTTGGAGGCCTTCCCGGTGTCAGAATTGGGAGCGAGATGGCTTGTTGGAAAGCTATGGAAGTATAATTTCCAAATATGCTCAATTATTTTCATTTGTGTCCATTTTTTTGTTCAAAAATTTATTTTCCAAACATTGGTAAAAACTGGTGAATCCTGGTGAAGAAATGCATAGTGTTGTTTGTAGGCCACTTTTGGATGCCTTATCTGTGTCAGAATTTGGCCCGAGATAGATCGTTGGAAATATATGGAAGTATAATTTCCAAATATTCTTTATTTGTTTCATTTGGTGTCCATTTTGTTCTTCAAAAATTGACTGTCCCAACACTGGTAAAAAATGGTGCATGCTGGTGCAGAAAAACATAGTGTTGTTTGCAGGCTCCTTTTTGATGCCTTCCTGTTGTCGGAATTTGGCCCGAGATGGCTTGTTGGAAAGACATCGAAGTATAATTTCTAAAAGTTCTGTATCTTTCTAATTTGGTATCCATTTGGTTGTTCAAAATTTGACTGTACTAACACTGGTCAAAATGGTGAATCCTGGTGCAGAAATTCTCCTGTGACATCGGTATTTTTTACATTTCTCACAAACGATGATACCTGTGTAGAAACTGAAGGTGTTTTTTATTCTTGAACCTATGAGGGACAAAAAACTCTCTCACTTTCGTCAATTTCATCTTTTTTTGGTCAGAAACATATTTTGGAACAAACTGCCCGGGCGCTCCTTAACCTTTGTCTTTTGCAACCTTTGTCATATTGAATGGAATGTTTTTTCAAAATCATATGGTAATTCATAATTTTTGCTGTAGGAAGCTTTTTTCTTTTTAAAACTATGATCAAAACCTCTGTTTCTGAATCAAGGAGATCATCACTTTTTGAAACCACTAATGTAACCCTTTGGAACCGTAATGCCATCTTGCTATGTGTCCACCAAGATTTTGTTCCCTTTTTTGAAGAAGCGAAAAAGGTCTTAAAGAGACTGTGCTTTTATTTAGTTTGTTTTCAAGGGAGACTTACAAAGACACTATTTTCAGCCCTTCAATATCAACTTTAATTATTCAATTTCCACAACAGTTATGTGCAGTCTTGACAAATATAGAGAGAGGCTTGCACATCGGTATAAGAACTTCAGATTGGAAAATAGATTTGCAGATATTGGGGTGGAACTCCATACTGTAAAGCATGTTTCCAATGAAATACTTGGTAGATTTATCAATCAAATAGGTCCAAAGTTCAAACCTCCTCCTCAAATTTTGTTCCTTCATTCTCTGTGGCTGACTGTAATCTCCATTTTCTGTGGATGACTGTGATCTCCATTATCCTCTATAATGTGAACAACTCATTTTTTAGAATTAATTTTGGCTTCAACTTTAAATCTATCAGAGACAGGACCCAAAGTTTTACATTGAATCGTGCACATCCTCAGATTTAGTTAGCACTTTACTGAATGAGCTCACTATATTGGAATGTTTTTTCCACAACATTTGCACTCAAGTGACTAGCTATATTCCTTTCATCTGTTAACAATGCCTTTATCGGACTTACTTCTGCCTTTTTATCTGTAGGTTTATTTACGTGACATACAACAACTCTAAAGACTTTTGTTTCACTTTCCTATACACCACTCTCATTATACTTATCAACAGTACCTGTGATCACAAAGTAATCAACACAAAATGCATCTTCCTTCTTGTCATTGTATGCACTTAAAAAATCATCCCCAAATCCAGAAGGAATTTTTGTGGTGAAGTCCAATTGGTCCATCATTTCTCTCTTTTGGATGGAAACTTCAGCGCTTGCTGGTTTAGAAGTAGATGGTATAACCATTGAAGTAGCACGGTGCACATCTACAGCTGGAGAATACCACTCTGATACATTACCTTCTACAGTTTTCTTCCCAAAATCACCATGGGTGCTAAGGTCTGCAACTTGCAGAGGTGAATTAAAGTGCATGTTCTGAGTATCAGCACCCTGTGGATGGTATGTAGAGCTGATATATCAGCTGCAATAGGTTTCCTAATTAAATTCATGATATTTTTATTACCATAGTCAACTTTAGTATAACAATGGATGTCAAATTCTCATCATCTTCAACTATTTTCGAAATACCATGCTCTAATCAACAGAATAGCATGGTTTTATTTTCCCTTCTCTTTTGTATGCCTTAGGCTGTATTTTGGAGATGATTTCTTTGCTTTTATGAAGAAATCAATGTTTGACACCTTCATGGGCGCTCTTTAACCTCTGTTTGATTTCTCTTAAACTACATTTCTCCATAATGATCTTTGGAGGCCCTTGTAACCTAAAAATTATCCCCGTGGGACCTCTTAGCATTTACCTAGGTTATAATACTTTGAAAAAATTTCAAAAAAGTATTACGAACAGACCCTTAATAATAAACACCCATATGTCCTTTCAAACTCTGTCTTTCATATTTTAATGGAGGAGCCCTTTAACTATGAGTAAAACATGGCTTTTTCATACTTTCAACCTTTCGAAAAAGCTGATTCACTGTGTAAATTTTTGGGGAGCTGACCCTCTGTTTCTTTGTGAAGGAGGCTATTCTTAAGTTTGCCAACCCAACTTCTTTTTCCCTATGTGACTTTTCTTGTGACATCTGTCTCTCTTAGCACTGTGTATCCTTTGAATTTTTAGACAAGAAACATGGTTTTGATTATGAAAGTGCTCTTTGTCTATCTATTTGGGAAAGGCACTTGGATAAATGGAAATGCTTTCTTTGAAACTGTGACCTATAACATTATCTGAAAAGGTTAAATGAAAGCAGTCTTACTGCAGCCTTCGAAACCCTTAAGTATCCATTTTTTTTGAAGCAAGGAGGCTCCTTTAAACCAAAATTTGCCTTACTGTTGTTCATCAAGGAGGTGGTCTACAATTTTTGAAGTTATTTTAAACACCTTGGCCCTCTGCTTTTAAATGAAGGAGGTCCTATTGATCTTGTTCCTAACCATCTTCTCTTCATTGGAGGAGGTTATCAATACGTTTCCCAACCATCTGCTCTTTTACTGGAGGAGGTTATCAGCATGTTCCCAACCATGTGCTCTTTCTTGGAGGAGGTTTCTTATCATGATGTATTCTAACATTTTCTCTTTTGAAGGAGGTTAACATAGTCATGACATCTTATCTATCTCAAAACTGTGTCATCTCTCAGCCATATATGTCTTTGCTTGGTATCATTTTAAATAGGAAACAAAGTGAAATTTAACATTTTTCTTTATGAGGCATGGTCTGAGATACATATATTTTTGTAAAATACCCCTGTGAACCCTTAGAACAGAAAACATATGACTTGCATATGTAGAGTGTTTTCTTGCTAGTCATCATTTACTAACCTTTTTTGGACTTTTTTTGCAGAGGTACATTTGATTTGTTCTTTGACTAGTGTTTTTATCCCAGGCTCAAGGCAGCATAAGAAGCAGCTGTCTTCTTATGTACTGTGATGATGTCCTTGGGAAAAATTATGCATCATTACATCTGAAGGAAAAACTGGAACACTGCAGATCAACCTTATATTAGTCCTCTGTATTTGTGTGGCTTTGAAGGATGGTATCAGCTTTTAGGGAAACTTTTGACCTTTGAAACATGCATTCCTGCTTTGTTATCATTGCAGCTCTCCACCTGCTGATGGAAAATTCTTCAACATGGGACTTATTTGGATTTTTCTCTTTGCTTTTTTCTGGAAACTGTTTGTCATTCAATTTCCCCCCTGTAGAGATGAAAAAAATATGACTTTGAAACTTTAAAAGCTCCTTTAGTGTTCTATGGAGATTTTGCCCAATCTTAAGCATATTCTTTTAGACTGTGCACATGCTCATCTCTTTCTGTATTATATCTTTGTAGAATTTCTTTTAGACTGAGACAAAAAGTCTTCTTAGTGGCACAACCTAGGGGTATATCAAGGTTTGTTTGTTTTTCAGATTAAGCGCTAATTCAGGCTGGTTGGTATTGAACAAAGAATTATGGCTTAGGCTATTTTTGTCGAGGAAGGGATTCTCTAAAGCGCCACTACCTAACTTAAGGGCAAATTTCATTGACTCTGATTGTGTTTGACAAGAAGATCAAGGATAGGAAGGGAGACACTTTGTCAAATATTGGACAGTGAGTTTCATGAGAAGCAAGGGGAAAATGATAGTAGACAAGCAAGACCAAGACAATTATAGACAAGGATATTTTGCTAAAACAAGACATGAATTTGAAAACTTGAAGATCACTCTGATCATAGGCTGACAGGAAGCGCTAGGAAAGAAAAAAATTGTTTGAGGGTTTTCTAGATGACAAATTGACATATGGAGATTAGCTTCTAGAAAACTTAGCTAGGAATCTAGTCATCAACAATAGGTGAAAAATATTGATGACTAATAGTGGCTCCATTTGGGGAGGGCAGCTCCTTTTCAGGAGGTGTCCAGAATTGTAGATCTTTGGCTTATGAAGACCAGTGCCTTATCTATTGGCACAAATTTCATTATTTCTTGATGCCATTTCTGAAAATTGACAGCATGATTAGCCTCAAAAACATCTCTACCTACCCCGCTATATTTTCTAACATTTTTTCTTCTTTCGGGTGCATTTAGACTAGTGACCCTTTGACATAATATTTTTGAAAAATGACACTATCTAATTCTACACTTATATCCGCCGGGATTTCAGATTAAACTGATGAACTCCTTTGTTTCTCTACCTATGCTAGATCGACTGTCAAGATTAAGCTGTTTGACAAGATTTCATTCTCTAATCTAAAAAACGAAATTGAAAAATGACCAAATCAGGATTAGACAGTCTGATTTGTCATGTACTTGTGGCATGAAAGACAAGCTACACACAAATATTATTTTGCATGAAAATGAAATTTAGAAAAATCAGGGCTAGGATACATAATTTTTTTTTCATCCCTGCTTTCCTCTTTGGTTCTGTTTTGAGCATGTGGAACTAGTATCTTTTCCTAATCTACTCTCTTTGATAAGTCAAGCTTACATAATGTTGACTATATTTTCCTCTCACTAACTTATCAGCAAATAAATTTAAAACATTTTTAGTCATGATTAGGCTAGATAACTGAACAAAACATTTGAGCACTAGTAGCAGCATTTAGACTTGCGCGCTTTCCGAATGACTATTTTTTGAACATGGGGCTTTACCATTGCTTTTAGAAATTGTCCTCTTTTTCTACTTTTTATTGTTTTTGTATTTTCTGCTTTTTCACTTTTTCTTCAAACAATCTAGAACTGAAAATATGCTCACAAGGCTGAGCTTATTTTCCATTGTTGTCTATCTATCCTAATCTAATCTATACACAATAGACATTTATTTGGTGAACTCTCTTTTCCAATGTAACCAGTCAAGTAGATGATTACATGGGTGAATCTGGTTTATTTCTTTCATGATGCTGAAGTAATGAAAATGCCACTTCCCTTTGGCTTGTTTTCGGACAGTAGTGCTTAAGTTTTTTCTCATTCTTGGTAGCAAACTGTTCATGATAGAACCCACTAATCCTTCAGATTTCTCAAGGAAAACAACAAATGGATCTTGGAATAATACCTGATCTAGAGGATTTGATACATAGGCTTCATTCAGGACTACTCTTTGTTCTACTTGGCTATGCTTGGGACTTTCTTGGGAAAGAAACTCTTCCTCTCCCTCATGATTACTCGAACTGTCAGACTTATCATATATTATAGTGTAGTCCTCTTGCCAAGCTGATGTGTTTTGATAGAGCAGGCTAAAAACTCTGTGAAGGTCATCACTTTGATGGGTAGGGATACTCTTTGGCAAAAAAAATTCTTCAGGAAGAAGAGCAACAACTTTCTTGTGATCATCAATTTTCAAGCCTTCATTTGCTTCCAAATTTTCTAAGCTTTCCTCATCACTGTCATAGCTGCTATGTTTTGTTTGGTTACTTTCCTCAAGTTTATGAAATTGAGCTTCCTCCCAAAAATAAAAAATTGAGTATTCTGCAAAGTTAGCTTCTGTCTGGAAATCATCATCATTATCAACATATTGAACAAACCTTGGAAAATCATCATTATAATTAATGTCACCAACCATTCATATTGGACTATCAAATTTCTTTTCTTCAAATTGATTTACAAATCCATTTTTTGACTTATGGTATGCAAGATTAACAGGAGAAAGATCAGAAAATTTGTGGTTATCTGAAGTTTCAGAGGTTGTCTGCATGTTTATAAGTTGATCTATTTCCTCTTCAGTTAAAAAGGGAGGCATTTTCATTTCTCTTCGGATATAACTGCAATAATCTTTCTTCTCTTGGGAAATCTGATTTGAAGGATGAATGTCTTCTTGGGCTTCACCTATGAGAGATGATGAATCATCACTTAAGAATTTAGAGAGATCTTGTGGGTTCTCTTTCATTTCTTGCTTGTTTTCGTCTTCAACCAATTCTTTGTAATGTTGAGGATAGTTTGCATGTAATTCATGAGTTTTTTCTGATAGATTTTCAGGAGGCCAATTTGCTTTTATGAACTCAAATGACTCCCAGAATAAAGGTAGAGATCCTACAGGTTTTGCTTTATCTTCTATTTCAGATTTGAATTCATCCTCACTCAACTCTTCTTGATGTTTGGGATAGTAAACATGGGATTCATGAGTTTCCTCTGAAGATATTATTCTCTCTTGATTTTCTTTGTCTTTCTCTATTATTCTTAGTTGTGCCTCCCTATTTAGTATGTTGAATTCTACATCAACTGCTATCCTTTGAATTTCTTCTAGGGTCAAAGGATCTTTATTTCTTATTCGAAAAACCATCTCTGGGTCAAAAGAATCTAGGTACTGCAAGAGAGCACATCCGAGGGGTGGCCTTATGTTAGCAGGCATTGCATGGTATACTTTATTGAACCTGGCTGAAAAGTTTTGTATTGTCTCCCCTGGTTGTCTTTCTAACTGATTGTATTCATTTATGATGAGAACTTTATTACCCATGACCAACCACCTATCTAGGAAGATTTGAGTGAACTGATGAAAATTGGTAATGCTTGCAGCTGGAAGGTCTTTAAACCAACTCTTAATTTTTCCTTGTAATGATAAGGAAAACATTCTAATACACACATCATCTTCTTCTATTTCATAAAGGTCAAGTAAATCCTCAATATTTTGGATGTGCTCTTCAGTGGTGACTTTGGAGCTTTCTCCATCAAATCTGATTAATTTATTTTGAAGATTTGCAGGGAGGGCTTGGAAGATGGGAGGTAAAACCATAGGCTTGTATCTTTCTAGGACCTTTGTGGATATAGGTAGTGTAAAAAGAGATTTATGACTATTTGAGGTTTCAGCCAGAGTGGGAAAGGTAGCATGAGGCTCATGTTTTGCTAGGTTTTCCATAGGTGAATTTGGGGTATGCATAGGTGTACAAGCCTGCTCATGGTCTGAAATTTGAGGCTTAGCTTTTCGAGATTTGAGATCTTTCCAATGATCAATGTAGATCTCATCGATGTATTCTTGATCAGGCTCAAAGTAGGATAGAACATAGTTATAGATAAAGACAATAATTTCTTGAATCCAACTAAGGCCTGAGTGCTTTTTCTTTCTAGGATGACTAGTCATGTTTTAGGTTCTTCCTCCAGTGGAGTCTTTAGGTCTATTGAGAGTTGTGGAGTCACTAGGTGTATTTCTTTGAGATCTATGGTCCACCACCAATACTATCAAAGATGCTTTCGAGAAAAAAATTTCTAGAAAACTTTGAGGTGAAGACTTGCAAGGAAGAGTTATCACATGGTTTCAACAACTTGCTAGGCTATTTGGACAAGCCAATGGTTCTATTCGCAAGTTTATTTCTGTTTATCTCCTATGTTTAGGTGAAGGTTTCTGAATCACTAAGTTATACTTAGTTTGTCACTGATCACAGAGTTTGCACTATGAATTTTTAAGTTTTGGAAAGGATGAGTCAACAGAAAGGTATGGTTTATGAAATTTTTGGTTTTTTATGGAGTTTTGGGCCTACTGGAGGCTAGTGGAGTCGCCAGGTGGAACTTGGTTTTTTTTATAGAGATGCAGCTATGGTCCACCACCAATAACTAGGAAAAACCAATCTGGGGATGTTTTGGGGTTTTCTGAGTTTCCTATATGTATCCCTAAGGTTGGAAGAGTTTCCTATAACTAACTCATTATTTTTCTAGGATGGTGAAGGAGCTAGTTTCTACTCTTCGGACAACACTTAAGTTTTCTAAGTTTGATTGAGACTTCGGGAGTTACTAAGGAGTACTTAGATTGTCACTAACTTGGAAGGTCCCATCGTGATCGCCATTATGTTAGTGTGGCGATGAGGTGGCTGATCGGATAGTATTCTAGAATTTTAGCAAAGTAGTAAGGCCTACTAGAGGCTAGTGGAGTCGCCAGTTGGATTTTTAGTTGTTTTGAGAGTATATGTGTATGGTCCACCACCAATAACTGATAAACACCAATCTAGAGATATATTTGGGGTTTTATGAGTTTCCTATATGTAGCCCTGAGGTTTGGAAGATTTTCCTATAACTGAATCATCATTTTGCTAAGATGGTGAAGGAGCTAGTTTCTATTCTTTAGACAATACCTAAGTTTTCTCATTTGGACTGAGATTTTGAGAGATCCTAAGGGATACCGAGGATGTTTTGACTCAAATTCCCACCGTGATCGCCATTATGTTAGGGTGGCGATGAGGTGGCTGATCGGATAGTATTCTAAAATTTAGCAAAGTAGTAAGGCCTACTAGAGGCTAGTGGAGTCGCTAGGTGGATTTTTAGTTGTTTTGAGAGTATATGTGTATGGTACACCACCAATATTGATAAAAACCAATCTAAAGATATTTTGGGGTTTTCTGAGTTTCCTATATATAGCCCTGAGGTTTGGAAGAGTTTCCTATAACTAAATCAACATTTTGCTAAGATGGTGAAGGAGCTAGTTTCTACTCCTCAGACAATACCTAAGTCTTCTAATTTTGACTGAGATTTTGAGAGATCCTAAGGGATACCAAGGATGTTTTGACTCAATGTCCCACCGTAATCGCCATTATGTTAGTGTGGCGATGAGGTGGCTCAATAGCATAGTGTGTTTTAGTTCAAAAAGGGGCTTTCCGTGAGTCTTGAAAGATATTCAGATTAATATGAACTCAGAAAAGTCCCACCGTGATCGCCATTATGTTAGTGTCCCGTGATTTGGCTTATTGTCAAGCCAAATGACAGTGTAACATCAAACCAATCTTTGGAGCCCAAGGACCTAGCCTTCCTGGACTCATAGAGGGCTCTCTCTATTTGTGTAAGGGATATCTATGTGTTTGCTTATTGTGTTCTGATTTTAGGCTAGTTATGAAGTAGGTTTTTGGTTTTTGTTTTTAGGTTGTGAGGGATGAAATGATCAAAGACGTAAGATAGGTAAAAAGATGTCAGATCAACTGGGCTATGGGGTCGAAAAGGTCAAGAAAGCTTTCATATGGTGATACAAGGTTGTTGAAGGGCCAATTTTATTCGAGGTAAAATGGATCTTTGGGAAAAATGGAGTGAGATGGACATCAAGTTTGTGAATAACAAAGGATTTCAAGCACAAATAGTTTAATAGATGACATAAACATGGTAGGGAAAACCATTAATCATGAGAAATGTAACTATAAGCTAATCAACGCATAGAAATAAACATTCAAGCCATGCATAGAGATAGATAACTCTCTAACTTTGGGAAATTTCTATCAGACTTTGGGGAAATACATTTAAGACAGAAAAACAACTAAAATCACTATGTTAGAATGCCTAAACATAGTACTTCAAGCTATTGGGCACTTTGAAAACAAGATTGCATAGTTTTAGGCAAAGGGCAAGATCAGTACAAGACCTCCTTGGTTCAACAAATGAAAATCTAATCAATCAAAGAGAGGTTTCATAGGTGGAGCTATGCCCAGCCATGAGTAAGCAGGGTGTACTGTAAATCATACTTAGCATGCATAAAACCATAAATGAAACAAGAAAAAAATATTCTTGAGTTATTAAAGAGAAATCAAGGATTATTTAACATGAATAAGAATGAAGAAAACATGGAAGCTATAAAGAAACAGGAAATTTGAGGTGCCTCCAAGGGCATGTCTCAAATTTGTTCTCTATTGTCTTATAGCAAGCAAGAACATGGATTTATGAATGAAAACTAGGAAACAAAATAGAGAGAGAGACACTATACCATTCTACCAAGTCATGGAATCCAACAACAATCCTCTTTCATCATCCAAGAACATCCAAGAAACTATCCAAAAGCATGAGACAAGTATTTCTTCCAAAGCTTATATGACCATATATCGCTTCTGTTCATCAATTTCAGCCTTGTTTACAATGAAATCCTTTGGAATATATAGGCCAAAGTGAGGAAAACCTCTTGGTTCAACTTGCAATCTCATTGGCCTATCCAAAATATCTGATTTTTTCCTTGAGGCTTTGCAAAGCCCAAGGCACAAAATATCTAGTAAAATATCTAAAAAATGCTAAAAAAGGGAAATATATTGAATTTTCATAACTTATCATGTACAAAAATAGCTAAACGCACATGAAGAAAAGTCACTTTTGAAAGGTTCAATTTTTACAAAAATACTCAAAAAATACATCAGCAAAAGGTCCCCTGACTTGCCGGCAACTTTTGGAGGCCTTCTCGATGTCGAAACGAGGCCCATGATGACTCGTTGAAAAGATCTAAGTGTCTTAATTCTGAAAATGTTTATTTTTCTCCAAACTGACCACTGGAAGTCCTCCAAAAAAAGACCTGTGTGTAAAAACTCAAAAAAATAGGCCTTGTTGATAAACGTGGCAGAGTGTAGAAAAAACGAGTGTTTTTCGCCATTTTGGGGGAGAAAATGATCTTAAATTGATCTAAAAATCATTGAGTATATGCCCCTGAAATTATGGCATCCAATGATACCATTTTCATCCTTTGAGGATGCCCCAAACCAAAATGGCGGCGCCCATGATTTTTAGTCAAAAGCCCAAAAATGACAAAAAACCAAAACTTGTTAAATTTCACCCAATTTTGGCAAGCATGACCCTCAGGGGTTTTTAGAAACATGCTGAGAAGCTGAGGCAAAAATTTGGAGTCTTGAGGTGTCTTTCTTCATTTTTGGTGTTGGGCGCCCTCTTTGGGCAATTTTGAGCTTTTCTTGGTTTTCTTCCTTATTGTTTGGCATTTTAGCTTTGGTGAAGAAGTCATGGCCCCTGGCCTAGGAGAGGCAGCTAGCACATGCTTTGGAGAGTGCCCTTCATGATCCATGTTTTGTATTTGCTTGCCCTCATCATTGCTTGCTTGAGGGCCGCCTTGTTTGTCTCTGTCACTTCTTTCTTCCTGACTGTCATGCTCTTTCCCTTCACTATTTTGTGCTTCATCACCCTCATGCTTATTGCTATATTGGCTGCCATAATGTTCCTTTTCATCACTACCTCACTGCCCATCACTTTTCTCTTCATTATCACTGCTATGTTTAGCCTTTTTTCCTTGTTCCTCATTATCACTAAAGTCATCTCTTCAGTATTGTGTTTGAGCCAAGAGGCCTTTAAAAAGACAAGTTTATGGTTTTTGAAGGGAAGTATCCTTGTGTTTTTGGCACCAAAAACTTCTTTCCCTAAATCACTATTTTTATCCTTGTTATCCACTGCAAGAAAATCCCTTTCAATTTGACAAAATCTTCATCCCCTATTCACTGTCTCTCTGTGTTTATAAAAAGGGACTCATTTGAAGTCATTGTTTTCTTTGATTATGAAAAACATGGTATGCTAAAACAAAACAAGATATTTTTCTTCCTTTCACTGTCTCTAAACAACCTTTCAAAATTTCAACAAGGACATTACCCTTCTATCACTGTTTCTTCTTTGGTTTAGTAAACAAGGTGTTCTTTGAAACCACTGCCAAGATGACTCTTTAAACTGATTTGAAAGTATTTTACAAAACTCTGTTTTTGCCTCTATCAACTGTGTGTAACCTTAGTTGTCTCATAGCATAGAAGGATTTTCAAATTTTCACATTAATCATCCTTTCTTTCACTGTGTCTCTCTTTTATTTTGACAAAGTCCTCATCCATCTCATCACTGTCTCTCTGATTTTGGAGACTACAAACCTTTACTTTTTTATAACACAAAAGACCTCCTTCAACTTTGACAAAGCCTCATCCTCTAATCATTGTTTCTCACTGTTGATTTAGTAAACAAGGGGTGCTTTGAAACCACTGTTAAGATATCTTTTCAAACTGTTTTGAAGGACCTTTACAAACTTTTCCTCTCTGATTTTGGAGACTGCACAAATTCTTCATTATCTCACAGCATAAAAGACCTCCTTAAATTGACCAAGCTTTATCCCTCTTACCACTGTTTCTCTCTGTTTTAAATGATCATGGAACTGATTTGAAACCAATGTTTAAAAGACTCTTTTCAACTGAAAATCATCCTTATCCCCTAGTCATTGTTTCCTCTTTGATTTAGCAAACAAAGGGTGTTTTTGAAAAACACTGTTTTAATATACTCCTTCAGGCTGATTATGAGACCTCCACAAACTCTGTTTTTCTTGTCTTTATTTCTTAGCTATCTCATAGCACAAAAAATCTCTCAAATTGGCACATTAGCCAACCTCTCTTTTACTGTTTATATCCTTTTTAATCATAGTAAAGAGACTTCCTTCAATCTCTGTTTTGTTTTTTAGGAGTTTGAAAAACAATGTCTTTGATGATGATTAGCTTTTTAGCATACAATTTCTCTCCCTTTTTTGATTAAAAAGCCTCTATTTAAACAAGCAGGCTTCTAGTGAAATCATGAATGTCCTCTTATCCTCAATCAGTGTTTTCCCTTGAAATTTTTAACCAAACCCTCCCTCAAACTAAAACTAAGCAAGGAGACAAGAAAAACCTTTGGAAAAGACTTCTTGATGTGTTGGAGATGATTTCCTTGAGTGAAAAATGATTTGGCACCCTTGGAAACTAATTTGGTGACCTTTTTTTTTGGTGGCATGAGTGTTGCACAGGCTTGCCACGCAAAAACCCAGGCACGCCACGCACTTCAGAAAAATACACTGCTAATACCTACAGGCGCGCCTTGCACTTTTTCAAATGCGTCGCGCACTTTTTCAGCCCGTTTTGGAGGCCTTCCCGATGTCAGAATTGGGCGCAATATGGCTCGTTGGAAAGATATGGAAGTATAATTTCCAAATATGCTCAATTTTTTTCATTTGGTGTCCATTTTTTTGTTCAAAAATTGATTTTCCAAACACTTGTCAAAACTCGTGAATCCTGGTGCAAAAATTCATAGTGTTGTTTACAGGCCACTTTTGGATGCCTTCTCGGTGTCAGAATTTGGCCCAAGATGGATCGTTGGAAAGATATGGAAGTATAATTTCCAAATATGCTTGATTGGTTTCATTTGGTATCCATTTCTTTGTTCAAAAATTGACTGTCCCAACACTGGTAAAAAATGGTGCATGCTGGTGCAGAAAAACATAGTGTTGTTTGCAGGCTTCTTTTGGAAGCCTTCCTTTTGTTGGAATTTGGCCCGAGATGGCTCGTTGGAAATATATGGAAGTATAATTTACAAAAAAAAATTATTTTTTTCATTTGGTATCTATTTGGTTGTTCAAAATTTGACTTTCCCAACACTGGTCAAAATGGTGAATCCTGGTGCAGAAATTCTCCGGTGACATCGGTATTTTTTACATTTCTCACACACCATGATACCTGTGTAGAAACTGAAGGAGTTTTTTCTTCTTGAACCTATGAGGGACAAAAACCCTTCTCACTTTTGTCAATTTCATCTCTGTTTGGTCAGAAACATATTTTGAAACAAACTGCCCAGGCGCTCCTTAACCTCTGTCTTTTGCAAGCTTTGTCATATTGAATGGAATGTTTTTTCAAAATCATATGGTAATTCATATTTTGTGCTATAGGAATATTTTTTATTTTTAAAAATATGATCAAAACCTCTGTTTTTGAATCAAGGAGATCATCACTTTTTGAAACCACTAATGTAACCCTTTGGAACCCTAATGCCATCTTGCTATGTGTCTACCAAGATTTTGTCCCCTTTTTTGAAGAAGCGAAAAAGGTCTTAAAGAGACTGTGCTTTTATTTAGTTTGTTTTCAAGGGAGACTTACAAAGACACTATTTTTAGCCCTTCAATATCAGCTTTAATGATTAAGGTTCCACAATAGTTATGTGCAGCCTTGACAAATATAGAGAGAGGCTTGCACATCGGTATAAGAACTTTAGAATGGAAAACAGATTTGCAGATATTGGGGTGGAGCTGCATACTGTAAAGCATGTTTCCAATGAAAGACTTGGTAGATTTATCAATCAAATAGGTCCAAATTTCAAACCTCCTCCTTAGATTTTGTTCCTTCATTCTCTGTGGCTGACTATAATCTCCATTGTCTATGGATGACTGTGATCTCCATTATCCTCTGTAATGTGAACAACTGATTTTTTAGAATTAATTTTGGCTTCAAATTTAAATCTATCAGAGACAAGACCCAAAGTTGTACATTGAATCGTGCACATCCTCAGATTTAGTTAGCACTTTACTGACTGAGCTCACTATATTGGAATGTTTTTTCCACAACATTTGCACTCAAGTGTTTCATCTGTTAACAATGCCTTTGTCGGACTTACTTCTGCCTTGTTATCTGTAGGTTTATTTACGTGACATACAACAACTCTAAAGGCTTTTGTTTCACTTTCTTATACACCACTCTCATTATACTTATCAACAGTACCTATGATCACAGAGTCATCAGCACAAAATGAATCTTCCTTCTTTTCATTGTATGCACTTGGAAAATCATCCCCCAATCCAGAAGGACTTTTTGTGGTGAGGTCCAATTGGTCCATCATTTCTCTCTTTTGGATGGCAACTTCAGCACTTGCTGGTTTAGAAGCAGATGGTATAACCATTTAAGTAGCACGGTTCACATCTACAGCTGAAGAATACCACTCTAATACATTGCCTTCTACAGTTTTCCTCCCAAAATCACCATGGGTGCTAAGATCTGCAACTTGCAGTGGTGAATTAAAGTGCATGTTCTGAGTATCAGCACCCTGTGGATGTTATGTAGAGCTGATATATCAGTTGCAATAGGTTTCCTAATTAAATTCATGCTATTTGTATTACCATAGTCAACTTTAGTATAAAAATGGATGTCAACTTCTCATCATCTTCAACTATTTTCGAAATACCATGCTCTAATCAGCAAAATAGCATGGTTTTACTTGCCCTTCTCTTTTGTATGCTTTAGGCTGTATTTTGGAGATGATTTCTTTGCTTTTATGAAGAAAGCAATGTTTCACAACTTCATGGGCGCTCTTTAACCTCTGTTTTATTTCTCTTAAACTGCATTTCTCCACAATTATTTTTGGAGGCCATTGTAACCTAAAAATTAGCCCTGTGGGACCTCTTAGCATTTTCCTAGGTTATAATACTTTGAAAAACTTTCACAAAAGTATTACGAACAGACCCTTAACAGTAATCACCCATATGTCCTTTCAAACTATGTCTTTCATATTTTAATAGAGGAGCCCTTTAACTGTGAGTAAAACATGGCTTTATCATACTTTCAACCTTTTTAATCAGCTGCTTCACTGTGTAAATCTTTAGGGAGCTGACCCTTTGTTTCTATGTGAAGAAGGCTATTCTTATGTTTTCCAAACCAACTGCTTTTTCCCTATGTGACTTTGCTTGTGACATCTGTCTCTCTTAGCACTGCGTATCCTTTGAATTTTTAGACAAGAAACATGGTTTTGATTATGAAAGTGCTCTTTGTCTATTTGTTTGGGAAAGGCACTTGGATAAATGGCAATGCTTTCTTTGAAACTGTGACCTATAAAATTATCTGAAAAGGTCAAATGAAAACAGTCTTACTGCATCCTTCGAAACCCTTAAGTACCCATTGTTTTTGAAGCAAGGAGGCTCCTTTAAACCAAAATTTTCCTTACTGCTTTTTATCTAGGAGGTGGTATACAATTTTTGAAGTTATTTTAAACACCTTGGCCCTCTGATTTTAAATCAAGGAGGTCCTATTGATCCTATTCCTAATCATATCCTCTTCATTGGAGGAGGTTATCAATACGTTTTCCCAACCATCTTCTCTTTTACTGGAGGAGGTTATCAGCATGTTCCCAACCATCTGCGCTTTCTTGGACGAGGTTTCTTATCATGATGTCTTCTAACATTTTCTCTTTTTATCTATCTCAAAACTGTGTCATCTGTCAGCCATATATGTCTTTGCTTGGTATCATTTTAAATAGGAAACAAAGTGAAATTTGACATTTTTCTTTATGATGTATGGTCTGAGCTACATATCTTTTTGTAAAATACCCCTGTGAACCCTTAGACCAGAAAACATATGACTTGTATATGTAGAGTATTTTCTTGCTAGTCATCATTTACTAACCTTTTTTGGATTGTGTTTGTAGAGGTACATTTGATTTGTTCTTTGACTAGTGCTTTTATCCCAGGCTCAAGGCAACATAAGAAGCAGTTTTCTTCTTATGTACTGTGATGATGTCCTTGGGAAAACTTATTCATCATTACCTCTGAAGGAAAAATTGGAACACTGCAGATCAACCTTATATCAGTCCTCTGTATTTCTGTGGCTTTGAAGGATGGTATCAACTTTTAGGGAAAATTTTGACCTTTGAAACATGCACTCCTGCTTTGTTATCATTGGAGCTCTCCACCTGCTGATGGAAAATTCTTCAACATGGGACTTATTTAGATTTGTCTCTTTGCTTTTGTTTGGAAACTATTTATCATTCAATTTTCCCTCTGTAGAGATGCAAACAATATGACTTTGAAACTTTAAAATATCCTTTAGTGTTCTATGGAGATTTTGCCCAATCTTAAGCATATTTTTTTAGATTGTGCACATGCTCATCTCTTTATGTATTATATCTTTGTAGAATTTCTTCCGGACTGAGACAAAAAGTATTCTTAGTGGTGCGACCTAGGGGTATATCACAGTTTGTTTTTTTTTAGATTAAGCGCTAATTCACGCTGGTTGGTATTGAACAAAGAATTTTGGCTTAGGCTATTTTTGTCGAGGAAGGGATTCTCTGAAGTGCCACTACCTTACTTAAGGGAAATTTAATTGACTCTAATTGTGTTTGAAAAGAAGATCAAGGATAAGAAGGGAGACACTTTGTCAAATATTGGACAGTGAGTTTCATGAGAACCAAGGGGAAAATGATAGTAGAAAAGCAAGACCAAGACAACTATAGACAGGGATATTTTGTTGAAACAAGACATGAATTTGAAAACTTGAAGATTACTCTGATCATAAGTTGACAGGAAGGGCTAGGAAAGCAAAAAATTGTTTGAGGGTTTTCTATATGACAAATTGACATATGGAGATCAGCTTCTAGGAAACTTAGCTAGGAATCTAGTAATCAACAATAGGTGAAAAATACTGATGACTAACAGAATCAAAACCAAACAGCTGATCGCATAGCTAACAATATCCTAAACTAGAATGCCTCTCGAATAAACCATCATACATAAAACCAAAAATATAGGCATCCATTAGCATAACACAACACATAAACCGAAACAGGCGATACATCATGTAGAGCCGAAAAAATAATTTCTCATATATATATCAAAAATATATGTATCTGAGTAGAAAATAGTGTCGCTGGCCCACTGGCCAACCCAAAGATACAAAATTCGTTAAAAATAATGGAAGCACCCTCATAACGAGTGCTTTCCCTGTGTACAAAACCATTGTAGGGGGGTGCCCCCTCAGGAGGGGCACCTGGACCCACCACTGCTCCTAGTACCACCATCGGAGTGGTTGTTGCCACCCAACGTAGAGTGGGTTGATAATACCTCTCGCAGGCCATCACTGTCTCTAACAAAACCTCCTTGAAGTCATCCATAAAACCTCGAGCAAGCATACCCTAGGTCAAGTGGTCCACTCAACCCCCGAAATCCTCAAGAGAAGCCACATGAGCTGTCAATACTGCATTGCGAACCTCAGCTGCATTAGCACGAGTGCGCTCGACCGCAACCTCTACAGCAGTCGAGCTACTACCCTCACTAGAGGGGCCAGCACTATCCCCACCAGGTCCATCAACACCACTGCCTGGTCCACCTGCATCACCTCCTCCCTAACCACCTCGAGGTCATAGCAGAGGATCGTGACCCAATAATCAGGCCACAGTGCGACCTACCTCGCCAACATCTGCACGAGTAATCAAAATAATGTCAGTGTCGATAAAAAAACAAATGAGTACATAAATACTCAAGCAAATGCAGAAAAATATAACACATACCTGCAGGTCCCCAAATATAACCAAAAGGAAGACCCATGTCTGGGTCACCCTGGAAGTCCATCCCCGCATACGGGTATGGCAAGAACATCTATGGGTCGGCCTCAAACTAGGCCTCTGTCGTGGCGTTCTAGTAACGCCCCACCATGCCACCACCACCCCACGACATCACCAGAGCCCACCTCCTCATCCGTGGCTCCTGTGGCCCCCGAATCGGCACCGCCACCACCAGCCTCAGTAGCAACACCCACTCATACATGATGCTACATAGTATGTTGGCGTACACAAATGACTTCGATCCACATTGGACATTGTTCAATTGCGACACCATACCATCAAAGTAGAATTGGGCAAAGTCAAAGAAATGCCTGGACCTTAGTCGGCACAAAACTCCAACTTGTAGGCCAGACGGCCGATGTGGAGCAAATAACCCTGCCAATCGCACGATCACTGCCAAAGCACACCACTCTACCACATCTATCACTGATGTAATATTGATGCATCCCTTTGTGAGAGGCGCCCCTCCATAATGGCACCTCCAGAATCTATCCAAGTTCACTCTCCCAGAGGAGAGTGGGTATCTCAAAGCCTCCCCTTGAGGAGGTAACCCGATCATGAAATAGATATCTGTCTCGAGATGGATTACCAAGTTCCCCCCCCGCTACATGAACATGTTACGCCTCCTGTGTCGGTTATGTATGATTTAGCGTAATAATCGGTCCTACGATTGCATAAACTCATTTTCAGCAAATTTCAGAAGGCCCCATGCGGCCAACTGACGATGCGCCCTAGCATCAGTAGCTAGAGCGGTCCGAATCTCAGGCCAATCCCACTCTGTCCACATCAACTTGTCATCAACATAGGCACCCATCAGTACAAATAAAAACATCAAAAATAGACAAAAAATAAAATATTTTCTGTCACCTTGGCCTATGCGCACCTGTCCCTCAGACAAGCACGCCCTTGCGCACCTGTATTTCTCATAGGCACGCCTTTGCACACAAAATAAGGGAACAATGCACCCTCTTCTGTATAGCCAAAATACATTATAGTTTATTTTCTGTATCATGCACAAAGAGAGAGAGAGGCCTGCGTGAATCTTGGAACTGACAACACCTTGCACCATTTTCGAGATGACCATGGCCTAAGGGACCCCTTGGCAAGTGGGTAAAATTTCTTCTTCACATTGATTGATTAGATGTTTTCTCACTATCTCAGTTGGGTGGCGAGCCATTTTAATGGGTACCTCAGGGTACCATTCTTTTGAGTAGAGTAGGATGGTCGGGGAGCTAATTGGATGCTACTGAGATTTAAGATGGTTTTTCACTTATGCGTGATATGATTGCTTATGCATTTGGCAATGTGATTATATTAGCTACATGGTTAAAAAGAGACACATGGGGATCCACCACATTGAGGCATATAAGGTGCTTCACAAGCATATGCCAAATAAGGAAGGACTTAGAGTATAACACTTCATATGGAAGTTGGAATTCAATGGGTAACATGAGTTTGTTGGTTGGAGCATTTTCTGAGGATGAAAATATTTTTGGGAAGGGGAGGAAGTAAAAACATTAGTATGATGAGCATGGAAACCTCGTCCATGACTGACTTGGAGAGTGTGGTGACATTATCATTAGGTGCGCGACCTCTATTATGAGTATGCATGACACTTTCATTTTATTGTTTGATTGGGAAATTTATGGTTTATGGCACATGTTAGTGTCATATAACAGGGTGAAAAGGAGTTGGTATGTTGGGTATTTTATTTTTGATGTGGAATTGACGTATGTTAAGTCTCGTTATTAACACACCCATCGCATGATGATTCCAAATGAATTGATGCAATTATTGGCCAAGATAGGTGAAATGAGATTAGGGAGTCTTTTGAGTGATTATTATCACACCCTTACATGAGATGGACTAATGAATTAGTTATGGGTGTGGGAAGGTGATATGAGTGATTCCAATCAGTTATTGGTGGAACACCAAAAAAACAAAACAATGTTGATTTTTATTGCACATTGAATGTATATCGGATCAACTTGGTATCATAGGGGTCAACTTAATGCATCTAATCCTTGCGTGGACCCTAACAATTGAAGGATCAACAAACTTTGACATATATATATATAAGAGAGTGCATCAACATGATAACAAAAACACTTTGAAATGAGTCACATAGCACGATACTTGCTTTTATAACCAAATGAGAATACAAGGATGTGAACCATAGGGTTAAAATAAATTGAGGGTTGTATTGGGATACATCTTAGGGTTTCAAATGTGACAAAGGTTGATCTGATATCAAAGCCTTGTACTTGGGTGCCAGAGCTGACTGAGATTGCTTTACATTATATCATGTCTCAATATCTATGAGAAATAACGGATAATTTTGTGGTAGTGTTAACAATTGTGTAGATACGTGTGGTTGAGAAGTCAGGTGGTGACCCGAGCTATGACCCTCCTAATGGGGAAGAGTCACCTAGATGGACTGGGAGTTTGAAAACGAGAATGTTTTGGGATTTGACTAAGACCTAAGTGGATGGATCAAGTATTCTAAATGGAGAACAGTTTGGTGTAGATGTGGGAGGAAGCTAATGGATTTTATTGGACATGTGGATGGGTGATATGAACTAGTGACCTGAGATTTTGGTGATGTATTGAGGAATTGGTTGATGAGGTATGCGACCCAAAAGTGTAGTATTGTTGTTGTCAAGGTGTGGGTAGGACCCAAATTGGTGAGGCTATTGATACTCTGTATATTGTACTCCCTTTTTCTAAAGAATTGGTGGGGTGTTATGTTGTGGGGCACACCTTGATAAAATGATTTCATTTTTGCATGTTGTGTTTGGTTTTATTGAGGCATGTAATGTGCTAATAATAATAATTGATGAAAATTGTAATTTGATATGCAATCCTATTTTTGGCTTGGGTTTTGGATTAGGAAGAAATATTTATGCTTCTATATAACTTAACCAAAAATTTATCTATGCAAGGCGTAGTTTCAGTGGAGTACAACCAAGAGGTCTCACCTTTGAGAAGAAAAATGATGGTGCTACATTCCTTGGGAGTTCTCAATGCATCTTCCTAGAGAAGGTCTACTCGAGGGTTCTGATAATTACACATATGGATTGATTAGTTATATGTATATTTAGGATTTAATGACATTAATTATTATTAGAATACCTTACTCTACCATGAAAGGTGATGGAAATATAATGTTAAAACAAAATATCAAATGTGTGGGGAGAATTGAAATGCTAAGATTAATATTATGACATGGTAAGTGGTACCTACACACATGTTTTGAAACCTAAGATTGCAATTCATTTGTTAAAGAATCCCAAATTTTATTTGGATAGAGGGAAAAGGAGAATAAAATACCAGATATATTAGGGAGTCGAAGGAGTCTTGTGATGTAATTGTATTAAAGGTTAAGATTTAAGATAAGCTAGAAAACAGTTCAAGTAAATGGTTGATGGAATAAAATTCACTTAGTGTAGGGGAAAGGTAAAGATTTAACAATTTTGGAGTTCTTAAGTGTGTGATTTTTATAATATGTAACAATAATATTTTCCAATATTGTTAATAAATTTCTATGAAAAGTAGTTAGTTTTTACTATTGTGGAGAATGCAATAAAATTTACATAATTTACATGATTTTTTTTTTTTTAAGAATAAGTAAAAGTGCATAAAATAATTCTTAAAACTATATTCTATAGAAAAACAACAAAATCAATTTAAAAATAATGACAATAATTATCAATGTTTTTGAATGGTCATCATACATGATCATTTTGTTTTTTATTAAGTATATAATATTTTCAAATTTAACAATTACAAATAAATAAAGCAACTAAACCAATGATCTCAACCATTACAATCATAGAAAAATAATATTATAAATGTTTATGTACAAAAATATAAGAAAAAATAATATAAAATAAGAAATGATTTGACCAACTATATCAATAACATTTAATGGTACTCACATTATCTAATTCCATAAATTTATATATATGATATTATATCAAGTTTTTATTTATTATTATATGCAAAATACAGCCAATAATAACTTTAAACAAACATATAGTAAAATAACATCATTTTATATCAATTCAATATCACCAAAACATTTATGAGGAGAAAAACAAACGTCAAATAAATTATACCCAACCAACCATAGTAGGCCTAAATAACTAGAGTCGGGTAATGGAAATGACCATAACCAATTACTAACAACCAACTAAGTTGCTTCAAACAACTATAACTAATCAAATTTAGATAAACACTTTGAGTCGATAGACATAAATATATATAAGAAAATATTGTGAATTAACAATCATGACCCTACCAAACACCTCAGTAACATTTTGACGGTGATTAATTTATAGAAACTCAAATAATACATGAACCAACTAAGTGGCTTCAAACAACTATAACTAATCAAATGTAGATAAACACTTTGCACTGATGGACATAAATATATTATGAGAAGATATTGTGAATTAACAATCACGACCATACTAAACACCTTAACATTTTGATGGTGATCAATTTATAGAAATTCAAATAATACATGTTTGTTGTTGAATATTGATTTATACATTAGTATGTATATTCCTTTGGAATAATTTACGATAATAAATTTTATAATATTTTCAAATTTCAAATTATAGAAATTTTTATTAATATTTATAAATGAATTATTATTAGTTTATTATTTGAATATATGACTCAAATGATTCTCCTTATTTAAATTTCATTTTTTTTTTCAATTCTGGCTTGCAATAGAGTTATTTAATTTGTTAATAATTAATTTGCAAGTATGTGCAATTGGTAACTCTCAGTTTTCTATGTACTTCCATCTCAAAGTTACGAAGAGTTAATTTCAGAGAGTTAGATAGAGATTTAACAAACGAAGATTTTGTTTTGAAGTGTAGGACAACTTCAGATTGGCATGGAGGGTATAATTAGTGTCTGAAATATTTTCAGCATCCCCTTTTTATACTTCCCTTATCCAAGGAAGAGCACACCTACCTTGTCGAACCTAGACCTAGAGTCACAGGCCAACTCAGAGCGGCACCTTAGGATGAGCTTCATATAACTACATGTAAATCTCAAACCATCTGCATATAGGGCCAAGAAAAATATATTATTTTTATCAAATAAGTAACATACTTGCATCCCAGGGACTTCCAGCTAGAATTTGTAGCTCTAAAGTCATTAGCCTTTTTTAAGTGCATATTATTGTGTATTAAGTTTTCATAAAGCTTCCATCAAGGGTGAATTGAGGATGCTACTCCCCTGGCCAAACTTAAATTAATCTTTTATGGAATTTTTTGTATGTTTTCATGATTGAATTGAAATGCAGGAAAAATTTAAGTAAATTATTTTTCTATGTTGCTTTATGGAAGAAAAATTCAAGAGGAAGGCTTGGATGTGGAAACAACTCGGAAATAAGACCATTTTGGTGTTGTTCTTCATCACCTTTCTTTGATGCACAATAAGCGTTGTCTCATGTCTTACATGTAAGTCATTGGTCCTAACATATTTTATTTGTGCAATGTTGGTACTTGTAGTCAAAGTGATTTATTATTTTTATTCTTGACTTTTTGATTTCTAAGAAGTGGGATGTCTCCATTATTCTTCTAAAAGGATGCAGGGTTGAAATGTTAGGTACAACCAGGGACAAATCATTCAAAGCTTAAGGTGGAAGCTTGGAGCTGTGCTTCCACAGGAAATTCAAATGAAGCTCAACCATTCTGAGAAGGAATATTTTAAGAGTTTCTTAGAAATATTTGGATCACACATGTCAGAATTAGATCTTGACCCGACTGTGGTAGGTCATATGTAAGTTATATGGCTTTTTTCTTGAATGTCAAAGAAGTTTCACATGCACCTAGTAGCATTGTCGCATGGACACTCCCATTGAATTAATGTGCCATTGCAATGAGAAGTAGAATGAATTGAATGAAAAAATCAAATTAGAGAAATGATTTAGCTACTTATGGTTTGCTGCAATTAATGAGTGTCATTGCTATCTTTTTATTTCAGGATGAAGCTGAACATTTTGGCAGGATATGATCCACCCAAAATATCCACAGATTAAGGTACATGTGGTTGAAAATATTGGTGAATTTTTGCTTGATGATGAGTCAACATCACTGATACGTAACTCAATGAATTTGACGAAATAGATTGAAGCAGAGGCTTTTGTTTCCTAGGTGTTTGTCTATGCTGCTTTTGTAAAATATTTCACTGTAACATCATTTGTTATTTCAACCTTCTAGTAGTAGGGATCAAAGCATTATTAGTTTCTAGACTGATTGATTTGATCCTATGTTGTGAAACTAGCTCCCAAAAGAGAAGAAAAGAGTTATCAACGCCTTAGAAATAAGCCACTTCGAGGGGGCAACCTCCAATACATTACATGAATGAAAAATTCTTGGATGATTCAAATTACAAAACCTCCTTTCTATATATAGGAGTCCATGGGCCACAATGTAATCCTAGTGGGGCCACAATGTAATCCTAGTCAACCTAACAATAATAATTTAAGGGCACAATAATAACAATATGGGGGTTACAAGGGTACAATAATAACAATAAGGGGGTTACATCTCATTTTACAAAGACTTGGTTTGAGTTCAAAAAATTTTCTTCAAAGTTTGGGTTTAAAGAACTTTTTTGGAAGACATTTTTTGGAGGTGGCGTGATTTTTCTTGGAGGTATGTACGCGTTTTGTGTTGAAATAAATCTTTTGAACTTCTTTGTTCAAAAACTTTTCTTCAAAGTTTGGGTTTAAAGAATTGGGTTTAAGAGCATTTCTTGGAAGAAAATTGATTTTACAATTTTGGATTTAAAGAATTTTTTTGGAAGACATTTCTTGGAGGTGGCGTGATTTTTCTTGGAGGTATGTACGTGTTTTGTGTTTTTTAAAGTGTGTGTTTTGGATTGGATTACGTATTTTTTACAAAAAAATTACACTGAATTTTTTTAAAATTTTTTTAAAATTAAATCTTTTGTGATATTTTTTGTAATTGAGTTATTGTCTAATTTTTTGAAGGAATTTTTTTGAACTTCATACCCTATTATCATGGGAAATCGAAGAACTTGTGCGAGAAAATATGATCGAAAAAGAGACCCTGAGGCACGTAGAGAAGAGACTAGACAATCTCGCAAAAGAAAGTTAGAAGCCCTCTCAAATATTGAAAAGGAAAATCAACCTCAAGCATAAATTGAAGCAGGTATGTAAATGTAAATATTATGATCTATTGATATATATTTAAAATTTTCCTAATGTAAAATGTGAAGCTTAATTTTTATTTGATGAACTAGTTTGAAAAATATTTTGTTTGATGTAAACAGACAGAGATACTCCTCAAAATATTGATGAAGAAAATCAACCTCAAGCAGAAATTGAAGCAGGTATGTAAATGTAAATATTATGATCTATTAATATATTTTTAAAGTTTTCCCAATGTAAAATGTGAAGCTTAATTTTTATTTTATGGACTAGTTTGAAAAATATTTTGTTTAATGTAAACAGATAGAGATACTCCTCAAAATATTGAAGAATAAAATCAACCTCAAGCAGAAATTGAATCGGGTATGTAAATGTAAATATTATGATCTATTGATATATTTAAAATTTTCCTAATATTTATTGACATATTTATTAATTTAGTGATTTATTGAATATGTACTATTTTTTCGAATATGTAGAGATGAAATCACTATCGATAATGAGATGTTAGAAAATGTCGACACTCACACATATGGATTTAAAAAACCTGACCATGTAATACGATATCGTGTCGATAGAATTTTTGAAAAGTATTTAAAAAATGAGCAAGTGACAGTTCAAGCTCAAATATTGAAAGGTCTCCTATCATCAAGGAAATTAAAAGAAGCAACGACACTATTGGGTATTCGAAAATCAACCAAAGATAAAAAAATGAAAGAAGAGGTGATAAAAAATATGAGTAGTGCTATAGAGTCAATTAAGAGATCTAGAGATAAAGATGTTTCAAATATACATAGAGGAATACAGATGGCAATGGTTTCACCAAGTACTCAAGAGAATCGTTTGATAATATCTATAGCACGAGCACTGGGAACCTCGCGAAAAACTCTGCACAAACATCGAAAATTTCGACTGCAAATAGATGTAAATGATGAACTCGCTTGTTGGAGAGCTATTTGTAGGCAACCATACAAAGATAGACTTGGAGAAGATGTTAAAAAAATAATATATGAATATTGGAAGAACAATTCACGTGTTTCACCGACTGCAAGACATGTGATGCAAAGAAGAATAGCACGAAATCAATACGAAGAACATGAAAAGCATCTCTTGGAAACCTCTCAAATAGAGTTATTAAACAATTTCAAAGAAGAGAATCGTCAAATTCATGTTTCACTTAGTGCTTTTGTTCAACAAAAACCATGGTATGTAAAACCTATCACCGTACGCGACACTTGTTGTTGCCATTATCATGTGGAATTTGAGTTATATTATGACACATTCCTTGATTTCAGTAGAACATTATGGAAGGATTCACCTCCTCCTTCCACTATCCGCGAATTCATATCTCAAATTCTATGTGAAAGAGAAAGCGATGAACTATTTTACAAAAAGAAATGTGTTGTGGTAAAAAATGCGATGATTGTGGAAATTTGACTAAATTTCAAAACAAATATCGTATTGATATAAATGATCAATCATTGTCCAACATGAAAGTGAAATGGAAGAGATATGAATATATCGGTACATCGATTCAAGGTGCAGATAGTGTTAAAAGAATCGAATTACAAGAAGATGAAATTTTTCTGATAGACTTTTTGAGAAAGTTTGAGGCAGAAATTTACAAATACACCAAGCATTCCCATAGAGCTCGATGGCAAGACTTGCAATTCAAAAAATCTCGTGAATTTTTTCCACCGGGGACCATTTTGTCAGTGATTGATTTTGCAGAAAACTACACATTTGTTCCACAAAAAGAAATTCAGAGTGAATACTATCATTCTGACCAAGTCTCCATGCTCGTCCATATTCTATATAGACATGCTGAACAAAATGTCGATCATATAGAAAGCACGAGTGAAAATCGGCATATCATTAAAGAATATCACTTTTATATCAGTGACGATCGTACACATGATACATGTTTTGTACAACATTGTTTTGGAAGAATTTATGATTCATTGAAAAATCGTGGAATAGCATTCAATGAACATTCAATGAATGAGTGAAAATTTGCACGATCATTTTTTTGGTTGTGTTGTCTTCATAAGAAAACCTGCATTAAACATTGTTGGAATTTCTTTGAGACTCGCCATGGAAAAGGAGAACATGATGGTGCAAGAGCATGCATAAAACGAGTACTTCGAAGATATCAAATGAACCACTCTGCACGCCGACTTGTGAACGCTGAAGAAGTTGTTCAATGGTGCAAAACTACTCTAAGCCATCAGATTAACCCATCAAGAGAAGTGCAAAGGCACATTCAATTTAATTTATATCGGAAATCTATATTTAAACATTGTACATTTATCATGCAATGATTATTTTTAATTGTATTTTGATATCATATTTACAAATTATTTTTCTAATTTTCCATATAAAGGTTTTTCTGGCATATTGGAATCGAGGACGTAGATAGATCAATTGGAAATGACGTTGAAACAATAAAAGGGACTCGAAAATTGCATTCAATTCAAACAAAGTTGTCCAGAAATGTGTTTGCATTGGATAAAAGAAAATATTCTTGTTTTTGTGATGTTTGCATAGACAACACAAAATCCAATGACGTTTGTGAAAACAAAATGTATGTGAACAATTGGAAACATACAGAGCTAAATACAAAGGGAAAAATCTCTGTTGCAATGTTTGAAGAAATGCAATCAGAAGAAACTACAATATCATCCGATGGTGATTGAGTTTCTGATCTTGTTAGAGAAGGTAACATTTCAATTACTTTCTAATGATTTAAAGATCTAGAAATAAATTTAAATATGCATAATTAAATGTTAAATTTATTTTATTGTGCAGGAGATGTTTTTGCTGTAATTGCACCTATTGACAATGATGAAAATGTGAAGTATTATTTGATGCGTTACACTGAACGAAAAATGAAATTATTACAAGACTATAATGATCACGGATTTCAGTATGACAGAGGGTCTATTATACTGAAAGGTTATTTTTTCAAACAAACTCGTCAAAGTGGAGACTTTGTTTACTTTGAAGACTATGAACTTGATTCCATAAGTTGTCAATATAGTCACTTGGTGTGTGCAACACGCATCAAGTTGATAGAAGTTCAATCAAAGAAAAAATCGAAAATTAAGAAATGGAAAATGTCAAAATCCGATCATGAACGGATTATTGAGGATGGAATTCCATTAGAGTTTTTTTGAGTGAAGTGTCCAACAATTTATTATCTTTGGATTAAATATGTTTTAGAACTTCCAGTACTCAACTAAAAATTGAGTTGCTTATGTTATTTGTGGTTTGCACATGTTACAAATTTTTTGGGTACAAGCACGTGCTCTAGTATCAACTGAAAGTAGTTTTTCTATACATGTGCATTGATTAAAAATGTTATATGTATTGGATATATATATATATATATATATATATATATATATATATATATTCTAGAATTAAATTAATTGTTCTTGTATATGTTCTCCGACCATATGGTACAAATTATTTCACTTTATTTTGTAAGGTCAGATTCGGTCCCCATATGGCCTAGCCTCCAAGGGACGAGATAACAAGTGGTTGTCCCCACTTGCCCGAATATCAGCTTTTAAACTTACATGAGTACAATTTTACTGTTTATGTTAGGCATCTTACATGATGTCCTAGCCAAAGATAGATTCTCTTTGTTTCAAGTTTCCGGTAAAAGTTGTCACCGAATGCCTGCTCGAACTCTTGTAGTAAACACCATACCTTATCTCTCTTGCTCTCCAATATTATTAGGTTTAATTATTATAACACAAAAATCATTCTACATTGTCAATAATTTTTTGCGCTTACACTGAAATCAATGAACACTATTAATCTAATGACTTTACAAGTAATGTACCATCATACATGCAATTATATCAAATTAGAAATCAACATATACAATGAAATCAATGGGGATTGTCTTGTTACAAGTAACATAATTTCAATTTACCATATGTGCAAATGTAGGTTGAAACCATCCAAAATTTTAAGTTTTAAAACCCTTTTGATTATATATTGTGCAACATTAAAACATTAAACATTTAAAGTTCATTAAATATGACATGCAAAATGTACATTGAAACCATCCAAAACTCGAGTTTTAAAAACTTCACATGCCATGCCAGTTATAATTCAACTATCCAACAAAAACATTTAACAAATTAAATATCACATGCCAAAGTTGTTTCAAGTTTCCGGTAAAAGTTGTCACCGAATGACCTACTACGATATTATAAATACTAACTTTGTAAGATCATTTGGCATTCGGAAAAATTCGAAAGTCTTAGACTGTCAATCAATTTAAAGTATCATTCACCCTAGGGAGTGTAAAATATTCAATGTAGGTTGGTGACGATGCTCACTCCTAGCTTGAAGCAGCTCCAATGACCAATTCTTTAATGAATTCCAATGCACTAGACCAAAGTTGGTTCAACCTACTTGGTTTTTGCCCCAATAAATTCCAAGGATGGACTATCTGGACAAACTGCTGAAATTGAAAAGCTTGACATGGAGATACGACAAGGTGAACAAAGACTTCAAGAAATCTTTATGGAAAGGGCTCACTTGAAGGAAAGAAGCACCACGTTGCAGGCTAAAGTCAAGAACATGGAAGATAAGATCAAGAGGGACTTTCTTGATCCGAAACCTATTGGTTTGAAGAAAGAAAATGCATGTGTTGGCACACTTGGAAAAGAAGACGACCACACTATGAGGATTGGTGCACTTCGTTTGGAAGGAGTCAATATATGTCGTATTGGAGCAATTAGATAGAATTCGAAAAGGAAAGAGCTTGAACCAATTCAAGCAGACCCAGGATCGGATTGTTCTATGGAGCTTCATGAGAAGAGATATGTGAAAAGGACTGTTAAGCCAAGGGCTAGTTCGAAAGACATATTGGAAGAGGAAATGTTGAAGAAGATTGCGGAAGTAAGGCGCAAGACAAGGAGGAGGAATGATGATGAAAGTTCCTTGGACTTGAGATTCGTGTCTACAACCGTACATGGGAAAATTTTCTCTGCTTTGATAGACACAGGGGCTACCCATAGCTTCCTAAGTCGAAAGGTAGCTTCATCTCTTAGAAAGAGGAAGGCTATCATGGAGAAAGAGTTGAGTGCTTTCAAGGCAGTCAATTCTAGGATGAAAGTAGTGACTGGTGTCATGAAAGGCACACATGTGAGAGTAGGGTCATGGTTTGGAAAGATAGACTTAAGAGTCATTAACATGGATGATCATTCTATGGTGTTGGGACGAGACTTCATGGTTGTAGCACAAGCCATACCAATGATGGACCGAGAAATTCTCTTAATTCTTGTGATCAATCTTAAACTATTTTCTGAACCTCTATTCTTATTGTCACCCTTATTAGTTTTTTCATCTTTCCGTATCGATTATATTAAAAAGAAAGTAAAAATCATAAATCATAAACCATTTAAATATTTAGCTCAAACTCTTGTAGTAAACACCATACCTCAAGTCTCTCTTGCTCTCCAATATTATTAGGTTTAATTATTATAACACAAAAATCATTCTACATTGTCAATAATTTTTTGCGCTTACACTGAAATAAATGAACACTATTAATCCAATGACTTTACAAGTAATGTACCATCATACATGCAATTATATCAAATCAGAAATCAACACATAGGTACAAACCATTTAAATATTTAGCTCGAAATCTTGTAGTAAACACCATACCTCAAGTCTCTCTTGCTCTCCAATATTATTAGGTTTAATTATTATAACACAAAAATCGTTCTACATTGTCAATAATTTTTTGCGCTTACACTGAAATCAGTGAACACTATTAATCCAATGACTTTACAAGTAATGTACCATCATACATGCAATTATATAAAATCATAAATCAACATATAATGTAATGAAATCAATGGGGATTGTCTTGTTACAAGTAACATTTCAATTTACCACATGTGCAAATGTAGGTTCACATTCTATCATTCATGTAGTTTTAAAAACTTCAGATGCCATGCCAATTATAATTCAACTATCCAACAAAAACATTTAACATTAAATATCACATGTCAAATTTAATTCATATGACAACATTACTTCACATTCACATGCCAAAAGTACTAAAACCATCCAAAAATTAAATAAAACAAATTATATAATAACATTGTAATAAAATATGTCCAAAAATTGTAAATCTCACTTGAGTATCAAACTGTATCAAGTTTAAAAAATTTTAAAACCATCTAAATTTTGAAATCAAATCTACTGTAAATCATGTCCATCAAATGGAGGATCTAGCGTCTGGGTCTCAGTCCGCGCCCTATCCCGTGAATAGGAAACCTACATACACAATGCACATGTACTTGAACATTAAAATTTGAAGTTTTAAAAATGAATGAGAATATATATATCTAGAACTTCATGTAAAAAACAAAATATAACAAAAAAATCATGCAATACCTCGTAAGGCTCCCTCTCCATTTGATGAACAGGTTCTGCCATAGAAACATCTACAGTGGTAAACTGTACAATATACATGTAAAGTTAAATATAAATATAAATATATATATATATATATATATGTATATAAATAATTTATATAAATTAAAAACTTTCAAATGAAAATGCACGTGTACATATATAAAATTATTTTGAATAATATTATAAAAAAGAACTAAAGACAACTTGTTCAAATGTTATGGATGTTCCTATCTCCGTTGCTAGAGTCCCCGGATTAAAAAAATCTTCTATAGGAACCTAAATTCAAAAAATTTTAAATAACTCAAAATATAGATCTCTCTCTCTATATATCTCAATTTTTAATGGAACTTTTTGAGGTAACATAAATTTTGAACTTGTGAAAAATTTTCCATACTTGTGGCACATATCCCAATGAAGTAGAAGGTATATCTCCTAAGGAAGAAGAAGGTACCGCCATCCCAAAAACATCAGACGGAATCGGTACCTGTTAAAACATTTTATCAAATTATATATATGCATACATGTACATGTGTGGCGACAATTATTTATTTTAGAGTCACTTAAAAAACACTAACATACATGTGCCAACATATCATGATGGTCAGACCCATCTGCATCATTTGAGCCAGAGGTCCCAAATGTAATACTAACATTTTCATCACGCATCATGCCTGAGAACTGCAAATGGTGTTTTAACATATATTCATACATTTTTGTTAGATTAATGTACACATACAAATAAATGTATACATGTACATACACATGTATTTATTACAAATTGTACACATGTATATGTAAATATAATTTCAAACCCTAAGGTCACTAACACATACCGTTCCGGTGCCCTATTCCTCACGAAAAATTAGGTCTTGCAGACCATTGCGGCAATTTATTGCATATGTTCGGAGATCTTCAACATTCATGTTGTAAATCTCCTCATCTGTACGATAAACAAAATTGGCACGTGCATTTTCACGTGCTCTTTGTCGATTTAAACAAATATCGACTCCACTCAATCCGCTATGAACATTGTCGATCATAACATCTCTTGCTTCATGACTTATTTGAGAAGTCGCATCCATCTCTGATCGTAGGGTTTCAACTCGAAACGGTCGCCTCGCCAATGGCGGCTCAGGGCGAGGAAACTCCACATCTCGCTTAGCGCCCTTACGTTGATATAATCGACCTCTCCCCGGGCCAAAAAATTCTGAAGGAAGGTCATTGTAGTCGGGTTTCATACCCAAAAAAAATTCTGCATAAAAAATTTGTGCAAAATAAACAGGAACCTCATCGTTCCATGGAAGCCTTCCAAAGGCCGCAAGATGTCGATCATACAAATAAGCAGCTTTGTCTGGGTGCTTGAAATAATACACCTTCAACATTTTTCTTTTTGGCCCTTCCTTATAATTAAACATTGACTTGGCATCTGCTCTTGTAACTCTTTGTTTTATGTCGTGCCATTTATCGGGACCTATCATTGTTTCTTTTCTCTTTCTCATCAGTTCTACAAACGAATCAGTCGTTGGCCCCAAATTTCTGTACACCTTTACCATTTCACCCAATGAATGTGTAACTATTTCGAGACTTTGTCTACTCTCAGCAGGTAGAGACAAAGCCTCGAGATCTCTTTGCAATTTTGCATGAAGGCTTTGACACCTCTGTAAGGTGCATTCCGGCATGTTCGTTTCCCATGGTATATCAGTAATCTCAGCCGGATAAGTTGTGCTGGGTTGACAACCTTGTTCTTGAATGTAGTGCGCTGCCCTGCGTCTATTTTGACCACTGGCTCGAACATTTTCAGCCTCTGCATCAATATATATATATATAATTTCGTATATTAGAAAAAACACGTGTAAAAAAAGTTGCACAAATTTAATGAAAAAATATTGAAATTGATGTCAACCTTGATGTTGTTGGTTAAAATCATCTCCAACATGACCCTGCTGAGAACCAACCCCAGAATGACGCTATTGAGAACCAGACCCAGAGTGACCCTGTTGAGAACCAACAGTTGTTGATTGGCCTTCGGGGGAATAAATATCACCCACTTCCTGCAACCTGCTACCACTCATACCTCGACCGGTTGAACCTTGGACACGCTCCATGGATGGAGTAGAAACCCTTCTCCTCTTGCCTCCTAAAAATTAAAATATGAAACTTATTAACAACTAATTTCACTCACAAAGTTAATAAAAAAATCAATTCCATATGTACACACATGTATGGAGATTTAAGATTATATGTAAATACTGTGAACATCCTCTGATCCCTGAACCTCCATATGGGATTTGGCTGATCTTCGTCTTTCATCCTCCATGATATGTATCTATTGGTCGACATTCACAAAATAGATTTTAGAAAATCAATTTGTAATTTAGTGTACACAAATTATGTAGAACACAACTTTCAAAGCAATAATTGATCATGTGTGAAACTAAATTTAATCGAAAAAGATATTATAAAAATGATAAGTTCACCAAATTGCGCTTTACATGGTGGAAGCACACTTGGTATAAAATTTCCTACTTATACACTTTAGTTTGTGGAAGAAATGACACATGTACATAGTTTACCTTAAAGTAGTTGTGTTTTACGGATATTAAACTGAAGAACTTCTATTTAGATCCATTCCAGAGATTGACTGTAGGGGCATTTACTAGATATTTCACCTTTCATAAAAGATTAGATCTAGAGGCTACCTGGCCCTTTACAGACTCTACCTATAGAACTTGTAGAAGTAAACACTAGAGGCATTAACAATATCAAAGAACGTTTTCATGCTCAGACATGGGAATGTGTCTCTTTCCTTACGCAAAAAAATAGTTCAAGGTAGTTAATCTTCATAGACATGTCATCAAGCAAGTCAATGTGATCATCCCCAACTTACTTTTTATGAAATTAGGCTTGGAATCCTATACAACCTGGTGGATGGAGTTGAATGGGAACTAGGTTGAAAGGCCTTTACAAAATACATGCTAGTGAATAACACTTACTAGCATATATTAGTTATATATTTTTCAATTTCCCGAGGATTCCTTGATTTTTTTGTCCTACCATCTCCCTCTCTCACTCCCCAAATTATTGTCATCAAACATGCCCCATTGAGGATCTAGAGCAATGTTTGCACCATACTTAGAACTGTCATTGCTGCTAATTGAAATTGGAGTCATGTATACTAGATTGCTTGCTTAAGTGGCTCTTACTTGGAAAATATCCTAATATGAGTTTGACATGATGGTCATATGAGGTTGGAAGCTACTTAGTGTAATTTTCCTTAAATCTTCAAAAAAACAGAGCAAAAATGTCATTTTCGATCATTTTTTATTAGCTTCTGCATACAACAAATGTTATCACAATTGCAACACAATCATGTTCCATGAGCATGAATTATGAATGTCACAAGCCAAATGGAAAGGAAATTTGCATTCATTTAGGAAAAATAAGGCTATGACATTAAGGTCCATGCTAGAAAAAATTATGCAAATAAAGTTGCTAAGTCTTGATACTTACCATGTGTTTCAAAGCCATAACGAAGGTTGGCTTTGAGATTGTCCTCTCAAAGCCCTGTCTTGAGATGAAATTTAATTCAATGTCTCTTAGAGTTACAAGCTGGAATTGATAGAACTATTTGATTTCTTTACCATAAATGGATATCTCCTTTCATCTATACCTTTCTCTACCATCTTATTTCCAAGTGAAATGGGAATTTTCACATTTTGAATGCCATCACCATGTAATTTGGTAGCCTGCTAGCTAGACCTATCACAAGTAATGTTGTCATACCAAACTATTTCTCTTTCTCAACTCAGTGACCATGACTCTCTTCTCACACCTTTCAAAAATCACTAGAAGAGGTTGATAAAGAATATAGGAAGGAAATTTGTACATGAGATCTATTATTTGACTTGAGAGTCAGTTGTTTGAAGAGGCATGTTTTG
>CM076578.1:733386758-733561171 GCA_034641835.2 Pinus albicaulis | reverse complement strand
CTGTGGCAAAAATTCTGTTTGCCCGCGCCGTCGGCGTGCCATCAGTCTAAACGGAATCACGAGTTCGGCCGAAATTTTTAAAAAAGTTTGGCCGAACTATTACATAGTTCGGCCGAACTTTATAAAATGTTCGGCCGAACTATTGCCAAAAAAAATTTTCAACCCCCGATTCTCACAAAAGTGTAACCCAACTTCATATTTCCGCCCTACTATAAATATCTGTGCTTCCCACCATGAAGCACAAGAATTCTGAGAGTGGTTGAGAACTTATTGAATGAAGATTTTGTGGAATGATAGAATAGTTTTTGCTAAAAATTAGCACATATTATTTTCTTTAATCAAGAGGTAATGGCAATAAATTTAAGTCACATTTTTTTAACCACTATAAAAAGCTTTCCTTTACACTTGGAGGCTCTAGAATATTGAGAACAGTTGAGAACTTGACTGATGGAGGAGTTCATGGAATGATAGAATGTTTCTTGCTAAACGTTAGTGAATATCATACCCTTTAATGGAAGTATTGGGAACATGTTTAATCATATTTCTTTTAACTAATATAAAGATTTATTCTTCCCTAAGTGAAGCACAGGAATGTTGAGATAAGTTGAGAACTTGATTGTATAGCAAAAGCTAAATGGAAAGCAATTTCTTGGTGGAGCACTATTGAAATTTGGTTGGAATTTAACTTTAATGTCCACTCATGACCAACTTGATTTTTTCAAGTTTCTCTATCTAAAGAGGCTTTTTCATTTGATGTGTTGTATTTGAAGGTTCAAGAATTAGAAACTACATCCAAATCTTGTATGGGCCATTTTTTTATTTAAAAGGACATAATTATATATTTTATGTATTGTTGAACTTATTTTGTTTACTACTTCCTGATTGTTGAGCATAGAATGTTGTTTTTGTTGTTTCAAATGCTTTTTACCCAATTACCGTATGTGAATCGGGATGCTTTGTGTTGTAAAATCCCTTTTTGAAAATAATTCTATAAGAAAATTCTTGAAATTAAAATAATTTTGGTTATTCATTTCCCTTTATTTGAAATCTAATGAATTTGATGTCTAATCCATCCTAATAAAGGTGATTTCTGCAAGGTAGAGTGTCTCTGCAATATATAATAACATAGGTTTTTTATCAATTAAAATGAGAACTGAATTTCTATTGAAGGCTTTCTGATATTATTCTGAAGTTCCTTATCCGACCATCTCAAGTACAAGTATCCATATTTGTTGCAAAAAATAATATGACCAGCTTTCCATAATGCGAAATTACTTTCTTCAAGATGATCTATTTTTGGATTAGTTTTTCCAAGTTGTGAAACTCGTATTCATAAATAAGATTTGAATTGTAATTGTTGAAAGGAGGGAGTGAAACTACCACATGCCTCATCCTCTGCATGTACCCTACAATCATGGCACCCTTGTTAGTTTGTTTGTGTGCATATTTTTCTGCTAAAGGAAACATAGAGGAAGAGATTGGTAAACAAACCCAAATGACAAAACATGATTTGAGAACCTTGACCTTATTATTAAAGGATCCCGTATACCACAATGTACAATTAATGTGGAAGAGAACTGGTGCAGAGGAAACCCATAGAAACTATCTCAATTGAAAGGTAGATCTCATATGATCAAGAAGGAGCTCCATAACTTCATAGCAGTATGACTAGAAAGATTCCTTCATTCAACTTGTAGTCCAAACTCCATGGCTATCGATGTCATCGTGTTTTTTTTTGTGCAACAAAATTGTGATCAATCAATTTTTCATACAATTTAATATTAGATTTTTTTCTTGACACAATTGTTTGTGTTAATTCTTTAGATAGTTTTTTCACAAAGTTTTTGATCGATATCTCTTTAGAATTTGTAGTATCAACTTTTCAATTATTTTCATCCTATTTCATTGTAGATCATAAAATAATAGTGAATACCTTCTTTAAATCATTCAATCATTAGCCTTTAATTTGGATCGAGTTGCACAACAATGTTATTTTATAATTTAATTTAATTTAAATATGATCAAGCTTAATATCGGACTGTTACATCATAGACGTTCAAATCAGTGTAAGTTCCAACACGAGTTTTAGTTATATCTTTTTAATTGATCTCATGGTTGATTACATTATTATAATGCTTAGACGAGTATACTTGTAATAATTCTATAAAGACTAGCTTTTGGTCATTTAGGAATCTTTATTGGCAAGCTATTCTAATTTCAAGGATAAAGCTCATTCCTAGCATCCTTGAAGCTTCTTGGGTTCTATTGCTTACCTCTTGGCTATATGTGGATAGAGTTCATTTTCCCACAACTACTATGTTTCATAATGCTGGCATATGACATACATTCCAGTTGTAACACTCGTTACATGTTTTTCGGTACAATTAAGTGGATAGAGTGCACTTGCCCACAACCATTATGTTTCATAAAGCTGGCATATGACATACATTCACGTTGTAACACTCGTTACAAGTTTTTGGGTACAATGTCAATGTGATGTACAACAATTGTCATTCACCTCTGTTGAAACTGTGTGCTACTCAAGTTCACTATGATATTTATCCTCACCACTAATCCCATTAATTGAGTTAGAATTTTAATTAAATTTTGATTTAGTTTTATTTGACGTTTTCTACTCAGTGCACTATGATATTTATCCTCACCACTAATCTCCTTAATTGAGTTATAATTGTAATTAAAATTTTGATTTAGTTTTATTCGAAAGTATTTTTTCATTTCTAGTGTAGTTTAGCCATAAATATGTCATTTGGTTTATAGGGACTCCATGGATTTAAGAGGTTCTTGCACACAAATTCCTTTTTTTGTGTGTGTCTTGACCAATGTTGAAATAGTCAACCTCGGGAACAAATAAAGAAGGTTAGAAAATGGAAAAAGTCTTTAAACTCAGGAGATTTTCGAAATATTTGGCAAAGACTTGAGTAACTGCAATTCACTAACCTGGTTGCAATCACAATAATATGCTGAAAATAATTATGTTCCTTTTGCAACCTTCTAATGTCCAACATTAATGTTTCTGGTGTTGTCTCCTCATTTACAGCATCTGGTTTCCTTCCAATTGCAGTGTGCCTAGCCTTACTAATGTTCTAATGTTTCTATCGAGTACCACTTAATCTCATGGGGTGTCTCACCTGAAGAACCTGCAATTAGGAAAACTAAAAAGTAAGCCACAAAAACATATCTCTATAATGCAGCTTCTACACAAACTGGTGCATAAAAATGTCATTTAGTACAATGTATTGAACAAACATGTACAACAAGGAGATATGAAGCCATTTGTAGAACTGATTGGTGAGCTTTTTCCAAAATCTAATTGGCCCCCTGTTTGGAGTGATGTCACTGGAGGTAAAGCCAAGGCCAAGGCATATGTACTTGATCCAATAGGCTGGTTATTTCTAGGTTGGAAACCCTTCACCTTTTTACCCTTCATTCTCAAATAGTTCTATGAAAGTACTGTGACTTTGAATTTTATATTTATTAGAAAATTGTTGACTTTATCTAGAAGCAGATCATGTGTGAATTTTTAATCTGTATATTGTCCTTTAGATGTTTTGAATCTAATTTTAGTGAACTATTGTTCTGAAAATGGAACTACTACATTTTTTTGTCCCTACTCTTGTGTTTCAGGGTTCCCTAAAATTATTGAAATGATGTAGTGTAAAATTGTAGCATAATGAGTGGAGATGAACTGAGGCTCCTTTATTATTTTTTAGAGTGATTTATCCATTTTGGGTTTGGGAGCTAGGTTGTCATTTTTATTTCTACTTTTGGGTTTGATTTCTCCAGTGGGGTGGGGCCATATGCGATTCTATCCCTTGATTAAGTAGGGGCCTGGTTGATGGGATGTTAATATCCTTGAATTTTAATAAGGATACTCCAAATTTTTTTGGTCTAGCACAAGTATAATTTTTTGATGTACAACTAGTAACTTTCTAATGAAACAAGTAACTTTCTAATGCAAACAAATAAACTTGAGACCTGTACTTTGTGTAACATGTAACTTTGAACGAAGGTGTTTTAGAAAACATTCCTTTATCATCATTGGTCTTGGTATTTCATTACAGTGAGTTTTCTTGCTTTAGTCTTGTTTTAAAGAAGCAAAGGAATTTCGTGGGGAAATTTTCTAAAAGCTCCATCGGGTTATAGTCATTACATAAATTGTCAAGATTGGTATTCCATTACATAAACTATCAACATTGGTCTTCCATTACAATGAGTATTTGTCTTGTTTAGAAGCACATTAAGGATTTGGTCAACATTGTTCTTCCATTATAGTGAGTATTTATCTTGTTGATTATTATATCATAAAAATATTCGAGATACATATCTTCTTGTTTAAGATTGTTTTGTTATTTAAAACAAATGGAAATAAATTTGTTGAAGATTGTTTTTTTTTTATCTACTTTACTTTTTCTTAGACAATTATGTTAGTGTAACTTTTTTTTAAAATTTAACCTCCTATTACATTCTTTTAAATATATATAGAAACTAAAATTTCCATATATTTCAATTAATTATTTTTTTCCACATTCCTCAATGCATTCCCCACTCATGGACGTTACTTAGCACCTCTAGATAAAAATACTAGTTTATTCATTAGCAAATATATATTTAGTAGTAACATAAAATGTTTACATATGTAATGAAGATGAGTATCTTCACTTCTTTGAAACCATAATCCGGGAACTGTCTAACTCCTCACTATTTGAAAGTATCTATAGAGAGAGAGCGAGTCAAGACCCTATATTATATTAATATTTTATTAATATAGAACTTGTTGGTAAGATTATACCGTGGAACTTTCCATTGGTGATGTTTTTCAGTAAGGTCACTCCTGCATTGGCCTATGGATGTACGGTGGTTATCAAATCTGCAGAGCAGAATCCCTTAAATGCAATGTATTGTGCACAATTAGCCCGAGAGGTATTTATATTTTTATCATTTTAATAGGGTCAATTATCCTGTGAGGTGTTTATATTTTTATCATTTTAATAAGGTCAATTAGCCCGTGAGGTATTTATATGTTTATCATTTTAATAGGGTCAAGATATTGCAGATCCAATCCAATACTTCTTTAATTGGAGTTGGTGTCTCCATAATTTGTAATTGCAGGTAGGAATACCCCATGGGGTTCTTAATGTGCTCTATGGTTTTGGTGAAACTGGTGGTGCTCCCATGAGCAGCCATATGGATATTGATAAGGTAAGATAATATATTAAAGGCAAATGATATGATATTTTTATTTAGGGGTGGTTAATTAATTGAATATGAAGGTGAAATACTATGAAGGCTTTATAGATCCGTGTTGGATTGTACTCAGATATCATTTACAGGGCCAACTCAAGTTGGGAAAGTTGGGCAACTTATTATGGAGGCTGCTGCAAAGAGCAACTATTGGATCTCTTTAAGAATCTTACGGCATTTCTTTTGCAACATCTATTGGTGATGGTGCAACTGCTAGTATAGAACTTGCATTAAGAATAAAATTATCTTTTGCATTCAAGATAGAGTTCTACTCATCAATAATAAAATATTTATTAGAAACAATAATTCCTCAATCATTATTATGAAACACCTTTACAATATCTTAAATTCTCTTCCTGGTAGACTTGAAATAATGTCCATATGATCTAATAACTAAAATAAGTACTACATGTCTATGTCCATCTTTTAAATTTCTTCATAATAATACATTCACAGATTTCTATATATATATATATATATATTTTGAAACACATCTATATGTGTTTGGGAATTTATTATATAGAAATTAATTTTACTTCTATATTATGTGTTTTGGATTTTGCTATATAGAAATTAATTTTATTTATATATTATGATATTTCCATGATTAATATATTGTTTATTTTTATAATTTTGAAATAAATTATTAAAATAATGAAAATAAAGAAAGTGTTAACATTTCATAAAACAAATTGCAAATAAAATAAAAAATATGAAAAGAAGATATCCTTTTGGGGTGAATTCAAATAATTTCCATAATATGGATGTGTGTAATTGATGTGAAATATATCAAGGAAGCTTTAATACTTTTCAATGCCTACATCCTTCATTAGCGCACATGATAAGTAATCAAAGTGACTCACAACTTGGCGGGAAACATAAAAGGCAATTAAGTTTGGTATGATAATGACTAGTGATTGCATGAGATGTTGCAAAGGAAATAATTTAAGTCGATAGCATAATATGGAACTTGCATTAAGAATATAATTGTGTCTTGCATTCAAGACATGGTTTTACTCATCATTAATAAAATATGTATTAGAAACAATAACAGCTCAGTCATATTTTGTCAGTTATTTTCTTGCAAATGTTAAACTTCTTCTATTTTTTCCTTGTAATAAATTTTTAAACAACATACTTACCATAAATTGAATCATTGGTAGAGAAATGGTGCGAGTGAGTTCTAGGGTTTTTGCAAGTGAAAAAGATGGATCTCTAAATGTGGGGAAAAGGCATATTAGGGCTGGAGAAATTGGAGAAAATACCAATATTAGAGGTCTAAAATCATCTAGTAACTTATCATTTTTCATTTTTTCATTATAATTCCCTCATCTATAGATTCAAAGGGTTTTGGCCTAAGTCATATGCTTTGCATTAGTGGATCTACACCTCGTGGTCAAAAAATTATGATCTTTACATATGTTCTAAAGGTTTTTTCATTGTACAATTTAGGAAGAAGTAATGTAGGAAGTCCCCTGGTTTTGGGGACATGTTGGGATCTATATGACCCATTGGTTCCCTGAATTTGAAGTTGTAACGATTCTGGTGTCAACAACACCATTCTGCGTGAGGCTCCTAAATCTCCCACAAACATTTTGGCATCATCAAGTCCTACAAGATATAGGGAATACTTTGGGGACTTAAATAAAAATAGATAATGATTGGATACAACAAGGTTTTTTTACCCTTTCTCGTATTTGTATAGAGATAGATTGGAGGAAAGCCTTCCAAGGAAACATACTACTGAAAATTGAAAAATATGAATGGAACCAAAGTTGGATTATGAAAATACAACATTTATATGTTTCACTTGTTTTCAAACAGGTCACCTATAGTATTAATGTCCACAGGAAAAAAACACCCAAAGAATAAAAAGGGCGAAGCTCGAAAAAAGAAAGGTTGGCAGCACACTGACTTTGCAGAATTAGAGTAAGAAGCTAAGGAAGATATACCTTATCAAGATAATAAGGATAATAAAAACATGGAAATTACTTAGCAGTCATAAATTATTTACCATGATGGGGAGAGGACTCATGAAGGAATTCCTTCAACACAAAAGGTAAGACAAGCAAATGCGGCTGCATGAACAAAGAGAGCTCATGAATAGAGAAATTCAGATTCAAACAAATGAAAACCCCAAGTATAGTTGGGTTTTGATTTGGTAGTTATTCTAGTGGAATATTTGGGTGGTAACTGGAAAAAAGCGCATAGGAGGAAAGGGAAAAAAGGGAATTTTTATTATTATTAAAATTATTTATTTATTTATTTTTTCTACTTTCAAGGTGTTTTTTTTCCCAATATTTTGATCTTGGTTTTTGTTGGAAGGCTTTTGACCTCTGCAAAATGTAATTTTGTTTATTTATAATAAAATTGTGATTCCATTTGAAAAAAAATAACACCTAAATCATTAAACTCTATGGAGGAACAAAGTTTGCAATAGAGTAATGCATAGGACTCAACATTGGTGATATTGAAGCTTGAGCATTCAAATTTGGTGACATGTTACATTTTACCAAAGAGAGATAACACAACTCATGATCCTAGTTCATGACCCAAGGGAAGAAATATTTTTGAAGTATATCAATCTTGTTGAATTATCTCTCAAGTCTACTTAACTTTAGCCAAGATATTTTCTAGAATAAATTTTATCATCACAAACCTCATCAATTTTGAGTGCAAACCTCTTGAAAAAGAGAAAAAAATTACAGAAAAGCCACTTCATTAGACTTTTTACATTAGCTTTCACACAACAGAAATCACTCCTAGGTAACATCTCAATCCTCCAAAACCCACTTTAAAAAAACCCACAAACAAAAAGAATGAACCTAGTGATATCAAGACATTATAATGCCATAAGTTGGTAGGATATGGAGGAAGAATATAGACGGAGAAAAATGTGATATGTTATGTAATCTAAATGTAAACCAATTTGAATGAAAGAGAAATATTAATGATGCTATAAATGAAATATTTTAGAATTTAAAGTGATTTTAATTATTATTTTTTTGTAAGTTTGGTAGGACTACATCTTCAGCAAGTCCAATATATCACCCCCAACGGGGTGGGGAATTGAACCAGTGACTTCACATCAAGGAGTGCCTTAACATAGCACCCGATCACCGTCTATCCAAGACCCCGTGGAAAATGTGATTTTAATTATATATTAATTTATTCTTCCCATATTTTTAATCACAAATGGCCAAATATGAGAATATTTGGAAAAATCCATTTTTAAATGATAACATTGGGCATATACATAATAGTTATATTTTAAAAAATACTTCAATTTCCTATGTGATTTTTCAAAACTGGAATAAATAACTAATATTACATAAAATATAAAATATACTATAAATGAGATGGAGCCTACAATCAATTCTAATATACAATGGTTGGAATTCTCAACATATCTGTGAGTATTATGATCCAACATGCATATCATGTGACAAAAAATATAAAGAAGGCTATAAAACAAACAATTTCAATCAATAAGGAAAGGAGAAAGTAAATATTCATGCCAAACTTATTATAGTCGACCTGACTGGTCGTTGACTCACATGAATCAATTTTCAACGAATTGTTTTGAATTCTCTGAAGCTCAACACTCTCAAAGAGGGACAAGATTGTTGTGGACACATTTCCTATGAAGGAGGATTTTTTTGGAAAAGGTTTTACATACCAACAGAGATTTTATCAAAATTTTCATAGTTCATGAAATATGATTAAGATGAAAAAAGAAGTGGTCGATAAGCCTGTTTGGTCTGACCAACGAATTCCATCCATGTGATCATGACTTCAATTGCAGTATTGTGTGTGGCTCCCTTTAGCCCCGATAGAGACCTCACATATTCTAGCAGGCATCGTCCTGCAAAAGGGAAATGGGGCTCCATAGTTCCACGCAAAGTTGATTGGTTCTAGCAAACCAAGCTCTCACGAGATATGTTGCATGGGGTAGATCAAGTTAAAATATACATGGGACAAGGTGAACAAGCACATGAACGATGAGATCCTGGGTGGATGGGGAAAGGTAAACTGTTTAGGCTCAGGAAATTTAATCTGACATTGTCTATATACATGCACAGTCCATCAAACAAAAGCAATGTACAACTAAGTAATCTTGACATACATTTGTTCAATAATAATTGAAAATTAGTATACCTCAACTATGATGTGGAAGACCTTGCAATGAACACCGTAAGACAAAAGAGAGGTTGTATCATCTTTCATAGCAAGGACATTGTGAGATGGGATTCTAGTTCTACCTGCAATCAAAGAGAATCAAGAGAGGTTGTATTGTTGTATTGTATTTCATCGTAAGGTGGAAGAGACATTAGTAAGGTTTAGTTAGTTAGTTAGCTAGTTATCCTAGCGTTAATGAAGAAGACATTGGATCTAAATCTAATGGCCTAAAAAATTTCAATTGTCTAACATTTGATCCAATGGCGCAAACATGGACACAGTGGCTACTGGGGGAGTTGTTTTCAAAGAAGAATTGTTGGGGAAGTTTTTTTCAAAGAGGAAGACCTTACCACATAATTATTAATAAAAAATTAACCATGATTTAAATTTTAAACAAATCCTCCCAACACCGTCATAGTTACTGAATTCAAAGCCATTTAAGATCCAACATTGAAAATGCAACACGACTATATTGTCATGTAACAATATGTGTTAGTGGAAGATGCATAGAAACTTTTTATGAATTGATTTAAATATTTTAATGGAGGACAACTAGTAAAAAATATTTGATGAATTAATACTAATAAAATCAAATTCAAACTTATTCATTCACATTTTAAAATAAAATTAAAAATAAAGAATCAATACAAAAATCAACTAATTCAATGTGATATTTAATGATTTCGATGACAATTTCAATGTACCGCATCACACAAATTATGATCGAAAACTAATCTATTTCATATATAAGAAATAAGGGGTAGATTAAGGAACAAACTTGTAGTTTATTCATCCCTCAAAGCTTGCATAGAGAATATCTTGAAGTAGTTGGAAAAATGTTGTATGTTGTTTAGTCCATTGGACAATAAAATATCTTCTGTTTATATTTTTTGAAACAAACTTGTAATCAATATTCACTAGCCAACACTGATAAAAATTGAATCAAATTCTCTTATCTCATATAACTTATGGCTATTGGCACCAGAGCAGGAGTAAGTTTTGGAGGAACATTGGTTCCAAGTATAGAGGATAAGGTGTTTGTACAGGGGTGTTGCCTAAAGCTTCTACTCTAAGGGATTGAGATCTTTCGCAAACACCGAGTGTACTAGTAGGAGAACAATTCATCACAAGACTAATGTGATTGTAACTGTTTGTTGTCGCAAGGGAATTTTCCAGAATATGTAAAGGCTAAAGCTCTAAGAACTTGAAGATTTCCCATCTCTGCATTAAAAGTGAAAGAAAAATTGTAACAAACACTTATGTTTATAATGCATTTAGATTATTATGCTCAAAATATTATTCTGTTGTTGAATATGGAGTAATTTTTTGTGAAAAAATTACCATTAGAAGCTATAGAGACACAATTCAAACTGTGTTCTATAATTCTTTAGAAGAAATAGCAAGAAAATCAATTCAAAGAATAATGACAATTTTTAATCACAAACTTCTTTAATAATCACCATACATAAGCATTTTGTCTCTTTTATTAAGTATTTAAAATTTTCAAATTCAACAATTACAATTCACTAAATTAACTATCCCATTGATCTCAATAATTAAATTACTAATAAAAAAATATTATAAATACTTGTGTGTGAAAATATGAGAAACAAATAAAATAAAATGAGAAATAATTATATCACCTATATCAATAACATTTAATAATACTTAAACTCTAAATTCATTAGAATATAAAAAAATATATGTATCAACAACACTTTGAATCATAAATCAAAATGATTTTGTATTAAATTAATATTTATTATGGTATGCAAAATATATATCTAATATTATTAAGAAATTTTTACGGCAAGAGAAAGAAACTACAAATTTTTTACACCCAACAAACTATCGTAGGCCTCTAAATAATTAAAACCAAACAATGAAAATGACCGTAATCAATCACAACCAAGTGACTCCAACAACTATAGCCAATAAAACGTAAATAAACACTTCGCATATGGGGGCATAGATATGAGAAAAGATTGTGAGTTCACAATGATGGCTATACCAATTAGCTTAGTAGCATTTCGATAGTGTTCAATACACTCTAATATTAGACTTTACTCATCAATATATTTTATTTACCAATATTTATTTATAGATTATTATGAATATTTATTTCAAATAATTTATTATAATTGAAATTTTAAATTATATAATTTTTTTTTAATGCATTTTATTAGTTTATTATCTGAATTTATTAAAAATTTGAAATTGAAAATAAATAAGTGAATAATATAACAAGCCATTCATATTTGTATAAATATATGTTTCAAGAAGTTTAATTTGAGGGAAAAATTAGCTATAAGGTTAGAGCTATGTTTTGATTTGTTTTTTCAATTATGGAAATATATATATAAAGAAAGAGGCATTTATTATGGAGTTTTTAGGGGATGAGGATGTTTGCGATATACAATTCTATTTTTGGAATCACAATCTTATTTTTGGCTTGGGTTTTGGATTAAGAGGAAATATTAATGCTTTTATATAACTTAACCAAAAATTTATCTATGCAAGGCGTAGTTTCGGTGGAGTACAACCAAGAGGTCTTACTTTTGAGAAGAAAAATGATGGTGCTACATTCCTTAGGAGTTCCAATGCATCTTCCTAGAGGTGGTCTACTCGAGGGTCCTGATAATTACACATATGTTTCAAGAAGTTTAATTTGAGAGAAAAATTAGCTATAAGGTTAGAGCTATGTTTTGATTTGTTTTTTCAATTATGTAAATACATATATAAAGAAAGAGGCATTTATTATGGAGTGTTTAGGGAATGAGGATGTTTGTGATATACAATTTTATTTTTGGAATCACAATCTTATTTTTGGCTTGGGTTTTGGATTAAGAAGAAATATTTATGCTTTTATATAACTTAACCAAAAATTTATCTATGCAAGGCGTAGTTTCGGTGGAGTACAACCAAGAGGTCTTACCTTTGAGAAGCAAAATGATGGTGCTACATTCCTTGGGAGTTCCCAATGCATCTTCCTAGAGATAGTCTACTCGAGGGTCCTGATAATTACACATATGGATTGATAATTTATGTGTATATTTAAGATTTAATGACATGAATTATCATTAAAATACTTTATTCTACCATAAAAGGTGATGGAAATATAATGTTAAAACAAAATATCAAATGTGTGGGGAGAATCAAAATGCTAAGATTAATATTATGACATGGTAAATGGTACCTACACACATATTTTGAAACCCTAAGATTGCAATTCCTTTGTTAAAGAATCCCAAATTTTATTTCGATAGAGGGAAAAGGAGAATAAAATACCAGATATATTAGGGAGTCGGAGTCTTGTGATGTAATTGTATTGAAGGTTAAGATTTAAGATAAGCTGGAAAACACTTCAAGTAAATGGTTGATGGAATAAAATTCACTTAGTGTAGTGGAAATGTAAAGATTTAACAATTTTGGAGTTTTTAACAAGTGTGTGAATTTTTATAATATGTAATAATAATATTTTTTAATATTGTTAATAAATTTCTATGAAAAATAATTAGTTTTTACCATTATGTGAGGAATGCAATAAAATTTACATGATTTTTTTTTTAAATAATTAAAAGTGCATAAAATAATTTTTAAAACTACATTCTTTAAAAGAAAGAACAACAAAATCAATTTAAAAATAATGACAATAATTATCACATTTTTTTGGAATGGTCATCGTACATGATCATTTTTTTTTATTATTAAGTATATAATATTTTCAAATTTAACAATTACAAATAAATAAAGCAACTAAACCAATGATCTCAACCATTACAGTCATAGAAAAAGAATATTATAAATGTTTATGTACAAAAATATAAGAAAAATAATATAAAATGAGAAATGATTTGGGCAACTATATCAATAACATTTAATAGTAATTACATTATATAATTCCATAAATTTATATATATAATATTATATCAAGTTAATATTTATTATTATATACAAAATACACCAATAATAACTTTAAATCTATAGTAAAATAACATCATTTTATATCAGTTTAATATTACCAAAAACATTTATGAGAAGTGATGCAGGAGCATGAGGCTTAGAGACAAAAGGCTTCATTAATTATTCAAAAAATCCAAAAACAGTTTACAAGCAAAGGTGTTGGTACCTTTAGCTGTCATTTTACTGTTGTAATAGATAGGGTTGAACTAGTATCTAGGGAAGTTGGATTGTTTTAGTTAGATTTAGTATATTTAGCCTTTAGTTGATAGAATTAAGGAAGATATTTGTAATTAGGATTTTGCCTAAAATAGGAGAATTCGATCCTCAACAGGAGGTCAATTGTTATGTAAGAACCTATAAATTGTAACCTCTAAGAAGGAGGAATATGGGATTTGGGCCGTAGAAGATTGGATTGAGAGGATTTTCCCTTTTTTTTAATAAAATTGCAAAAATTTGTCTATCTGTGTATTCTTGGCAAGTTCCCGGAGGGTTTCACACTTCGAAATTTCATTGAATTAATGTTTTCTATGTAGAATTTGACTATATATTAGTTTTGCATAAAAGAGTGGAAGAAATCAAAGAAATTTTGTTATGTGGCTTGATTTTAAATATTCAATAATTGTTCTATGTGTATTAAGGTTCACATCGGAAAAAGGAGTGTTTCAAAAGGAACAAAAGTTAAAACGAAGAAATGGTGAAAATCCACGTTTGGACGTGATTTAAAACAAAATTTGAGGATTAAGTGGTTTCCGGGAAAACCATCCACTGTGTTCGCAACTCTTTTGAGTCGTGAGCAATTTTAATCCAATCGAACACAATCGAATGATATTGTGACATGTCACGAGTGCAATACCACTCATTTCGTGTTGGATTTGATTGATAAAGTCTGAAGGCCATTTCAACGTGATAACCATCCGATTAGATCTACGGAAGATCCGACGGAGTTTTTGTTGAAAGCTGCGTGGGAGTTAAAACAAGGTATGGAACCAAAATTGTATGCAATGGAACTTTATTAAGGTTTGAAATCTGGATATATGTGAGGCCAAAAGGCTTTAAACATTGTTTAAAGCACATCATAATATTTCATTTCCGAGGGTTTTAAATAAACATGTCTGAAGGTTCTGATATTTGTTCCGAAGGTCTTTAAACGTGGGTTAAAGTGCATTATAATACACTCCCGAAAGGATTTCATTGTTTTCAAAGTAAATTATACATTGTCGAATGCTTTAAACATGGTCCAAGTGTATCAAAGGTATAAGGGGACCGAAAGGTTTAAAACCTTGGTTTAAATTATTTTATTAGGCTTATGAATGTTATAAAAGTGGGTTATAACATTTCCAAAGGGTATAGGGACTTTTTTCTTTCGTGGTGTACTTCTTTTTACCAACAGATTTCATACAATTTGATGAATGAGAATGAAAAGAAAGATCAGGATCAGATTCCTCCTAAATTAGAGAACATTGTAACTAAGTTTGAACAGCTTTCCTTAACACCTGCACCCACACTGCCATCAAAAAGAAAAACAAACTTCAAATAAATTATACCCGACCAACCATAATAGGCCTAAATAACTAGAACCGGGTAATGGAAATGACCATAACCAATTACTAACAACCAACTAAGTGGCTACAAACAACTATAACTAATCAAATGTAGATAAACACTTTGCATTGATAGACATAAATATATATGAAAATATTGTGAATTATCAATCATGACCCTACCAAACACCTCAGTAACATTTTGATGGTGATTAATTTATAGAATCTCAAATAATACATGAACCAACTAAGTGGCTTCAAACAACTATAACTAATCAAATGTAGATAAACACTTTGCACTGAAAAACATAAATATATTATAATAAAAGATTATGAATTAACGATCATGACCATACTAAACACCTTAGTAACATTTTGATGGTAATCAATTTATAGAAACTCAAAAAATACATGTTTGTTGTTGAATATTGATTTATACATTAGTATGTATATTCCTTGGGTATAATTTACGATAATAAATTTTATAATATTTTCAAATTTCAAATTATAAAATTTTTTATTAATATTTATAAATTAATTATTATTAGTTTATTATTTGAATATATGACTCAGATGATTTTCCTTATTTCAATTTCATTTTTTTTTCAATTCCGACTTGCAATAGAGTTATTTAATTTGTTAATAATTAATTCGTGAGTATGAGCAATTGGTAACTCTCAGTTTTCTATGTACTTCCATCTTGAAGTTACGAAGAGTTAATTTAAGAGAGTTAGATAGAGAATTAACAATTGAAGATTTTGTTTTGAAGCGTAGGACAACATTAGATTGGCATGGAGGGTATAATCAGTGTCTGAAATATTTTCAGCATCTCTTTTCTATACTTCCCTTATCCAAGGAAGAGCACACCTACCTTGCCAAACCTAGACCTAGAGTCGCGGGGCAACTCGGAGTGGCACCTTGGGATGAGCTTCCTAGAAGTACAAGTAAATCTCAAGCCATCTGCATATAGGACCAATAAAAATATATTATTTTTATCAAATAAGTAGCATACTTGAATCCCAAGGACTTCCAACTAGAATTTGTAGCTCTAAATTCATTAGCCTTTTATAAGTGCATATTATTGTGTATTAAGTTTTCATAAAGATTACATCAAGAGTGAATTGAGGATGCTACTCCCGTGGCCAAACTTAAATCATTATTCTTTTATGGAATTTTTCTGTATGTTTTCATGACTGAATTGAAATGCAGTCAACTTTCAGTAAATTCTTTTGTTATGTTGCTTTATGGCAGAAAAATTCAAGAGGAAGGCCTGGATGTGGAAACAACTCGGAACCAAGACCATTTTGGTGTTGTTGTTCATCACCTTTCTTTGATGCACATTAAGCGTTGTCTCATGCCTTACATGTAATTCATTGGTCCTAACATATTTTATTTGTGCAATGTTGGTACTTGTAGTCAAAGTACTTTACTATTTTTCTTCTTGGCTTTCTAATTTCTCAGAAGTGGGATGTCTCCATTATTCTTCTAAAAGGATGTGGGGTTGAAATGTTAGGTACAACTAGGGACAAATCATTCAAAGATTAAGGTGGAAGCTTGGAGTTGTGCTTCCACAGGAAATTTAAATGAAGCTCAGCCATTTTGAGAAGGAATATTTTAAGAGTTACTCAGAAATATTGGGATCACACATGTCGGAAATAGATCTTGACCTGATTGTAGTAGGTCATATGTAAGTTTTATGGTTTTTTTATTGAATGTCAAAGAAGTTTCACATGCACCTAGTAGCATTGTTGCATGGACACTCCTGTTGAATTAATGTGCCATTGCAATGAGAAGTAGAATGAAATGATCAAATTAGAGAAATGGTTTAGCTACTTATGATTTGTTGCAATTAATGAGTGTCATTGCTCTCTTTTTATTTCATGATGAAGCTGAACATTTTGGCAAGATATGATCCATACATTAAGGTAAGTGTGGTTGATGATATTGGCGAATTTTTGCTTGATGATGAGTCAACATCACTGATTCGTAACTCAATGCATTTGATGAAACGGAATGAAGTAGAGGCTTTTGTTTCCCAGGTGTTTGTCTATGCTGATTTTGTAAAATAGTTCACTGTAACATCATTTGTTATTTCATCCTTCTAGTAGTAGGGCTCAAAGCATTATTAGTTTCGAGACTGATTGAGTTGATCCTATCTACATTTTTAAGTATGTGGTTGTTTGTATGAACCCTAGTGCTTGATGCAGGATTTCATCGAATAATAGAATTTCTATTGCTACAAAGTAGAAAATATCATACCATTTAATATAAATAGGCAATGGGAACACATTTAAATCACAGTGCTTTTAACTACTATAAATATCTGTGCTTCCCACCATGAAGCACAAGAATTCTGAGAGTAGTTGAGAACTTATTGAATGAAGAGCTTGTGGAATGATAGAATAGTTGTTGCTAAAAATTAGCACATGTTATTCTATTTAATCAAGAGGTAATGGGAATAGATTTAAGTCACATTTTTTGTAACCACTATAAAAAACTTTCCATTACACTCGGAGGCTCTGGAATGTTGAGAACAGTTGAGAACTTGACTGATGGAGGAGTTCATGGAATGATAGAATGTTTGTTGCTACAAGTTAGTGGATATCATGCCCTTTAATGGAATTAATGGGAACATGTTTAATCATATTTCTTATAACTAATATAAAGATTTATTATTCCCAAAGTGAAGCACAGGAATGCTGAGAGCAGTTGAGAACTTGATTGTATAGAAAAATCTAAATGGAAAGTAGTTTCTTGGTGGAACACTATTGAAATTTGGTTGGACTTTAACTTTAATGTCCACTTAGGACCAGCTTGAATTTATCAATTTTCTCTATCCAAAGAGGCTTTGTCATTTGAAGGTTCAGGAATTAGAAACTACATCCAAATCCTGTAAATGGTTTTTACCTAATTACCGTATGTGAATCAGGATGCTTTGTGTTGTAAAATCTCTTTTTGAAAATAATTCTATAAGAAAATTCTGGAAATTAAAATAATTTTGGTTATTCATTTCCGTTTCTTTGAAATATGATGAATTTTATGTCTAATCCGTCCTAATAAAGATGATTTCTGCAAGGTAGAGTGTGTCTGCAATATATAATAACATAGGTTGTTTATCAATTCAAATGAGAACTGAATGTCTACTGAAGGCGTTCTGATATTATTCTAAAGTTCCTTATCCGATCATCTCAAGTACAAGTATCCATATTTGTTGCAAAAACTAATATGACCAGCTTTCCGTAATGGGAAATTAGGTTCTTCAAGGTGATCTGTTTTTGGATTAGTTTTTTTAAGTTGTGAAACTCGTATTCATAAATAAGATTTGAATTGTAATTTTTGAAAGGAGGGAGTAAAACTACCAAATGCCTCATCCTCTACATGTACCCTACAATCATGGCACGATTGTTAAGTTGTTTGTGTGCATATTTTTCTGCTAAAGAAAACATAGAGGAAGAGATTGGTAAACAAATGGACCAAATGACAAAACATGATTTGAGAACCTTGACCTTATTATTAAAGGATCTCCTATACGACAATGTGAAATTAATGTGGAAGAGAACTGGTGAAGAGGAAACCCATAGAAACTTGTCTCAATTGAAAGGTATATCTTGTATGGTCAAGCAGGAGCTCCATAACTTCATAGCAATGTGACTAGAAAGATTCCTTCATTCGACTTGTAGTCCAAACTCCATAGCTGTAGAGGTCATCATGTTTATTTTTGTGCACCAAAATTGTGATCAATAAAATTTTCATACAATTTTAGATTAGCTTTTGTTCTCGACACAATGGTTTGTGTTAATTCTTTATATAGTTTTTGCACATAGCTGTAGAGGTCATCGTGTTTATTTTTGTGCAACAAAATTGTGATCAATCAATTTTTCATATAATTTCAAATTAGCTTTTGTTCTTGATACAATGGTTTGTGTTAATTCTTTATATAGCTTTTGCACAAAATTTTTGATTGATATCTCTTTAGGCTTTGTAGTATCATATTTTCAATTATTTTCATCATATTTCATTGTAGATCATAAAATAACAGTGAATACCTTCTTGAAATCAGTGAAACGTTGGCCCTTAATTTCGATCAAGTTGGACATCAACGATATTTTATAAATTAATTTATAAATTAATTTAATTTCAATATGACCCAGCTTAATATCAGACTCTTGCATCATAGATGTTCACATCAATGTAAGTTCCAACATGTGTTTCAGTTATATCTTTTTACTTGATCTCATGGTTGATTACATTATTATAATGCTTAGACGAGTATACTTGTAATAGTTCAATAAAGACTAGTTTTTGGTTAGTTAGGAATCTTTATTGGCAGGCTATTCTAATGTTAAGGATAAAGCTCATTCCTAGCATCCTTAAAGCTTTTTGGGTTCTATTGCTTACCTCTTGGCTATATGTGGATAAAGTGCATTTGTCCACAACCACTATGTTTCATAATGCTGGAATATGACATACATTTTAGTTATAACACTCGTTACATGTTTTTAGATACAATTGTGTGGATAGAGTGCACTTGTCCACAACCATTATGTTTCATAAAGCTGACATACTATAAAGTTGACATAATACGTACATTTAATTTGTAACTCTCATTACAGGTTTTTCGGTACAATGTCAATGTGATGTACAACTCTTGTCATTCACCTCTGTTGAAACTGTGCACTACTCAAGTGCACTATGACATATATCCTCACCACTAATCCCCTTTTAATTGAGTTAGAATTTTAATTAAATTTTGATTTAGTTTTATTTGAAGTAAGAAACTCGGTACATTATAATATTTATCCTCACCACTAATCTCCTTAATTAAGTTAGAATTTTAATTAAAATTTTGATTCAGTTTTATTTGAAAGTATTTTTTTCATTTCTAGTGGAGTTTAGCCATAAATATGTCATTTGGTTTATAGGGACTCCATGGATTTAAGAGGTTCTTGCACACTTTTTTTTTTTTGTGTGTGTCTTGACCAATGTGGAAATAGTCGACCTTGGGAACAAATAAAAAAGGTTAAAAAATGGAAAAAATATTTAAACTCAAGAGCTTTTCTAAATATTTGGCAAATACTCGAGTACTGAGATTCACTAACCTGGTTGCAATCACAATAATACGCTGAAAATCATTTTGTGCCTTCTGCAACCTTCTAATGTTCAGTATTAATTTTTAATTTTTCTGGTGTCGTCTCCTCATTTGCAGCATCTGGTTTCCTTCCAATTGCAGTATGCCCAGCCTTACTAATGTTCTAATGTTTCTATCGAGTTCCACTTAATGTCAGAATCCACAATTAGGAAAACTAAAAAGCAAGCCACAACAACATATCTCTATAATGCAGCTTCTACGCAAACTGGTGCATAAAAATGTCATTTAGTACAATGCACTGAACTAACATGTATAACAAGGAGATATGAAGCCATTTGCAAAACTGATTGGTGAGCTTTTTCCGAAATCTAATTGGCCCCTGTTTGGAGTGATGTCACTGGAGGTAAACCATATGTACCTGATCCACTAGGCTGGTTATTTCTAGGCTGGTTATTTCATACGGCTTGAACAAGAACACGCAAATGCTTTTGAACACAAATATATAAATTGGAGAAAATATTGAGATACTTTATGGTTCGTTGCCTGACCGGCTGGAGAAATGAAGATGATTCGAAACAATCCAGCATTTCTATTAAATAATTCTATGCAAGTACTGTGACTTTGACTTTTTATATTTGTTAGAAAGCCGCTGACTTTATCTACAAGCCGATCATGTGTGTATTTTTAATCTGTATATTGTCCTTTAGATGTTCTGAATCTAATTTTAGTGAAGTATTGTTCTCAAAATGGCACTACTACTTTTCTGTGTTTTCAGGGTTCCCTAAAATTATTGAAATGATGTAGTGTTCCCTAATCAATGAATGATTACATACCTGTAGCTTGTTGTACTCGGCAACGGCAAAGGCTGCGCAGCCGACAATCATTTTCGAATTCACGTCCGCGCGAGTCCATCCATCGACGCATGCCATGGCCGCTGCTCCTCACACCCACAACACTAACTCTCTCAAGACTCCAGCGAAAACACTGAACGGGTGAGGGTAGCACACTTTCCAGACTCCAGCGAAAACACTGAACGGGTGAGGGTAGCACACTTTCCTTCTAGGCTAGGCTCTATTTAAACCACATTTTCCGACCCCACCTTCGACGCCATACCATCTCCTTTTCTATTTCTTCTCTCTTTTTTGATTCCACGGCTCATGCGCTCCTCACACTCTTTTTTCGATTCCAATGCATTATTATTGTCATCTTTATCACCGAGATAAAATGGCAGGCAACGGACGGCTTACTACATTTCCCATTACTTATTTATGGGTACATATTTATCTTTATTATCATTTTTTCTTTTTCTTTTTATTATGTTTGGATGGAAAAGTCATCATTTTTCCTCCGTTCCATTTACCACATATTCATCTTTGTATTTTATTTAACATTACATAAATCTTAGACACTCTTTTCACGTAGAAAAATCGAGTATCAACATCACCCAACTTTCTTTTTGAATATAAAACATTTTGAAAAAGTTTGTGACTCAATAGATTTGGTTCATTTTATGGTTTGGTTCAGATATATGTCACAAATAATTATAATTTTAATTTTTTTTCTTTATATTTAAGTTAAAAAATGTTATTAAATTAAATTAGATTAAAATATTTATATAATGTTTTGATTATCAAATGAGTTATGTTTTTTGAGCATTTGAAATTAATAAGTCATGTGCTTATAACGTAATGGTAAAATGAAGGTGAAGTATTGTATATTGCAATCATATTATAAGTATTTATTTTTTATATATTTATTAATTAAATTTAAATGTTCTTATATAATCATTATTTTAAGTTATATGGTAAAACATATCTTAATTTATAGCTACTATTTAAATATGTTTGGATTTATGAGAGCAGATATACACACAAAAAAGATTTCTATATTACATATCATAAACATAGATACACGAAATATATATAGTTGGAGTGAGATCCAACTTATTCCACTCTTAGAGGGAGAGGTTGAGAGAATCTCTCAACATCCTCCAACAAACCAAACCAATCCCTAAACTTTAGTATGCATCATAAATGAGGCATTATCTCAAACACCCCCCTTAATGTCTACATTACAAAAAACTTACAATACTGAAATCACAATTACAAAAGTTGTCATTTATCTTTCTCTGACTGGTCTTCATCAGCAACTCTACCCACTCTGTAATCTTCTAGATTCCGCTCTTTTTTCTTCACATCTTTGAGCTTACCTTCCAACTCATTTAAAGTACATCTGCTTCTAACCAGCAATGCTGAATTTATAAGATTAAAAATTCTTGACACCCCCGAAGAAGAGTCTCGACACTGAACTACCCTATTGAAATATTTCCATCTGTGAAATAACCTCGAAGAATAAATTTCAACAGTCGTATAGGAAAATATTCTAGGAACAGAATATGATCAGCGATCAATCCTACAAAGTGACCTTTCCACACTTACAAACTCACAATGTAAAGATAACTTGTAATTGTCGATCTTGGAGCATCGAAGTACAACAAGAGTCTACAACTTATAACATACTGGACATAATCAAACTAGTAACATGCTCTTGTGGCACTGAAGAACACACAAGAGCTACAAGCTTGAACTACATCACTATGTTCAAAATTTGGTTCTTCTTTACAACTTAAAACAATATAAAAAATAACAAATTTGATATAAAACTCTAACAGATGCATGCAACTCCTCCAGCGATCAATGCTCTAGATGAAAATTTTTACAGTGGTCAAACGTTTCAATTGGCCTCCTGAAATTCCCTTAAGCATATCGTCTCCCACCATTGTATTAGCACAGATATCCAGCCCCAGTATCTTCAGTACATAATCGGTAACAACACGAAAAACCTTTTCATCTCCTAGAGCAGCGATTTTCTCTCACAGCAGGGTCGTGGACAAACGAATTAACTGCCAGCAGCGACTAGAAAACCTAACAGTAAGGTTCGTCTCCGTTACGTGACAAGCTTAAGTAGAAGTGGGAAATATCGAACCCGACAATGTCGTAAAGGCTAGAAGGCACTGATAAATCTGGTAGCAATGATGCAATTCTTCTTCATTGTCATTACTAGAGACCGGCCACTTCTCGCTTCCCTGTAGAAAACAAACAGATCTGGGCGCCCTTCTGTGATCAAAAGGAGGGGTCTTCAAGAAATGATGAGAAGCAATCGAATGCTACTACCAAAAAAGACAAAAAGAAAACACAGCGGCCACAAGTACAGTCAACAGGCCCTCATTTTCAAGTTATCTCAAGGCCGAGAGATGCGCATTAAATAGAATACAGTGGCGCTTTAACACTGTTGCTACAAATGCATACTCGGCTGCATCGCACGCGTCTAACACTGGCAGCAATATCATTAACAGCAACATAGTCCACAAATATATCGAGTTCCTGATGGCTTCTTGCATATAATTAAGAGTGCATAGAAAGTTGACATAATCTTCGACGCCCCAATCCTAAATGAGCCCAGAATTCATAGCTCTCTAAGGATCAACATGACCTGCACCGAAAGCAATCTCTAAAAAAAATAATCTTCTACATTCACATGCACTAATCTTATCTATTTAACATAGGATTACGATTTATGGCTCTCACATCTTCTTGGCCATCCCGTGAGGGATTTAAGCTAGTAGAGGCTTTGATACCATGTTTGGATTTATGAGAGCAGAGATACAAACAAAAAATATTTCTATATTACATATAATAAACATAGATACATCAAATATATATAGTTGGAGTGAGATCCAACTTATTCCACTCTTGGAGGGAGAGGTTGAGAGAATCTCTCAACATCCTCCAACAAACCAAACCAATCCCTAAACTTTAGTATGCATCATAAATGAGGCATTATCTCAAACAAGATATTCATATTTTATATATTTTAGTGAGATATGTATATTATGATTTTCTTTTTTCTACTTTTTCTTTGGAGATTTTATTAATATAAATAAAATTACAATATAACAAATTGAATTTAAATATTTTTATTACTTTCAACTTTTTATTATTAATTGCTACAACTTTTAAATGATTACACTCATCATTCAAAGATCCACTACAACATCTTCCCCATATTGGGATCTATATTATTTTTATTATTTAATCACTTTTTAATTTAGTGGACATGTATTCTTTTTACCAAAAATTTTTTATACAGCAACAACATTTCCCCATATTGGGATTGGGATATTGGGTTGTAGAGTACTTATTCATGATATACCTCACATTGCTAATATTAAAAGAAAAATAAAAACTAATTTAAATATAACTTTACCACCATCATCAATATTATTATTATTATTATTAAAACAATTAATATACAGCTTGAAAATGTATACATTTAAAAACACAGAACATGATTCCTAACCATTATTATTAAAACAATTAATATACAACTTGAACATGTATACATTTAAAAACATAGAACATGATTCCTAACTATGGCGATTTATTCCCTATTTACCATGGATTCTTAATCTATAAATAGACTTTGTTAAAATACCATGGACTAATATAACATGACCAAAAAAACATAATAAATTCACTTCATATGACACTTGTCCAAATGCGAATTTTCTCTAACTAATTAATATATACGGATTTATGGCATAACTACTTTGGAGATAAAGCTCAACCTTTGATTTTTTATTTGTGTATATTATTAAGATATTTTAAAGTATTCCATGAAAGTTAAATCCCTACTATCCATGTAATAATTATTCTTATTTAAATCAAAATTTTGAAAGCTCTGAAATAAACACTATTATGAAATAAATACTATTTCAAAATGTACTTTTTCATCCATCATTTAAAGTTTATTTTCAAATTAAAATCTATTTATTTTTATATTTATAAATTATTTTAGATTTTTAATTTAATTATTAACATATTTATATAAATTAAATAGTTGCTAAATTTCTATAAACATTATTTCATAATCAATTTCAAAAAAACTTATTTTATACCATAATTCACATTACTAAAATTGAAAAAATCATAAAAAAAATATTTTAATTACAATTTTATTATTATTATTATTAAAATATTTACAAATCCACCTCTCACATTTAAATACAATCAATCTTTAGTTCCAATAAATGTACACAATACCATATTTCATTGCAATGCACAAATAATGTGATCATTGTGAGTCAATTATATTAGTTATTAATTAAGAAACTCCTTCAAATATGCATATAGTTGTAGGAAACTAAAGTCGTCCCAAATTGTTGTTTTTGAATTAAGATATAGTGAGCCCGATTTAAACAATTTTAAATATAGGATTTCTAAACCAATATTAAACTATCCATCAAACTATCCATCAAAGGTAAATAAATTGGGTGGGTGATGTTGTGAATTATAATTCTCAAGTTTATACATATTATTAAGATATGAGAATGGTTTATTTTATTTAGAGTGGCAAATTATTTTTCAAGTTCTGTATTTAAATTTAAGAAGATATTGTAATTTTTTTTCAATAATAAATATGAGGAAACGTTTGAGTTTAGATATATTTCAAAAGTAATTATAATTTTTTATATTTAATTTAAAAAATGTTATTAAATTAAATTAAATTAAATTATTTATATAATTTTTTTATTGTGAAATGAATTATTGTTTATTGTGATATTGTAACAAAGTTTGTTTACAACCTAATAATATCTATAGTAAAGTGACCGTGAATGTATGCCAAAAAATATCGTTATATTGCAAGATTATTATAATTATTGAGTTTTTATGTGCTTATTAATTAAGTTTAAGTATGGTTAAGGAATCATTATTTTAATTTCTATGGTAAAACATATCTTATTTTATGGCTACTATTTAGATATTCATATTTTATATAGTTTAGTTTGATATGTATATTATGATTTTTTTTATCTAATTGTTTTTTGGCTAATTTTATTAATAAAAACAAAATTACAATATAACAAATCCACTTCTAATATTTTTATTACTTTCAACTTTTTATTATTAATTGAGAAAAAATTTAAATGATTACACTCACCATTCACAAACACTACAACATATTCCCCATATTGGTCCTATATTGGTCTCTATACTATCAATTGCATCAAATTTTTCAAAATAAAGTCCTTAAGTTATACCATAATATAGAACTTGTATTAAGAATAAAATTGTCTTTTGCATTCAAGATAGATTTCTACTCATCATTAACAAAATATGTATTAGAAACAATAACACCACAATCATTAGTATGAAATACCTTTGCATTATCTTAAATTCTTTTCCTGGTAGACTTGAAATAATGTCCAAATGATCTAATAACTAAAACAAGTGCATTTTCTAGCATGCATTTGCCACACACAGTACTTTCATTGGGGAAAAAGTTTCGTTATGTAATGTTCGCTATATTTCCAGAATTTGATATTATGCAACTTGATGGCTTCTTAATGATGTTGAAGCAGGGGAGACATTTGCAAGTGACATTGTTTCCCAATTGAAATTCATAGCAATTTCAAGCACACTTACAAATATGTTTGTATCATATCATGTTCTCTACTAGAAACTTTTCATCTTTCCTTTCTCACTATTGACCCTAGATTAATAAATTACGAGTATATGAGCCAACACAGGCTGCAAAGAGGTAATTCAATATTTATTTGAGGAATAAATTCCATCTATAAGAATTTATGACTATATCAATCCTTTAGCTGAATAATTTTCTTCCCTTTTTACCATTTTTTCATTTTCTCTTTTTAATATGTGTCCTTTTCTAGTAACTTCATAAATTCTCACTATATTAACATGATATTTTATCATGCTCTGCCAGCACTTGGACATTCTTGAATTTAAACATTTTGATTCATACTAAAATGATATATATTGGACATGCCTCAATTATTATTTGATTATACCTTGTTGCATCATGAAGGCCATTTTTGCATGGCTATTTTGCATTAAATTATTTATATATTAGATTTATTATTATCTTAAAATATTATAAGTTACTGTTTGATTGATCAACTTTGACAAAATAAAGGAAAAATTATCATGAGGGTAAAATATGTTTATAATTCAAAATGGAGATTGTGCAAAAACAAAGCAAAATAGGTTAAAAATAATGAAATGAATTTAGTTTTATGGAAAGTATGACGTTTTTTTGTTTTTACATAGTAAAACATGTTATAATTTACTTGTCAAATTAGTAGGACTATTATATTTATTTTCCAATGCAAGCTAAATCAGTAATTGTTATTCGCCAATGCAGGCTAAATCATTATTGTTATTCAAGTAAATTATTCACTATTTGTTATTCGCCAATGCAAGCTAAATAAATATTTTTATTCAAGGAAATTATTTGCTAATCCAAGCTAAATTATTATTTTTATTCAAGGAAAACCATGATTTTGAAAAGTTACCTGTTGATGGCCTATAAAGACTTACACTCCCACCGAAGTAGCTTACTTACTAGTTGAATTATGTCTGACTCTCATCTTGATTATTTCTCTATTAAAATGGGTTCATTTTGGTTGATTGAAGCAACATTTTTCAAAGCAAAGGGAAGAACAATGAGGGGCATCCAGTGATCGGCATCGTTCTTCATTTTTGTAGCTTGTCATTCAACTTATTATTTGTATTATGTACAAGGTCTAATAATCATCATTAGGAAAGTGCATTTCCTAGCATGCATTTGCCACACACGATACTTGTGTTGGGAAAAATTTTCGTTATGTAATGTTTTCTATATTTTCAGAATTTGATATATAAAACTTTTCTTAAAAGAAGAAATGGTATGCAATTCTGCAACTTGATGGCTTCTTAATGTTGTTGAAGCAAGGGAGACATTTGCAAGTAATATTGTTTCACAATTGAAATTAAGAACACTTTCAAGCACACTTACAAATATGTTTTCACAACTGCATGATGCATCATCTCATGTTCTCTGCCAAAAACTTTTCATATTTTCATTGTTGTTGTTGACCCCAGATTAATACAATTATGAGTATCTGAGCCAACACAGATTGTAAAGAGGTAATTCAATATTTATTTGAGGAAGAAAATCCATCTATAACAATTTATGACTATATCAATCCTTCAGCTGAATATTTTTCTTCTCTCTTTACCATTTTTGCATTTCTCTTTTTAATTTGTGTCCTTTTCTAGTAACTTCAGAAATTCTCACTATATTTATGTGATACTTTATCATGCTATGCCAGCACTTGCACATTCTTGAATTTGAAAATTTTGATTCATACTAAAATGATATATATTAGACATGCCTCAATTATTCTTTGATTATACCTTGTTGCATGATGAAGGCCATTTTTGTACTCCAAATGAGAATTTGGTCTTCAGGATTTTGATAAATTTGTATTTGTGAATATGTATGCATGTAGTCTTTAGAGATTTCAATAATTCTTGATCTATGAATATGTGTAGGATCAATTGATAAGATTCATGGACTAACGTTAATGATGGATGGACCTTATCAGGCTCATAATTTGCATGAGCCCATCAGAGTTGTTGGTCAGATTATACCATGGAACTTTCCATTGGTGATGTTTTCACTAAGGTCGCTCCTGCATTGACCTGCGGATGTACGATGGTTATCCAATCTGCAGAGAAGACTTCCTTAAGTTCACTTTATTGTGCACAATTAGCCCTAGAGGTATTTTTATTTTTATCATTTTAATAGGGTCAATTATCCCGTGAGGTGTTTATATTTTTATCATTTTAATATGGTCAATTAGCCCGTGAGGTATTTATATGTTTGTCATTTTAATAGGGTCAAGATATTGTAGATCCAATCCAATACTTATTTAATGGGATTTGGTCTCTCCATAATTTGCAATTATAGGCAGGAATACCCCATGGGGTTCTTAATGTGCTCTATGGTTTTGGTGAAACTGGTGGTGCTGCCATGAGCAACCATATGGATATTGATAAGGTAAGCTGATATATTAAAGGCAAATTCTATGATATTTTTTATTTAGGGATGGTTAATTAATTGAATATGAAGGTGAAATAATATTAAGTCGTTATAAATCAGTGTCAGATTGTACTCAGTGCAGGGTCAACTCAAGTTGGGCAAGTTGGGTGACTTATTATGGAGGCTGTTGTAAAGAGCAACTATTGGATCTCTTTAAGAATCTTACGGTGTCTCTTTTGCAACATCTATTGGTGATGGTGCAAATTCTAGTATAGAACTTGTATTAAGAATAAAATTATCTTTTGCATTCAAGATAGAGTTCTACTCATCATTCATAAAATATGTATTAGAGACAATAACACTTCAATCATTATTATGAAACACCTTTACAATATTTTAAATTCTCTTCCTAGTAGACTTGAAATAATGTCCAAATGATCTAATAACTAAACAAGTACTACATGTCTATGCCCATATTTTAAATTTCTTCATAATAATATATTCACGGATTTCTATATATATATATATATATATAAATATAATGAAACACATCTATATGTGTTTGGGAATTTATTATATAGAAATTAATTTTACTTCTATATTATGTGTTTTGGATTTTTTATAGAGAAATTAATTTTATTCATATATTATGATTTTTCCATGATTGATATATTGTTTATTTTTATAAATTTGATATAAATTATTAAAAAATGAAAATAAAGAAAGTGTTAACGTTTCATATGAAATTGCAAATAAAATAAAAATATGAAAATAAGATATCCTTTTGCGGTGAGTTCAAATAATTTCCATAATATGGATGTGTACAATTGATGTGAAATATATCAAGGACGATTTAATACTTTTCAATGCCTACATCCTTCATTAGCGCATGTGCTAAGTAATCAAAGTGACTCACAACTTGGCAGGAAACATAAAATGCAATTAAGTTTGGCGTGATAATGACTAGTGATTGCACGAGATGTTGCAAAGGAAATGATGTAAGTCGATAGCATAATATGGAACTTGCATTAAGAATATAATTGTGTCTTGCATTCAAAACATGGTTTTACTCATCATTAATAAAATATGTATTAGAAACAATAAAAGCTAAGCCATATTTTGTCAGTTATTTTCTTGCAAATTTTAAACTTCTTTTGTTTTTTCCTTGTAATAAATTGTTAAACGAAATACTTACCATAAATTGAATCATGGGTAGAGAAATGGTGCGAGTGAGTTCTAGGGTTTTTGAAAGTGCACAAGATGGATCTCTAAATCTAGGGAAAAGGCAAATTAGGGCTAGAGAAATTGGAGAAAAGACCAATATTAGAAGTCTAAAATCATCAGGTAACTTATCATTTTTTATTTTTTCATTATAATTCCCTCATCTATATATTCAATGGGTTATGGCCTAAGTCAGATGCTTTGCATTAGTGGATCTACACCTCGTGGTCAAAAAATTGTGATATTTACATATGTTCCAAAGGTATTTTCATTGTACAATTTAGGAAGAAGTAATGCAGGAAATCCCCTCGTTTTGGGGACATGTTGGGATCTATATGACCCATGGGTTCATTGAATTTGAAGTTGTAACGATTTTGGTGTAAACAACACCAGTCTACGTGACGCTCCCAAATATCCCACAAGCATTTTGGCATCATCAAGTCCGACAAGATAGAGGGAATACTTCGGGGACTTAAAAAAAATGGATAATGATTGGATACAACAAGGTTTTTTTTACCCTTTCTTGGATTTGTATCGAGATAGATTTGAGGAAAGCCTTCCAAGGCAACATACTACTGAAAAATGAAAAATATGAATGGAACCAAAGTTGGATTATGAAAATACAAAATTTATATGTTTCACTTATTTTCAAACAGGTCACCTATAGTATTAATGTCCACAAGAAAAAAAACACATGAAGAATAAAAAGGGCGAAGCTCAAAAAAAGAAAGGTTGGCGGCACACTGACTTTGCAGAATCAAAGTAAGAAGCTAAGGAAGATATACCTTATCAGGATAATAATCATAATCAGAACATGGAAAGTACTTAGCAGTAATAAAATATTTACCATGATGGGGAGAGGACTCACGAAGGAATTCCTTCAACACAAATGGTAAGACAACCAAATGTGGCTACATGAACAAAGAGAGCTCATGAATAGAGAAATTCAGATTCAAACAAATACCAACCTCAAGTATAGTTGGGTTTCTATTTGCTAGTTATTCCAGTGGAATATTTGGGTGGTAATTGGAAAAAAGTGCATAGGAAGAAAGGAAAAAAGGGAATCTTTATTATTATTGAAATTGTTTATTTATTTGTTTTTTCAGTTTCAAGGTGTTTTGTTTCCCAAGATTTTGATCTTGGATTTTGTTGGAAGGCTTTTGACCTCTATAAAATGTAATTTTGTTTATTTATAATAAAATTATAATTCCCTTTGAAAAAAAATAACACCTCAATCATTAAACCCTATGGAGGAACAAATTTTGCAATAGAGTAATGCATAGGACTCAACATTGGTGATATTGAAGCTTGAGCATTCAAATTTGGTGACATGTTAGATTTTACCTGAGAGAGATAACACAACTCGTGATCCCAGTTCATGACCCAAGGGAAGAAATATTTTTGAGGTATATCAATCTTGTTGAAGTATCTCTCAAGTCTACTTAATCTTAGCCAAGATATTTTCTAGAATAAATTTTATCATCATAAAACTCATAAATTTCGAGTACAAACCTCTTGAAAAAGAGAGAAAACATTGCAGAAAATCCACTTCATTAGAATTTGGACATTAGCTTTCCCACAATAGAAATCACTCCTAGGTAATATCTCAATCCTCCAAAAACCACTTTAAAAAAACCCACAAACAAAAAGAATGAACCTAGTGATATCAAGACATTCTAATGCCATTAGTTGGTAGCATATGGAGGAAGAACATAGACAGAGACAAATGTGATATGTTATGTAATCTAAATGTAAACCAATTTGAATCAAAGAAAAATATTAATGATGCTACAAATGAAATATTTTAGAATTTAAAGTGATTTTAAATTTTATTTTTTTTTGTAAGTTTTGTAGGACTGCATCTTTAGCAAGTCCAATATATCACTCCCATCGGGGTGGAGAATTGAACCAGTGAATTCACATCAAGGAGTGTCTTAACAGAGCACCAAATCACTTTCTATCCAAGACCATGTGGACAAAGTGATTTTAATTATATATTAATTTATTCTTGCCATATTTTTAATCGCAAATGGCCAATTATGAGAATATTTGGAAAAATCCATTTTCAAATGATAACATAGGGCATATACATAATAGTTATATTTTTAAAATTACTTCAATTTCCTATGTGATTTTTAAAAAATGGAATAAATAACTAATATTAAATTAACTATAAAAGATGTTATAAATGAGATGGAGCGTGCAATCAATTATAATATACAATGGTTGGAATTCTCAACGTATTTGTGAGTATTATGATGCAACATGCATATCATGTGACAAAAAATATAAACAAGGCTATAAAACAAACAATTTTAGTCAATAAGGAAAGGAGAAAGAAAATATTCATGCCAAACTTATTGGAGTCAACCTGACTAGTTGTTGACACACATGAATCAATTTTCAATGAATTGTTTTGATTCTCTAAAGCTCAGCACTCCCAAAGAGGGACAAGATTGTTGTGGACACATTTCCTATGAAGGAGGATTTTTTTGGAAAAGGTTTTACATACCAACAAAGTTTTTATCACATTTTCATAGTTCATGAAAGAAGACGAAGATGACAAAACAAGTGGTCGATAAGCCTATTTTGTCTGACCAATGAATTCTGTCCATTTGATCGGGACTTTGATTGTAGTATTTTGTGTGGCTCCCTTCAGCCCTGATAGAGACTTCACATATTCTAGTAGGCATCGTCCTACAAAAGGGAAATTGGGCTCCATAATTCCACACAAATTTGTTGGGTTCCAACAAACCAAGCTCTCATGAGATAGGTTGCATGGGGTAGATCAAGTTAAAATATACATGGGACAAGGTGACCAAGCACATGAAGAATGAGAATCCCAGGTGGATGGGCAAAGGTAAATGTTGAGGTTTAGGAAATTTAATCAGACATTGTCTATATACCTGCACATTCCATCAAACAACAACACCATACAACTAAGTAATCTTGACATACATTTGTTCAATAATAACTAAAAATTAGTATACCTCAACTATGATGTGGAAGACCTTGCAATGAACACTACAAGACAAAAGAGAGGTTGCATCATATTTCATAGCAAGAACATTGTGAGATGGGATTCTAGTTCGGTCTGCAATAAAAAAGACACAGGAGAGGTTTTATTGTTGTATCATATTTCATAGTAGGTTGGAAGAGACATTAGTAAGGTTTAGTTAGTTAGCTAGTTATCCTAGCGTTAATGAAGAAGACAATGGATCTAAATCTAATGGCCTAAAACATTTCAATTGTCTAACATTTGATCCAATGGGGCAAACAGGGACACAGTGGCTACTGGGGGAGTTGTTTTCAAAGACGAACTATTGGGGAAATTTTTTTCAAAGAGGGACGCCTTACCACGTAATTATTAATAAAAAATTAACCATGATTTAAATTTTAAAAAAATCGTCCCAACATTGTCATAGTTACTGAATTCAAAGTCGTTTAAGATCCAACATTGAAAATGCAGCATGACTCTATTGTTATGTAACAATATCTGTTAGTGGAAGATGCATAGAAACTTTTTATGAATTGATTTAAATATTTTAATGGAGGACAACTAGTAAAAAATATTTGATGAATTAATACTAATAAAATCAAATTCAAACTTATTCATTAACATTTAAAAATAAAATTAAAAAGAAAGAATCAATACAAAAATCAATTGATTCTATGTGATAATTAATGATTTGGATAACAATTTCAATGTACCGCATCACACAAATTATGATCGAAAACTAATCTAATTCATATATGAGAAAGAAGGGGTAGATTAAGGAACAAACTTTTAGTTTATTCATCCCTCAAAGCTTGCATAGAGCATATCTTGAAGCAGTTGGAAAAATATTGTATGTTGCAATGATCTCCATTGGACAAGAAAATATCTTCTTTTCCGATTTTTGGAAACAAACTTGTAATCAATATTCACTGGCCAACATTGATAAAAAATGAATCAAATTCTCTTATCTCATAACTTATGGTTATTGGCACCAGAGCAGGAGTAAGTTTTGAAGGAACACTGGTGCCAAGTATAGAGGATAAGGTGTCTATAGAGGGATGATTCCCAAAGCTTCTACTCTAAGGGATTGAGATCTTTCGCAAACACCGAGTGTACCAGTAGGAGAGCAATTCTTCACAAGACTAATGTGATTTAATTGTTTGTTGTCGCAAGGGAATTTTCCAGAATAGGTAAAGGCTGAAGCTCCAAGAACTTGAAGATCACCCATCTCTGCATTAAAGGTGAAAGAAAAATTGTAACAAACACTTATGTTATAATGAATTTAGATTATTGTGCTCAGAAGATCATTCTGTTGTTGAATATGGAATAAATTGTTGTGAATAAATAATTGTTAGAAGTTATGGAGACATATCAATTCAAACTGTATTCTATAATTCTTTAGAAGAAATAGCAAGAAAATCAATTCAAAGAATAATGACAATTTTTAATCACAAATTTGATAATCACCATACATAAGTATTTATTCTCTTTTATTAATTATTTAAAATTTCCAAATTCAACCATTACAACTAACTAAATAAACTATCCCAATAATCTCAATAATTAAATTACTAACAAAAAAATATTATAAATACTTGTGTGTAAAAATATGAGAAAAAAACAAAATAAAATGAGAAATAATTATAATTATGAGAAATAACATTTAATAATACTTAAACTATAAATTCTTTATCAATAACAGTTAATAATACTTAAACTCTAAATTCATTATCATATGAAAAAATATATATCAATAACATTTTGAATCATAAATCAAAATGATTTTGTATTAAATTAATATTTATTATGATATGCAAAATATATACCTAATATTATTAAGAAATTTTTACCGCAAGAGATAGAAACTACAATATTTTTTTACACCCAACCAACTATTGTAGGCCTCTAAGTAATTAAAACCAAACAATGAAAATGACCGTAATCAATCACAACCAAGTGACTCCAAGCAACTATAGCCAATAAAACGTAAATAAACACTTCGCATTGATGGGCATAGATATGAGAATAGATTGTGATTTCACAAGGATGGCTATACCAATTAGCTTAGTAGCATTTCAATAGTGTTCAATACACTCTAATATTAGACTTTATTCATCAATATATTTTATTTATCAATATTTATTTATAGATTATTATGAATATTTATTTCAAATAATTTATTATAATTGAAATTTTAAATTATATAATTTTTTTAATGTATTATTATTAGTTTATTATTTAAATTTATTAAATATTTGAAATTGAACATAAATAAATGAATAATGTAACAAGTCATTCATATTTCTATATAATATATATTTCAAGAAGTTTAATTTGAGAGAAAAATTAGCTATATCAAGGTTAGAGCTATGTTTTGATTTTATTTTTTTTTCAATTATAGAAATACATATATAAAGAAAGAGGCACTTATTATGGAGTTTCTAGGGGATGAGTATGCTTTTTTGTTTCTTTGAATAAATGGAGAAACCCTTGATCCAAGACAATGTCTAGGGAGCAAATTTTCCTTGGAATATGAGTCAAATAATAAATTAGCTCATCCATAGAGAACCTTGGAGAGAGAGAGTGGCCCCATGATCCAAAGTTGGAGAGACTCATTGAGGAGTTAGGAAGTGGAGTAAGGTCCCATGTTCCTTTATTGATGTATATGACATGGGAGGAATGGAGCAGTTCCTTCAATAAGACAATTTTAGGATGAAAATGAAGGTAGTAGTAAAGATGACTACCCTACCTCATCTTCGCATTGATCCATTAGATGTTTTCTCACTATCTCAGTTGGTTGGCGAGCCATTTTAATGGGTACCTTAGGGTACCAATTTTTTGAGTAGAGTAGGATGATTGGGGAGCTAATTGGATGCTACTGAGATTTAAGGTGGTTTCACTTATGCGTGATATGATCGCTTATGCATTTGGCATTGTGATTATATTAGCTACATGGTTAACAAGAGACACATGGGGATCCAACACATTGAGGCATATAAGGTGGTTCACAAGCATATGCCAAATAAGGAAGGATTTAGAGTATAAAACTTCATATGGAAGTTGGAATTCAATGGGTGACATGAGTTTGTTAGTTGGATCATTTATGAGGATGAAAATAGTTTTGGGAAGGGGATGATGTCAAACTATTAGTATCATGAGAATGAAAACCTTGCCCATGACTGACTTGGAGAGTGTGGTGACATTATCATTAGGTGTGTGACCTCTATTATGAGTATGCATGACACTTGCATTTTATTGTTTGATTGTGAAATTTATGGTTCATGGCACATGTTTGTGTCATATAACAGGGTAAAAAGGAGTTGGTATGTTGGGAATTTTATTTTTCATGTGGACTTGACGTATGTTAAGTCTCATTATTAACACACCCATCACATGATGATCCAAATTAGTCGATGCAATTATTGGCCAAGGTAGGTGAAATGAGATTAGTGAATCTTTTACGTGATTATTACTACACCCTTACATGAGATGGACTAACGAATTAGTTATGGGTGTGGGAAGGTGATATGAGTGATTCCATCTAACTTAGTGGACATTCTTCTAGAAAAATCCATTTTAATGAAGCAGATATATCCAAAGTGATCCACTATATTTTTTCACCAATAACTATTCCATTTTGGACTTATATATCTCAAAACTACGCTCATTTAATTTATGCATCTATATCTTTAAACTACTCAACTATTTTATTTCATCATAGGAATCAATTTGATATATCTCCCATTTTAATGGGGTATATCACATTTAGAGGAAAACACATTAGCCATTAAAGTTTCCCATTGAAACCAAAGTAATTTGATACAAAACATAGGTTTTAACCTTATATAGTTAATTGTTTCAAATAGATTCTTAATAAAATGAAAAATATTCAATGTAAAACACATGCACATTAACATATAATTGTGATATTTTCCCTTCTTTCCAACTTAGTCCATCCTTCTAGAAAAACCCTTTTAATGAAGCAGATATATCCATAGTGATCCACTGATATTTGTTCACCAACAAATATTCTATTTTGGAATTACATATCTCAAAACTATGCTCATTGAATTTATGCATCTCTATCTTTAAACTACTCAACTATTTTATTACACCATAGGAATCATTTCGATATATCTCCCATTTTAATGGGGTCTATCACATTTCGAGAAAAACACATTAGTCATAAAAGTTTCCCATTGAAACCAAAAGTAATTTGATACAAAACATAGTTTTAACCTTATATAGTTAATTGTTTCAAATAGATTCTTAATAAAATGAAAAATTTTCAATGTAAAACACATGCATTAACATATAATTTACTCCAGAAACCCAAAACGAGAAGATCATTTTTTTTATTAGTATATTAATTTTTAGACCATCAGACACACACACACATATGTATGTATGTATATATGTATATATCCCAAGACAATTATAAACTGCCAATCCATTACATTGGATCAGATAAAACTTTAGTTCTTTAATTGAAATTGTAGAACCATGGGAAACTACCATGCACTAGAAAAATGCTAAAAGAAAAAACCATCTGATGAAAATCATCATAAAGGGAGATTTTTTGGCACTACCCCTGAACACTTGTGTGTGGGGAATTTTTCATCTATATGAAACCCTAAAGTGGAGTCCTTTCCTCCCATTTTATTCCCATCACTATGCTTAGAAAAATATATAGTGCATGGTGGTATTCACATAAAGAATATAACACATACCAAACACCCAATAATTCTCCTTAATGTGACCATCAATGTTGTAATGGTTAGAATTATTTCTACTACCCTTGCATGGATGTGTAGTGGCTATTTTATTCTTATCCTCCTATTTCCAGTTCTTATTCCCCTCCTTTAAAGCTTCTTGGTGCTATTTTTTCTTCAAACCACTTAAGTACCATTTATTTTTGCCTATGGTTTCTAGATAATGTGTGTATACACATGGCTCATACATTATCCTTAGCTTGGAAAGAATCACTTGTTTTTGTAGATGGTTATGTAGACCCCACATATACACAAGGAGTACATTTGGGCTCTTGGGAAAGATATCCAATAATATGACCATATTTTTGAACTTAGTACACTCTTATACACCCTTATGTCTACGTAAAATATTGTGAGTGATTCCACGGGTCCTCTACACACTTCATAGGGTATAATTCGGATAGGTAGTGTTAACTTCTACAAGTTCTATAGGTAGAGTCTATAAAGGGCCATGTAGCCTCTGGATCTCATCTTTTATGAAAGGTGACATATCCAATAAATTCCCCTACAGTCAATCTCTGGAATAGATCTAAATAGAATTTATTCATTTTAATATCCATGAACCACAACCACTTTAAGGAAAACTGTGTACATGTGTCATTTCTCCCATAAATTCTTAGGAAAATTTTTTAAAGCATACATGTCATGTTGGCTTTCTCCCATTAACTTTAAAGCATGTTTTTTGTAAGCCTAAAAATTGAACCTAATGTGGCTGAACTCTCATAGGATTTCAAATTTCCATAGGATTTTAGTGTGTCTGTTGAGTGTTAACTTCTACAAGTTCCAAAGGCAGAGTTTGTGTAAATGGCTAGGTGGCCTCTAGATCTCATCTTTTCTCAAAGGTGACATATCCGGTAAATTCCCCTACAGTCAATCTCTATAACAGATCTAAATAGAATTTCTTCATTTTAATATCCATAAACCACTACCACTCTAAGGCAAACCTTGTACATGTGTCATTTCTCCCTTCTCCCATAAACATTTAGGCAAAATTTAAGGCATGTGTCATTTCTATTTCATTTCCCCCACAAACTCATAAAGGTGTGGCTTTTGACATAACTAGTTGTTTTAGTAAGTGCATAAAATAAATTTTCAAACCATGTAAATTTCATTTCTCCCACAAACTAAAGGCTTCCTCCCATTAATTCAAGGCAAACTTTAAGGCCTAAAAACTGAACCTAAAGTGGCTGAACTCTCATAGGATAGTATCCCCCAAACTCAAGGCTTTCCCCCATTAATTGAAGGAAAAATTTAAGGCCTAAAAACTTTATGTTGTTTTAGTAAATGCATAAAATAATTTTGCAAACCATGTAAATGTCATTTCTCCCACAAACTAAAGGCTTCCTCCCATTAATTCAAGGAAAAATTTAAGGCCTAAAAACTGAACCTAAAGTGGTTGAACTCTCCTAGGATATTATCCCCAAGCTCAAGGCTTTCCCCCATTAATTCACAGAAAACTTTAAGGCCTAAAAACTGAACCTAAAGTGGCTAAACTTCCATAGGATTTTAGTTTGTTGGTTGAGTCTTAACTTCTACAAGTTCTAAAGAAGTCTGTAAAGGGCTAGGTAGCCTCTGGATCTCATCCTTTCTTAAGGCATGTTATTGAGCTAGATGTGATTTATGCCATAAATTTTAAGGCAAACTTTCATGCAAACCATGCATGAACCATTTATATGTGTCATAAATCTCCCTTAAACTCTAGGCAATGCAACCTTTAACGCATCTCATTTCTAGATGTGAATCCTACCATAAACTTTAAGTCAAACTTTAAGATAAACCATGCACATGTGTCATTTCTCCCATATATTTGCAATAAATGTAAATTTAATATATTTTTATTGAATTTGTTCTTTTTCGGGGATAAAAAAATCCACTAAATATGGTTGGAAAATGGAAATTATGCATAGATGTTTCTTGCTATCCCAATCCAAAGAACATAGTGATTACATATGTTCTTTCCAATATTGCGACTAGCAAAGTCGTCCAAAGGAAAATGAATATACCAAGAAGAACAAAAAACAAGGAGGCATATTATATTGCATTGATAGAAGGCTTGGGAATAGCTATGGAGTATGGATCAAATGGAATTGTATTTTTCACCAATTCTGAACTTCTGTGCAACCAGATGAATGGCATGTACCAAGTTAAGAAGGACAAGCTAAAATAACTACATGGAATAGTAAACAATATTGTTAGCCAATTTCAATTTTTTAGTATAATACATTGTACAAATGTGAATAAGATGTCTGCTAATCTATTGTGTGGGGGCAATGCCAATTTAGGATTCATCTATCAAAGATGAATTCATATATGAATTAGAATTATACGGGGCAATGCCATTGCAAGATTCATCTCTCAAATATGAATTAGTTTTGAGATGCTCTTCTTCAAAAATTCAAGGTTCATCTCTCAAAGATGAATTATTTTTGAGACGCTCTTCTTCAAAAATTCAAGATTCATCTCTCAAAGATGAATTAGTATTGAGACGCTCTCCTTCAAAATTTATTGATGGACATTGTAACATATCTTGGATGTGTGTGTGTTTTGTACTTATAAATGTGTCTTTTTTAATGACCATGTGTTTTTTTCAATTATATACCAAGTGTGCTCCCACCATGCTTCGAAATGCTCGAACAGTGATGAATGGATTGGTACCAATATTCTCCGGTGACAATAAAAATTTGTCAAGAAATCTACCACTTGCAGATCGCTCCACTCAAAATGTAGGGCGCTGTAGGTATTAGAGGTATCATTTGTGTCCTATTTGATCACGCGAGGCATGAATATGCTCACACGCCACTCCACGCAAGCTCAGCGACCCTGAATTCGATCTCAGATCTGCTCACAACGTTCTTATTTTTTTTTCTTGATGGGTCGGCGTTGATTGGTGATTTGGTGGCACTGTACATTCCTCCTATGCGAACTCGACTCGTAGACCCCAAATGCTATCATGGCAGCCTCCACACCACGGAGTTATGATAAACTTAATACACTGCAAATAAAGGTGTCTTAAAATTGAATAATGCACACTCTTCCTTCATATGCAATTTAAACACAACAGTGGGCTCCCCTTATCCCAGACTCACGACACCTTTGTTGATAGAAAATAACAGCCAAACTTTGAGGACTCGACCCTTTTTAGTGGCCTCGTCCACCCTTTCGCCAGCATATCATTCTACGCTAATACATTTACAGCATAACAATCATGAAAAAGAATTGAAAGCAAACCTGGATCTAATTTGCACGAAAACATTCCTGAATTGATGCTTGATGGATTTAGAGAGTGTGGTTGCATCAACCATATCTGCTCGAAACTTAGACCTCGCAACATTCCCTCCACCACAAAAAATTGTTCAATTTTCCCCCTCTCCCTGGCTGGACCTCCTCAAGTACACTCGACCACAATGCACTTGACCACAATTTTAGAATCACTTTAAAAATAGGTCGCACCAAGCACCACAAGTTGCACAAACCTAGCTTGAAGGACCACACACAATGCTCAATAGGCCGCAACTCCTCTAAATAGTCAGCAGGTCTCCACGATTCCAACAGCCACACACCATGATTCTGTTGGTCTCAGCTCCTGTCACATTTAGTTGGACCCTCCAAAAGGGAACAATTGATGCAGGGTTACACAACAATATCCAGAGGCCAAAACAGTTACACAACAACATAGATGGGCAGGCCACCAGACTTCCAACACAAATCGCTCTCGGCCTTTGACATACACAACACAGTATTCTTGATTGACGCTCCTTCTCTACAAATACACCTCCACCCAAACGAATGGACAATAAAAACTAAAACTAAAACACAATATTCTTATTTCCCTCAGTTATTTTCCTCAGCCCAATAGGGGTTGAGACTAGTCCCATATGGACTCTGATACTAAGATGAAAACTAAGATATGCACTATGTTCTATTACTCAAATAGAATTACATATATACATGAGGTATTGTCTCAAGATAGGGAAGCTATCTTGGACGCACAATAAGTTGGTTGAGAGAATATCTCAACCACACACCAAACAAGGAAACTAGTTTTAGCTAACCTATGGAATAGGAACAGACTCTATACATAGAAAGTCACAACTAAAGAAAAATAGGAATTACACATTCCAAGACTAATTCATTTAAACCAAGTGATTAGTAACTTCAAAATCTTACCAATCTACAAATGCATCCCAATTTACCCTTCCTATGAAAATTCCAAAGCTAGGAAAAGCCAAAATGTTGGGTTATTGAAAAATAATGGAGAAATAGTGATACAAATCAAATTAAATTCGTAACTAAATTTTTCTCGGACTTTCTAGTGCCTTTGAGTAGGCTCAAAATTCAACCAAATCGATACAAATTTTGACATCATTGTCGTATATGAGTGATTTACATACAAACTATGATCTAGTCACTATAAAAATAAGGTATGAAAATTTACTTCTCTCTCATCCACTAAAAGTTCTTCATCCCCATGTACAAAACGTTTATCAAATATTTATTCCATGATAATAGGAACACACCTTCCTCGTAATCCTGAGAAATGAAGAATACCAATTTGGCGATAATAAACCTCATTTGAGAGTAATATTTAAAAACTGCTCGAGCGTACATTCGGAATGACCTTGCAGGAACATCCATGGTTTCTAGCCGGAGAAAATTCCAATGCAGACTTGTATATACACAATATTCCTAAAATTGTGCTCCTTTCAACATTTGGAATGACGTTGCATGAACATCCATGATTTCCAGATGGAGAAAATTCCATTACAAACTTGTATATACGTAATAGTCCTCAAATTGCGCTCCTTTCAACTTTTAGGCCTTAATCCAATTGGGAAGAAACATATCTGTATAAACAAATGAATGAATCATTGGATGAAATATACAAAATTTTAACAGTAAGAAACCCCATGAATTCATTAATCACATTGAGACTTCACATGCTTGTTCCGGTAGTCAAGAGATCTGTAGGAAACAAAAGAAAACATATTAGGTCTTCACACATACTAATCTTCATGCCCACTCAATTTTCCGTTTTAGAAGGTAAGGGAAAGTTTGCAGGAAAAAAAATCACCTACTTGCGATTATGCAAGCACTCTGTGCCCATGTGATGAAGTTTCTTTGCAATCTGATCAACATGAGAAAAATAAGAGACCAAGAACCAACACATAGTGAACATAGATCAACACATTGAAAAACACTCAGACAGGAAAAGTTAGCATGATAAGAAAAGACTCATTGCATAGTATTGGAGAAATCTGAGAAATGTAAAGAAATTAGTTATCTCTTTGATCTAATCATTTTAAGGCAATTTATCCTATCTCGATATGGTATATGCCATTTTCTATTTTTGTAAACTTAGTAGATCCTTTCTATTTTCTATTTATAAACAAAATACAGGTCGCAAGATACATCTTTAGTCCTCAACTTGCCAGGTCTGTTGGTCGTCTTACCGAGCTATAAGCCATCCAAAACATAAACATCTTAAGTCTATTAGTTATTGTCTTCATGTAGCTAATATCAGTATTACCAGTTATACACATACTAAAAAAGTAAAACCTATCCGCTAGAATCCCAAAAAATTAAAACAAGGAAGGTCAGTTCTCATTCTAACACACAGAGAAAATTCAATCAATCTTCATCTAAATCTACAAGAGCTGGATCTTTGACGCTGGAGCCAGGCATGTAAACTTAGTACATGCTTTGCAATTGCTTCTCAATTCTTCCCAAGAAAACACACTTATGGTGTTGGTGCAGGTTAATTTCCTGAATGGACCTAGTGATATCTGCTAAATTTGAGGCAGCTTTGGGGTCTCCCCCGATCTCCTAAACATAAACTATTGCCTTTACCGGAAGGCATTTTAGCAACCAGTAAGTATGAGTTTAGTGATGAAATAATGATATTCTACCTTGAGTGTTACCAAGGTCAGTGATGATCGGATTCAACTCTTCCACAGCCATATCCTCTTCTTCCTCCTGTGTGGCTCTTGCATGGCCCTCCCATCCATGGATCAATGACTTTAATATAACATGGTGTACCATCGAAATAAGTTTGGAACAGATTCTCCATGACCTCTTTGCCCAATTTCCTACTGTGTTTGGCTGGAGGTGACTTTGGAACCTTCGATTTTCCTTTGTCCTTTGCTTCCCTTTTTACCAAATTTCCTTTCACCATTATCTTGATAGTTTGGTATTCCAACAACTTTCTCGACAGGTAGGAGTTTCTTGGAAGACCTGTAACAATTCAAAGAATGAAAAATTTAAAACATCCCGAACGAATTACAAATTAAGAGAGAGACAAGGCCTGACTTCTTCCATCAACAGATGGAGGCTGCAACTTTGAAAGACTCTGAAAACTCAACCTGTTAACAAAAATCCTATCTTGATTGGAACCATAGACCAGAGTAGACCCATTACCTAGAATATTTCCGTGAGCCAGAGTAGACCCAAAAACCAGCGAAGAAGACAACACCCAAACCAAAGAGTTACAAACCTTGTTCCACTTTCCCGCATTGAATCTGACCTGGATAACCCTTCCAAAAGTACTGAAAATGTTACCCTTAAAGATGGAAGTAGTTAAAAAACAAAATATGATAGCACAACTGACATAACTTACCCATTGACAGCGCAAAAGAATATTTCTACCCTGTTGAGGAGGTAAATCCCCTCTGTGGACAGAGGCGATCCCTACTAGCCCAGCAGGGGTCTAGCAACAATCACGAAATGTTACAACGCAAGTTCCTAGTTACGAATGAAAAGAACAAAGATGGGGGCCTACCTGGAATCCAATGCTACGATCTGAAGAAGAGAGCGTTCCCATTCCTCAGCCTCGGCAGATCACGATCCTCCATGATCTCCGCGGATGGACACCTGCACATGCAAGAAACAAACAGATACAAGCATAAAATCTGGCATACGTAACTAAATATCAGTCAGAAAGGATATTACTCACATTAACATCATTGAAAACAGAGTGGAACCATAATCGTAATCATTCATTAAGTAACAATCGAAAGAGATTACAACCAAAGTTCTGACGTCGTGGTCTCCTTCGAATGGGTCTCTAGTCGTTCATGTCTCACAAAGCTTGCCAGGGAAAGGGAAAACCTCTCTTGAGTCTCTTGATAATAGTCTCCTTACTTGAGTCGGCCTTAAGGGAAGGAAGAGGGCTCTTACAGCACGAAGGCTCTTGGGAATTTGGAGATTCAAAGTTTAGGCACTTCAAGACTATCACCCCTTTTCAGCCTTCGTCAATGGATGAAGGCTATATTTAGGTGAGAGGAGGAGGTTGGGATCCCTACAATAGTGGAAGGGAGGCCTTATCCTTTGGGAGGTTCCCCATATGGTGGAAATAAGAGGCTGAAGGAGGAAGGTCGTGGTTATTCAGCTTCAAACCACTTCGATGACCCATCCACGAAGTTGTTGTAATCGAAACTTCGCCTCCTTTTTAAAAAAAAAAAAAAAACTTTCCAAAAGAAGTTATCACGTTAGTATTATACACCCGGCTACCAGCCGCTCAAGGAAAAAAATAGGTGTTTTTAGGGGTCTGCTCAGGAAATGATCAACAGAAGGAATGTTTTCCTCATGGAAAGGGATGAAATGATGGTATTTCCAAGGCATGACACTGCTTATTGGTCACATAAACGACCCTCCAATGGGAGAGATGGGAATTGCAGGGACGGTGACAAATTATTGTGTAACAGATGACCCCTAAAGCATGAGGCCCGAAAGAGAGAGAGAGGGGTGAAATTCTTTACGAGAACATGTTCAACTGAAGGCCCGCCGTCGGAAAACCTGCGTAGAAAAATACAACTGATATCTCAAGTACATGATGTATATGTGGTATGGGCGCAGCCATCCGAAACAGAGTACACTATAATCTAGATCCAGGGTATGGGTGCAGCCATCCAGCAAGGATCACATAAATAGACTCAGGTATGGTCGCAGCCATCCAATTAGTGAGCCATGTACATAATGATAATAATCCACAATCGCAGCTTGGATTACAACAGACACAATCCACGGTCTTGCGCTCCATCTCGAACCAAATAAAGTACAAGTTCAAGCATGCGAATATGTGAGCTGAAGTCGAACATGCAAGAACATCGTCTGATTACCAGCCAATGATGACAAACTTGTTAATGACGCTAGAGGAACCACCCAATAATGAGGATGTCCCGAAAGGTACTATAGGTACAATCTACTGCGGTGTGAATCAATGATTTGGCGTTTCTAACACCTTAATCACTCGATCGGAGGCCAATGATGAGAACCCTCACGGCCAAATGTGACTTAACCCGCCATTGAGGCATGCAGGCTCCAAGGTACCAGAAGGGAGTCTCTAGATCAGCTTCCTGGATAATGAGTTGAAGTCGACAGGAAGTGACCTTGATCGAAGGTGGGCCATAGTGTTTCCCACATCATCGACGCAAGACAGAGGAACATAATGTTTTTATGAATCACGATCAGATGAGAATCAGAGGAAGGTTGGTACTTGCAGAGGTCAACTTCTCTTGAACATATAGACGGCACGACAGTGAGTTTAGTAGTATTTGACATCAATAGATCAGAGGTCATGATGACAAGGCAAAGATTAGATGATAGGTCAAAATGGATCACCCAAACCCACGGAGGCAAGTGAAAAAACGAGATGAGATGTCCCCAACCCGACACGAACGCAGACAAGTGCCATGTTCAAGAGCGACATACTGCCGACACGACAATGATGCTGGTTCCATTTTCCCCACCATTTCGGTGAGTACCTCTTTATTTTTACACAAGCTTGAAGAGGATAGCATATGCTTGTCATATAAATCTGTCCTTCAGAAGAATCCATCCTAGTACATTTAACGAGCCCTAGGAAGGGGGAACTCATATATTGTCATCATGACTGAATCCAATGTCATCAGGGTTTAACGAGTCTGACAAAGGAAGAACTTGGCGTCTTTTCATGTTTAGAGTTTGAAAAGACAGCAGAAAAGTAAACTCCAGCAGTCCCTTTTCGTAAATAGTTTCTCAGATCCGAAAAGGTAGAAAACAATATCTGAGAAAACCTCCTAGTCGCGATAGGCTAGGGTATTGCTTTTTCGTAATCAATCTATCCCAGCCTGAAAAAAGGGTAAACGTATACTGGGTAGATGTCGTTTCATGTCCACTTTAACGAGATTGAAATGACAAGGGACTCGGTAATCTTTTCAATTTTAGAGAGTCAGAAAAGAGCTGAAAGGTGACTCCTCCTAGAGGAACGAGTGGTATAAAGGGAAGCAACTGGTTCCGGTAATTATGGAACTGCTCAAAACATGATAAAAGTCAAGAGGCTGGCTAACAAGACCACTCATCGCAGCGGTTCCTCAGGAACAGGTAAAACAACCAAGTGAAGGCATATGATCGGCCAAGCAGATAGTGACGATGGAGTGAGAAAACCAAGGCTCATCTGGCAAAAACGGGCTGATAAAATGGCAATCACAAGGGGTAAAATGGGAATGGTTTCATTTTTACACAAGCTTGAAATCAGAAAACTCTGCTTGAAGTTGGTTTCATTTTTACACAAGCTTGAAACAAAGATAAACTATGCTTGAAACCAGTTTCATTTTTACACAAGCTTGAAACGGAAACAAACTATGCTTGAAAAAGTAAGCATGCCTCCAGCATGGTGACTCAATTCGAGGTACATGCCCCCCAAGCTTCAATCCATATGAAAGGCAGATGGAGTGAAGGTTCAAGTTACGAGATCAAGAGACCGACTCGACTGGGATTTTACGAGATCTTATCAAAGACTCGAATTGAACAGGAACGTGTTTCATTATTTTAACGAGGTTGACACATTAAAAGAACTATCCTCAAGACACCTTGTTTCATGGTTTAAGGAGCTTGGCACAAGACAAGGAACTTTGCTCCGACAACCTTGTTTCATTTTTTTTAAGGAGCTTGACACAAGACAAGGAACTCTGCTCCGACAACCTTGTTTCATTTTTTAAGGAGCTTGACACAAGACAAGGAACTCTGCTCTGACAACCTTGTTTCATTTTTTAAGGAGCTTGACACAAGACAAGGAACTCTGCTCCGACAACCTCATCATAATGAACAAGAAGTCATTGCTTCCAAGAGTTCCACTCCCGATGGAAGGAAAACATCCTGGAAGTCAGGACCCAGTGCCCCCAACACTTGATGCACAACGACACCATCACTGAGCACAGGCATGGGGTAGGTAGCCATATAGTTGACCTGCGGCGAGGAAGATACAACGGGTGGATAAAAACCAGGAAGGGATGATGGCGGGCCAGTAGCCACATTAGGACCAAAGAAGGAAAGCTGATCAATGGTCACGATCCGTCCTTCATGTGGAAAACAAACCACACGAAAAAGGGAGGAGACAAACGCTCCCATGGCATAGGTGTAATCGCGCCCCAAGAGCAGATTGAAATCCAAGGGGCTTGGAATAACCATCACGTCCATATGGACGGTTTTACCTCCCAAAGCAACAGGTAACCTTGGAAGGATCCCTAACGGTTGACTCGTCCTTCTGTTAAAAATCAACAGATTCTACGTAACAGGTGCAAGCGGCGGCGAACCGAAAGCTTGACAGGTAGTTGAGGATAGAATACTAACGGAGGCACCTTCGTCTATAATGGTGCTGGGTACGACCAGACCAAGAGCCTGTACTGTGATCTCGAAAGGCACGTAAGACGGAAGGCGGAATCCTGCAAATCGACTCTAATCAAAGGAGGCGACCAGACTACTCGGAGGGGATACCATCGAACCGAGAAGGTCTTCCCCTAGTGTTACGGAAGAAGAAGGAGCATCCTCCACAACCTCCATCTTGAAGGTGGGAGGGGTATCCTCCGGGACCTCCATCACGGGAGGCCGAGGAGCAGCTTCTTGAGGTATAGGGACAGGAGAATCTTTCTCCAAGTCCGAGGAATCTGAAGAAATAAGAAGAACCTGAGGGGTGTGAGGTCCACTCTCAACGGAAAAGACCTGGTGCACCGTAGAAGGGACCAGCTCAACCGATCCCATGACTAATGGTTGGTCGGGGATGGATTCCTGAATGGGAATTTCCGAGGGAGCGGAATCGACCAAGGATGACTCTTGACCAATCGAGGAATCAACTACTGAAGGACTCACAGAAAGTTGTTTGTAACCAGCTGGGAGGCATGGTGTAGAAACAGTTGAGTTGTCCAAAACCCTCTTGGCTTCATCCATATACGGACAAAGGTGAATGGCATGGCGCCCTTCACACAACTTACAGGGATTGGTAATCTTACCTTTCTTCTTAAGAGTCTTACCAGTACTAGTTGAAGACGTGCCCCCAACCTAGCTCCCAGAAGCCAACGTCAATGGTGGGCGACCGTTGGACCATACTTCAAGCACCTTGGGAATGCCAGGGCAGTCTCAAAGAAGATGGTCTCCCGTGCACAACATGCAAGGGAACTTGACTTTCCGTGGAGGGTTGGAAGGTTTATCAAGAGGAGACTTCTTAGGTGCATTAGCCACAGAACTAGCCTTTCCTTTATCAGACTTCTTCTTCTTTGTCTTCTTCTTCTTCTTCTTAGCCACCTGGTTACTTGAATCCAGACTTTCACCAGGAGAAGTAGAAGAGGAGGACGCAGAAACAGGCGAAGAAGGGGAGAGGTCCACCTTAGAATCAACATGATGTTGTTCAGGCAGAGGAACTGATTGACCAGTAGCCGAGACATTCGGGGCCACAGAGGTTGAAAACAACCAAACAGGCAACCCAACAGTTAACCCAGGAAGGGACAACGTTGCCATGTAAGGAGCACCAACATTTCCAAAAGGAGGAAAAGGACCAGGATTCCCATCGGAGTGGATTCCTTGGTTGGTGAACTCCGAAAAAGTTGCCATCAAAACTCAAAACCACACACGAGCTGAAAAAGAGACAAGACACACGATCAAACGGTCAACAAGCAAGGTCTAACAGGGCGTGTAATCGTGGGTGATTAATTTTTTACCACATTGAAAAATAAGAAACTTCACCGTTTCATGTTTTAAGAGTCGAGAAACGATAAAAAAGGTGACTCTATCTCTTTCAGATTTGACACAAGCGTGAAAGGACAAGCGCTTGGCGATCTTTTCAAATTTAGGGAGTCAAGAAAGATCAAATGACCGCTCGGGAATACTAGGAAAAAGGGTGTACCAAATAACCGTGAACTGCAATATACACCTTGGTTTCAATAATGAAAGAGAAATCAACCAAGGAATTTACATACGTGCAGGCAATCTCCCCGAATGATGTGTTCGGTGTATCACGGGTATAGGGCAGCAGAATCGACTTCCTATGGATAAAGGATTGAAAACCTAGAGGGGTCTCCCTTTATATATACGACGGTACGGGGAGCACAAGTCCATACTAGCGCTGTCTAAAGCCAAAAGGCGAACAACAGCTGCTAGGTTTAAAGATGCCGGAACACGTCTCTAGCCTAGACCTCTAAATGTGTTTTGTTAGATTTCAATGTTGCCTTAGTGTAAATCGAGTAAATTTTATGGTTGATCTTCAATTATGTCTCAGTTTCAAGGCCCTACCGTATGTCATATGACAATATCCTATATGCAGCTATATGAGAAAAGAAATCTTTCAATTCGATGAATGCTATCTAGTTAAGGGAAGAGCTTCAAATAATGATGCAACAAACAACAACACTGCAAACGAAATCTTTTCCAAACTAGATGACTTTCACTATCCGAAAGTAATTTAAAACATTCAACGAAGCAAATTATGCAATGTAATCTATGCAAAATCCCTTTTTTTTTCCGAAAACCATGCAATTGTAATCTATGCACAATTTCCTTTTTCTTTTCAAATGATAAGAATGCACTCAATGCATTTTTCGATAAAATTAAAGTCTACTTAATGCAAGATTTTAATGAAAGAGAATGCACTCAAAGTGATTTTTAGTTTTCAATCACTAAACAATGTGATCTAAGTCCAATGATGAATCTCAAAAACACTTTTCGATGCAATGTGATCTAATGCATTTAAATGAAAAGAAAACTATGAGACGAAAACTAAAATAACGCAAATCTCCTTAAAGAAGGATGAAAGAAAAAGGGATGCAAACAAACACTAAGAATGCAATCGTTGTTTCAAAATACTTTGTGACAAAATCCCTCAAAAGTTGACAAGACATATGCGGTCAAACACAAAAAGGACTTCCAAAGCAAGAGATCAAAACAAGGCATTCATTCCCTTTTACATCAAACAATCATAGAAAGAATACATTCCAAATAATGAGCAATGTAATCTATGCTCATACATAGGAAAGACCCGAAGGGAAAGACACACTGGTGAAGGATTAAGGGAAAAAAACTCAATTTTTATACACCCTGAAATTGGCACGACTTGTCCATTGACAACTAGCGCCAATTGGAACCAATTGGCGCGACTTAACCACTAACAACTAGCGCCAATGGCTAATTGGCGCGGGTTGCTAACTGACAACAAGCGCCAATGCCTGAAAATGAAAAAACAAAGAATTTCTCCCAACCAAGACCAGACTTACCACTTCCAGTAGAATCCAAAACAAACCTAGAAGCAAAGTACTAACCAAAAGAAACTTCCGAACAAGGGTAACCCTACCACCTATAGGAAATGGCGCGACTGTCTGGCTGTAATCCGCACCAGACAGGGGATGGCGCGAGTGATGAACTGGAAAACTGCGCCAATTGGCCTGACTGTCAGTCTAGAAACCGCGCCAATCAAGCCAACCATTAAAAGGTGAAAATTCGGAAAAGCAGAGGTCAGATCTGATCCTCTGGGGCTGAACCAAAAGCCAGAACACAAGAAGATTCAGCCCAAAAGAGCCGATCAAGCAAGGAAAATCATAAAACAATCAAAATGAGACAATCCAAACGAGACAATGAAAACTAGACGATCCCCAGTGGAGTCGCCAAATTGTTGAGGAGGTAAATCCCCTCTGCGGACAGAGGCGATCCCTACTAGCCTAGCAGGGGTCTAGCAACAATCACGAAATGTTACGACGCAAGTTCCTAGTTACGAATGAAAAGACCAAAGATGGGGGCCTACCTGGAATCCAATGCTATGATCTGAAGAAGAGAGCGTTCCTGTTCCTCAGCCTCGGCAGATCACGATCCTCCACGATCTCCGCGGAGGGACACCTGCACATGCAAGAAACAAACAGATACAAGCATAAAATCCAGCATACGCAACTAAATATCAGTCAGAAAGGATACTACTCATATTAACATAATCGAAAACGGAGTGGAACCATAATCGTAATCATTCATTAAGTAACAATCGAAAGAGATTACAACCAATGTTTTGACATCATGGTCTCCTTCGGATGGGTCTCTAGTCGTTCACGTCTCGCAAAGCTCGCCAGGGAAAGGGAAAACCTCTCCAGAGTCTCTCGATGATAGTCTCCTTACATGAGTCGGCCTTAAGGGAAGAAAGAGGGCTCTTACAGCACAAAGGCTCTTGGGAATTTTGAGATTCAAAGCTTAGGCACTTCAAGACTATCAGCCCTTCAACCCCTTCATCAATGGATGAAGGCTATATTTATAGAGGAGAGGAGGAGGTTGGGATCCCTATAATAGTGTAAGGGAGGCCTTATCCTTTGGGAGGTTCCCCATATGGTGGAAACAAGAGGCCAAAGGAGGAAGGTCGTGGTTATTCAGTCGAAGCCACTCCTGATGACTCATCCACGAAGTTGTTGTAATCGAAACTTCGCCTCCTTTTTTAAAAAAAATTCCAAAAGAAGATTGGCGTGGGTGCAACACTGGGACAGAGTGCCAATTGGCATGGGCTCAGTGTTAATTTTCCCCCATTGGCGCGAGTACATAACAGGCTACCAGCGCCAAGGAAAAAACAGGTGTTTTTAGGGGTCTGCTCAGGAAATGATCAACAGAAGAAATGTTGTCCTCATGGAAAGGGATGCAATGATGGTATTTGCAAGGCATGACACTGCTTATTGGTCATAGAAACGACCCTCTAATGGGAGAGATGGGAATTGTAGGGACAGTGACAAATTACTGTGTAACATACCCTTAACTGTGTCACCCCTTACATTAAAATCATTATAAGCCATTCAAGCAATTTCCCACCTTTGGTGGTCCAAATTGGAAGGTGATAAAGGAACACGGTGCCCAAAATGGGTAGCATGCAAGTCAAAATAGCACCATGCCTTACCCATGCAGTAAGCTGGTGGTTCCTTACATCTCCAATAATACCAATAATAGAACCAAGAATTCCTTTCTGATGAGAACAAAGTAAGAATGTAGACCGTGTTATGAAAAGGCCAATTCACAACATTTCTAGTTACATAAATAAAAGTTCTGTCTAATCCTACCAGAACCTATCTATCCACAGTGAGAACATCTACTTCACTGTAATTCATATTGCTATCCATAAGTAGAAATTTTAGAAAACTATGTAGAAAACCAGAAGCATGTTGCATAACACTAATGCATATTGTAGTATATCGAAATAAGTAAATGTAATCAAGGAAAAACAATATCTTTCGTCGCATAGAATGAAACATAGAGCCTCATTTCATGGCTATGAGGTGTGGATAATTGGGTACATACCAATACAATGCAGGTTGTGAAGTCCTCCGGCATCGATTGACCTATTTACAGGAGCTCTACACGCGACAGAAACCAAACATGCAGACAATGCTAAACTTGAAAACAATGGCAAACATGCAAAGAATGATGAAGGCCTTGTAATGATGAATGTTCCATACTGTTTTATATGTGTATGAATAAAAAATTCAAATGTATTGAGATATGCGAAATTGTGAATCACTAAAATTTTCCTGGAAAACTATTTCACTGAATTACTTAAATAAAGAAGCTCACTAAGCTGATTGGACTGCAATGAATGAATGATAAATACAAGTAAATTCAGGATGGATATTACCAGTGACACAGGTCAATCCAAGTAAAATAAGGCCTTCGGGTATCTCCAGAACAAAACCTATTTAAAACAAAAAGGAATATCAATGTCGATTAAAGACGGGCTAGGTTTTTTCTTTAAAAAAAAAAAAGTATTGAGACATAAAATCTTAGCGGTGACATATTACATGAGAAATATCGTTGTGAAAACCTATATTTTTATTTATTAATAGGGGTTTCATCAAATCACCAAAATGCCACACAGTGGACATGTAAGGCGATGGGAAACACATATTTAATATAAAGAAATTACCAAAGAAGGGAGTATGAATGTATGAAATTTTTAACAAATCTTATCATAGCACAACCTGCACCTATTTAGAAATGATATTTTTACTTTATTCAAATTCCACCCCACACAGGATTGAAAATCTCTTATATCAAGAATAAACTTGCCTAAAAAATCAGCAATGATATTACTAACCACAAACCCCATCACAGATAATAAGATAGTGGAGGCCCTACCGACTCTAGGGCCATCCTTGCTAGAAAAGTTATTTTGACTGTCGCAACTTACATTACATCTCTGACCTTGGGCCAGTTGCCCATATCCATTGATATCACCAGCTTTCGTTATCATGCCTTGCTAACCCACCATGTTACAATAAGATTTCACTTGATTTTTTATTCCCCAGACCAACCGTTTTCGAGAGGTTGATGCTTCTTTCCTCTCGACTTCACCACTCATATCCCAAGATTCAATTTCCACCCCTGCAAAATGCAACCCTTTTCTCTTTCCAAATATCAGAACTGTTACGTTCTCCAAATGCCAGCTTTTTGAATCTGAAGGGAATTTGCTTGCCCAACATCGTGTCTCAAGCCAATGGCTCTCGCAAAGTACAATTAAATTTGACAAACCACACAACTAATTTTAGTGGGAAACATATGTCATCGACACAATAAAAGAGGAGACATAAATATGAGATGAATTGATTAAAAAATAAAGACTTATCAACCTAATAATTATAAAATTAATTCTCCTTAACATACACATATATAAATGATTAAAGAGATTCTAACCTACATAAAAATATAATAATAGAAATGTAATCACTTAATATGTAAATATTAATAAGAAAATTTTAGATTAATATAATATTTATATAAAAACTTAACACTTAAAGATATTTGGAAATAAACATCTATAATATCATGAACCTTGTGTTTTATAAATATATTCCCACTTACTTAAATGAAATTATTTAGAGTTATTTTGTAACTTGTAAAAATTATATATAATATTATTATAACTATAAATAGATAGATTATTGTTATATCCAAAACTTAAATCAAAATATTAAAAGAAAAAACCTTGATTTCTCTCCCAATATTTAATATGTGGAAATGTAGATTTGAATGTGAAAAATTAGGGCTTAATTCTTATATGCTTAATTCTCCTATATGGCATATAGTAAAAAACGATGCCAATAGCTCACAATATTGATAAAACCTCTTCGAAATCTCCACTACCTATTAATATTCCACGTCCATTCCACTTGACTTAGGTCAATGACACCATTAATCTTATCTTATTTTCCACTTTATGTTTGTGTTAGATGCATGAAGTATATAAAAAATTCCATTGGACTGATTGGAATTTTCCCTATATCTTTAAAAGTCACTGAATTTTCTATGAAAATCTCAATATTCTGTTAAATAAATCAAATGCAACACACAACGTGAGACAGAGCTCACAGCACTTGTTCTTAGCTCAATGACAACATTACATATTTATAACATAGGCACTCACCTAATATTCCTAAGTTATGGGCAACAATCCTGAACTAGTGGAACTAAACTCTAATTATAAAACTCTCGTTCAACAAACCATAACCACTCCTATTTCTACATTATTATAGATTATTCTCACATCCTCCCTTAATGGAGAAATGGATTTTCTACAACACCAAATTTACTTCTAAAAACTTCAAACTTGAGTTTACCAAGAGGCTTGGTAAAGATATCGGCCATATTATCCTTGGCATTACGAAATACTAAATCAATTTCATTTGATTCAACCTTCTCTCATACAAAGTGGTATTGCAGCTCAATGTGTTTTGATCTGGCATGATATATTGGATTGTGTGCCAATTCAATAGCACTTTGATTATCACAATTTATGCATGTTGAACCACTTTAAGAAATATTACAGTAACCGTGTTTGAATCATGATATTGATGGTGGAAATGGATTCAACACCATTAAAAACCTCTAAGGCACCCAAAATATTAAATTTTGATATTTATAACGTGGATTTACAAAAATACCTACCAATTTTCTTAAAATCTTACAGAAATTTCCATGATTTTTAGGGAAGAAAGCAGTCTAATTAGACTAAGGCAATATTTACCATGAGATAGGATATTCGGATCCCATGGGAAGCGTTGTGGAGTATTGGGTTAAGGAGAAGAAATACTATGATCACTCTTCTAACTCATGCATTGAAGGTCAAGAGTGCCTACACTATACCCAGGTGGTGTGGAAAGATTTCAGAAGGCTCTGTTGTGCTCAAGCTCAATGTAATAATGGTTGGAATTTTGCTATCTGCAACTACGACCCACAGGGAAACATAATTAGGCATACACCCTACTGAATTCTCATATCCCATCCTCTATAGTTTCTTGTAAGTTTTCTTCTAATATTATGAGTTGACGATTCTCATAAGTAAATAAATGGTGACTTTGCCCATCACAATAAATGCCCTTCTCAATGGCCTTTCTCAAATTATGGAAAGAATTGTTGTGAGAGTATGAAAGAGTTCAGGTTGCTTTTGGTTTGTGAATAAATAGTATTTTAAAACTGGTAAATATGTTTTTTTAACAAAGTCACAATTTCAAGAGTAATATAATAGAAATTCCGTATGAGTTTGTGAAGTTTTGGTGATTCTTTTTTTATTTTGATAGTGGAAATGGATTCAACACCATCAAAAACCTCTAGGGCACCCAAAATATTAAATTTTGATACTTATAACGTGGATTTACAAAAATCGCTGCTGGATTTTCTTAAAATATTACCGAAATTTCCATGATTTTCAGGGCTAAAAAGCAATCTAGTTAATTGTGTAGAAAAATAATATATTTATTTAATTTAAACCTTAATAATAAGAGATTAGAATGTATAACCATATTAAATGTTAGAATATCAGGCATTGATGCATCCTTACTATTTATTCAATGAGATCAATTTCCTTCTTCACCTTGTCTTGAGGATGAACCACATTCGATGGTTCGAAACGTCGACCAAATCCCAATGATGTGATTAATCCAAAAGACATTTATCTACATTATGGATCACAAAAGTCTTAGATCTAACCATATATAACCACTCAAACTAAATCCAAATTGTATAAGCTTTATTTAAATGATTTTTTTAATTATGAAAATTAATGTAATCAAAATTTAATAAATTAAAGTAATGAATGTATAGTGGCTTTTTGTTTTAATTTGATCACTTAGTGATTCAAGGGATAAAAAATATGCTCAAATCTCCTAAAACTTGTGCCAAGTCATATCGTTCATTGTTTTGATTCCAACGACACTTGAGTCACCTCAATCTGACACCGTATGAGAGTTATTGTGTTCTGAAGTTTTAGGCAAACACACAAAAAGTCAAAATTGTAGAGTTGAATGTGCATGTACAAATGTCATGTGGAAATTCATACATTAATGTAGCGCTGCATCGCAAACACATAAAGTAAAAATTGCAAGGTTGACTGTGCATGTATAAATGTCATGTGATAGTCTGTACATTAATGTAGCGCTGCATCTTCTGACTAGGTTATACAAAGTGGTGACATGTTAGTTTGTGATTGGATGGTATGATGATTTTGTGGACGAACCATAGGTCACCACGTGGTCCAATCATAGGATGCCACATGGCCCTATGAGAGGCTGCCAAGTGGCCTTACTGTTGGCGCCAAAAATTTTGTTAACCGACTGGTTGAGCCTCCACAGGAATCGAACACACAACCTTTCAACCAACAAACCAATGCCCAACCATTACACCATATATGTTATTTTTTAAATCATTATCGGTGGGTTATATTTATTTACCATTGGTCGAGGAGTTGGGGGTTGTGGGCAGTCCGACGGGCTTGCTCGACCGACCCAACCCACGGTTTAATGTGGGAGATATGACCAACAACGAAGCGTGAGGGGCTAGGGTGCATAGCACACTACCCAAACCCATGGACCGTGGCTATGTGATAACAAGGTAGTGGGAGTGGAGGAGGTGGGCAGGGGATACAACCAGTTTAACAATTTTTTATTATTATTATATATAGAACAAACATTCAATAAACACCAATGGGTGTGGATCTGTAGGTTTTAAGCCTGAACAAAAATTATCTACACACGAATATTATAACAGAAAATAAATAATAGCGAGAGCATAAAACATAAAACAGATAAACACAGATATTTTCCCCTAGATCCCAAATCGGGGCAACCAGCTTGATTTTTCATTATATTCCTTTTAGTGTTACAACACATATATATACATGCCGAAGCATACATTAACCCTAATCCATTAACCCTGGATTACAACATAACCATAGTTCCCTTGACCGGATCTACAAAAATACCAAGGGCCGAAAACCATCGTACCCCAAAACCATGTTCAAAACCATGCACAAAACCATGGGCGCAGACTACCCACCGGAAATTAAGGACCAAAAAATTTTCGTCGGGGCGCTACCCTGCACCCCTTGCGCCCAATGCAAAGGGGGGGCTATCACCCCCCCTCCTACCACCCTGCGTGTGCTTAGTCGTGGAAATAATATAGCACATACCCAACATTCTCCCACTTGTTGTTTTCTTTCCGAAAGGGGCCATAGGAGAGCTTAGTCATTGGCCCAATTCTTCAAAACCCATTGTTTCTCTACACCAAGAGAAATTTTGAGTGCTCACAGACTTCGTCAATGCATCTGCAACATTCTTCAAACTGTCAACCTTTACCAACAACAACCTTTTAGCCTCAACCATATCTCTAACAAAGTGATATTGAACATCAATGTGCTTTTTCTTTGAATGATAAGCAAGGTTCTTAGCCAAGAAAATTGCACTTTGGCTATCATAGTCTATCCTTATAGCTTTTTGTACCAACCCCATACTTGAACACGATCTCTACAACCAAATTGATTCCTTGCTTGCATGAGTGGCTGCTATATATTCTACCTCTGTAGTTGAAAGAGCCACTACAGACTGCCTTTTACTCATCCAACTGACTGCGCCTCCAAATAGGCTAAACACATACCCACGTGTAGATCTTCTTTGGTTCAGATCTCCAGCCTAGTCTGCATCAACAAAACCACGAATGTCCAACATTCTTTCCAATCCTGGTCTTCCCTGGTAGCACAAGCCATAATCACTAGTGCCACGTAAATATCTGAAAACCCGCTTCACTACTGTCCAATGCTCCTTCCCTGGGTTTGACATAAGCCTGCTCAATACTCCCACTGCATGTGCAATGTCTGGTCTAGTACAAACCATTGCATACATCAGGCTACCCACTGCACTTGCATATGGAACACGGGACATATACTCCTCTTCTTCTTGTGTCTTGGGACACTGTTCAGCAGACAGCTTTACACCTACAGGAATAGGAACATTCATCGGTTTACTATCCTGCATATTGAACCTTTGCAATATAGTCTCGACATACTTCCTCTGGTTTAACCAGAGCTTCCTCTTTGCCCGATCTCTCTTAATTTCCATGCCCAAAATATAGTTTGCAGCACCAAGATCCTTCATGTCGAATTTGGAGAACGGTTGGGTCTTCAAATCTTGGATAATTTCTTTGTCATTTCCAATCAACAACATATCATCCACATACAAGACCAAATAAATAACACGGTCACCAATTAATTTAAAATAAACACAATGATCCTCCTTGCTTCTGGTGAAGCCAAGTCCCCGTATATAGGTATCAAATTTCTGATACCACATCCTTAGTGACTGTTTTAACCCATACAGAGACTTCTTCAACCTGCATACTAGTTCTTTCTGACCCTTCACCATAAAGCCTTCAGGTTGCTTCATGTAGATCTCCTCTTCTAGATCCCCATGAAGAAATGTTGTCTTCACATCCATCTGTTCTATCTCAAAACCGAATGCAACAACAACAAATAAAAGTAATCTAATAGAAGTAACTTTGGCAACAGAAGAAAAAATATCACCAAAATCAATTCTCGACACCTAGGAATAACCTTTTGCTACCAACCAAGCTTTGTATTTCTCCACCTTGCCTTGTACACTCATCTTCTTTTTAAACACCCATTTGCTCCTGACGGGCTTCCTTCCAGCCGGTAACTCCACCAGATCCCATGCCTCATTTTTGTGCAAGGATGCCATTTCATCAATTATGGCCTCCATCCAAAGTTTTCCATCCTCTGAATCTACTGCCTCCCTGATAGTTCTCGGATCATCATCAGTTATATTTAAGGAAAAATTTGAACAGAAAGCAGATGGACTATACCTTTCTAGTTGTCTTCTTTCTCAAGCTGATCTTCTCACAGTTGGAGTTTGTGGCTCTTCCCCTTCTGAGTCTTCTTCTGTTGTAGAGTTTGATTCATCCTCCTTTAGCTCAAACTCTGTCTTCTCAGTTTCCTTTGGTACGAATGCATGATTAACAACATCTTTCACCTCTCTAAACACCACATCTCGGTTGTACACAACCTTCCTTATTTCTGGGTTCCAAAGCTTGTAACCTTTTAAACCATCCTTATACCCAATAAAGATGCACATTTCAGATTTATTATCCAACTTGGTCCTTTTCTGCTTTGGAACATGTACATATGCATCACATCCAAATACCCTTAGATGTGAAAGAAAGGATTTCTTACCATTCCATACCTCATGTGGAGTCTTATCCTCCAACACTGATGAAGGTGATCTGTTAACCAGATAGCATGTAGTCTCCACTGCCTCTGCCCAGAATTATTGTCCTAACCTGGTACCACTGAGCATGCTTCTTTCCTTTTCCATCAGTGTTCTGTTCATTCTTTCTGCAACTCCATTTTGCTAAGGTGTGTATGGAGTAGTATTCTGTCGTGCTATACCACACTTCTTTCAAAACTCTTCAAATTCCTTCTTGTAGAACTCCCCACCATTATCTGTCCTCAATGCCTTTATCTTCTTCTCTGTCTGGTTTTCCACCAGAGCCTTAAATTCTTTAAATTTGTCAAAGACTTTAGATTTCTTCCTCAAGAAATATATCCATGTATTCCTTGAGAAGTCATCTATGAATGAAACATAGTACACATACTTTCCCAGTGAAGGAACTAACACAGGTCCAAACACATCACTATGCACAAGTTCTAATATATTGTTCGCCCTCTTAGCACTAGAAGAAAAACTCACCTAATTCTTCTTCCCATATACACAATGTTCACAGAAATTGAAATCCAGAGAGAAATTAGACTTACCTTCTACCATACCATTTCTATGCAGTATCTGAAGGCCCTTCTCTCCAATATGCCCAAGCCTTTGATGCCATAGCATGGTCTTTTCTCCAGAGATAGCTAGGCTTTTCGCTCCACTTTCAGGAACCATAGCACTGTTACACCCATCAAGAACAGTGCTACCTTGTAGCTTGTATAGAGTTCTAGTTCGAACTCCCCGCATTAATACTAGTGCTCCCCGAACCATATTGCAGGCATCTTTCTCGAACACTGTTTTTACACCTGCATCATCCATCTTGCTTACAGAAACCAAATTTCTGGCCAATGAAGGACTATGTAGAACACCAGGAAGTGTTCTAATCCTTCCACCTTGTAGCTTCAGCTTGACCTTTCCACGTCTGACGATTCTAGCCTTCCTATCATCCCCTAGGAAGACATCACCACCATCATATTTCTCATACTCGCATAACCACTCCCGATGGGGAGTGAAGTGAAAGGATTCACCTGAGTCAATCAACCATGACTCATGATCTACATGTGTAATTGAAGAAGAAGCCAAATACACATCCCCACCTTCATCCAAGGGGATTTTTGCCTCTGCAGAAGGAGCATCATCAGATCCCTTTCCTTTCTCAGGAGCTTTAGATCTGCACTCCCTTTTGTAGTGTCCTTCCTTTCCGCATTTCCAACATACCTTTACAAACTTTCCAGGAGATTTAGATCTCCCTCTAGATTTGGATCTCCCACTCAAAACCTTATTCTTGTTTCTGTTTTGGGACCTTCATCGTACAGATAAGGCATCTCCATTCTGGCCCTCCATATTTCTCCGTCTCATTTCCTCCGACAATAAGGCTGAGACAATGTCATCAAAATTCAAGGTAGTTGAACTGCTACCTATTGAAATAACCAGACTGTCCCACGAGTCTGGTAGAGAACACAACAAACTGATGCACTTATCTTCATCTGAGATTTGAATATCAATAGATGACATCTGACTTACCACAGTATTGAAGGCTTTCAGATGCTCTTTCACTGAGTCTCCATCCTTCATCCTCAGGCTATACAGCTTTTTTCGCAGGAACAACTTATTCACCAGAGACTTAGATTGGTAAAAAGTCCCAAGTTTTTCCCACAAATCCTTCACTGTAGCTTCCCCAGATACATTCAACAATACTGAATCTGAGACACACAACTGTATTGTGCTCTTAGCCTTCCGATCCAGTTTCTTCCAGTATTCATTTGACATTGCCATTGGTTTAGTACCTGGATCTACCGCGATCCACTGATCTTTATCCACCAGTAGATCCTCCATCTTGAGCTTCCATAACTCAAAACTCTGACCATTAAATTTCTCGATCTCTATCTTCCCGCTGCTTGCCATCTTCTTTCACTACAAGAATCAATCCCGCAGATCTCCCACTGAACATGGTCTACCTCAGGCCCGAGAAAAAAACCCTCAGCAACAAAGGTGTCCCCTTGAAACCGAAACAACTCTGATACCAAATGTATGTTTTAACCCTGAACAGAAATTATCTACACATGAACCTTATAACAAAAAATAAATAATAGCGAGAGCATAAAACATAAAACAGATAAACACAAAGGTTTTCCCCTGGATCCCAAATTGGGACAACCAGCTTGATTTTTCATTATATTCCTTTTAGCGTTACAACACATATATATACATGCCGAAGCATACGTGAACCCTAATCCGTTAACCCTGGATTAGAACATAACCGTAGTTCCCTTGACTAGATCTACAAAAATACCAGGGGCCAAAAACCATCGTACCCCAAAACCATGTGCAAAACCATGCACAAAACCATGGGCACATGCTTAGTTGTGGAAATAATATAACACATACCCAACAGGATCGAACCCACAACCTACGGTGAGTTAATAAACAAAGTGCCCAAGTTATCGTGCTATGGCTTGTTTTGTTGAATTTTTTTGCAGGGACGAGAGCTAATATGTTGTAGTTGCAGACCAATTTGGTAAAAGGGGGGTATTTTTCTCAATTTTAAGATTTTTTTAGCACATGAAGAGCTTAGGTGAGGGTTTTCAAGTATTGTGCACACAATGATACTATTATTTTTATATATTTAAGCTTGTATGTTTATTTATTGAGCATTTAAGGATATAATAAAGCGGTCACCACTTGAAACTTGACCTAGAGATTTAGCCCAAGTTGGGTGAACTCCGTTATCAATTTTCTTGTGTTTGATGTTGCATTTTTGTCCACTTTTAACAGTTAAAATTCTGCAAATTAACTTAATTTTGTGGACTTTTGCAACCATGAACCATTGCCTAAAATACATAAACTAGCTTGCAAATTGTTTAATGAAACCTTCACTTTTCATTTTTAGATTAGTTTGGTATCAAAGCATGGTTGATGTGAAGGTTTCATAGAATTTGCAAGATGTTTGAATGATCTAGATTGCATCATTTTATTGTTTTTCATCCATCTCGATGCATTTGGAGTGGAAAAAATGGAGGAATCATCTCACGTGACCATTTTTACCAACAAGACTCAGTTTGGAAAAACGAGGTATGAAACCTTCTAGGAGCATTTGGAGGGATCAAATGATGCTTTTTTGGGGTAAAATTTTTCCATCATAGTGCCAAAAAATTTCATGCTATTCCACACAAAAATATATTTCGAACAACACACAAAGTGCATCAATCAGAGTCTATATACAAAAGTTGTGCCACTCAGAAGTTGACCTTCTTGTTTTAACACCTATAGTTTGGGAGGATGTCACGTCAACCACCAATATTAATGGGAAAGGGGCTAGCCACATGATTATGATGTAAAATAATACATAAGAGTCTATATTGTAACTATATTTAAGAGTTGATGTAGTCAAAATTAACCACTAGTAGGTTATCGAGTTGTGTTATAACTAAACCACTAGGAGGAAGAGGTATTCCATTATTTCGAGAGAATTTTGTTCCATAACTGAGCAAAGATAGCCAAGAGAGATAGGAGGTAGAGCACACATATAGGATCTGTGCACTATAGAAACCCACAAGCCACATGCTTTACTTCTTTGTACCTGCATCCATATTTCCAGACAGAGAAAGAGAGTGAAGCTGCCTCACCTTCCAACTGGGTTTTCTTCCGAAAGTGTTTCCTAGAGAGCATATTTTTTGTCTTATGTGTGTGTGTGTGTGAAATTATTTTGTCGTTCTCTATTTTTCTGCATAATCTCCATTCACATGCATCACTAATTATACAGTTAAATCTTCAAATCTAGAATTTTAATAAAACTGTAACATTATAAAATTCTAGTATTTTAATATATTATTATCATATCTATTGTGACGAATTGTCTAGTGGAATATCCATGAAAATTCACAAATCATTTGGTATCAAATCAAGTTTCTTTGTATATTTTGTGGAGATTGCAGGAATCTAGATCGACAGGGCCGAAAATTATAAAACCCTAATGATGGGCGACGAATCTATAAACGAATGTCGTGATCCTATAGAGGTGAGGTTTAAGCGGCTGGAACAAGTCACAAATAAACCGTAATGTAAACCTCCTCATGATGGCCTTGAATAGCAAGATGAGGATACTTGGAGAAGATGGAGGTTCGAATGCAAAGGAAAAATTAGAACGGGGATTAGAAGATCGGGGAGAAAAGCCCAAAAAAGATCAATCCAGTTCGACTGTCATGAACCAATCACAATCCCCGAATAAATGGAAGCAAAATTTGATATCAAGTCATACCACAAAAATATTGATGCTTTGAAGCCTAAGCATTAGTTGCAACAACTAGAAATCTATTTCAACGTCCATCATATTGAAGAAGGACATAAAATCTAATTTTTGCAACTAAAATTGGAGGGTCATGCACTCACTTAGTGGGAGAGGTACACAAAATCCTTGAGGTTGGAGGGAGAACCTCTAGTGACTAAGTGATAAGATTTCAAAGCCCTCATTAAGTCACAGTTTTATCCCAATGGGTACGTGGAGGACCAGTGGATCCAGTGGTGTTACTGCAGGTAAAAGTCAGGCCCTAGCGTGTAAGAGTACACCACGAAATTCAAGAAGATGGATATAATGTTGGGTATCTCTCCAAAGAACCGAGATGTGCTCTTCAAGTATTTGGGGGGTCTGCACCATCATGTGCGTGAGAAAGTGATGTTGTTCAAACTCAAATCCATGGACGAGGCTTGTGTACAAGCACAATACCTAGAGAACATAGGCCTCAAGAGAGTGTAATCATCTGGATTGAAACAAAAGGAGAAACTAGATACTTCTAAGGAGGGAAAGAAGAAGAAAAAAGGGGGAAAATATAAGAAGATGACAACCACAACACACCAATGCAAAGATTTTAGAAACCACTGCAACATCAATTTCCATACAGTTGAAAAATGCTGAAAGTTTCATCCATAGCTAAACTCGACTAACAAGAATAAATATAACAAGAAGAAGAAGCTCATGGCCACTGATTCGAGCAACCAAGTTGAAAGTAGATTGGATATGGATGAGAAGATCGTTTGTATGTTAGTACAAAAGGAGGTGAATCTGAGTATCCTTCAACAATAATAAGAGAAAGAAATGACGAAACTCTTCCATATAAAGATACAGGTGAAGAAATCAAAGGTTGATGCTTTATTTGACTCAGGATTGCAGGAAAATCTCATTGCAGGAATTCTTGTCAAGAATTTGGAGCTGGAAGTTTGTGATCATCCAAACCCATATCCATTGGGATGGGTAAATAAGGATGTAGAGCTGAAGGTAAAAAAACAGAGTAAAATTATATATGCTATTAGTGTTGATTTTATTGATGAAGTAGATATGGATGTGGTTCGCCTTGGTGTATGTGTAAATATAAATTCATCGATTAATGGAGACATTGTATGAATATAATCGGTTATATATCAACGTTGTAATACAAATACTTGTACGCATCCTCCTTTCGGCGCCTCCTTCCTTACTTCAGAGATATATTTCTGCCCCATTATCACCCTTCCTTATACATGTACATGTGTGATGCAATATTCATGAGAAGAGTTAACCAGTACTGACTCATCAAGGATGGAAAATCATTTATCATCAATGTGCAAAAAGGCAAGTCAAAATTTTCACTGGTAAGTGATAACCAAGCCAAGAAATTGATTAATTCTAGCAAGAAGTATGTTTATTGTTTTTAAGAGAAAGCGAGAGGAGTCAATAAGAGGAAAGGCATCCCTAGGGTATACTAAGAAACAAAAACAACAACTGGAGGAGTCTCTATATGCATATAGGGATGTGTTTTGAGAGCCTAAAGGACTACCACTTAATAGGGAAGTGGAAAATGAGATCCAGCTATTGGCAAAATCCCTCTTGTCAAATATTGGGTTGTATAGGTAGTATGTTATAGAAGAAATTGAGGTGAAGAAATAATTGCAACAACTATCAGAATAGGCTTACTATGTTAGCCATGGTCAACTATGGTCAACTATAATAAACTATGGTTACGATGGTTGACTATGATAAACTTTGGTTGATTGTTGTCAACCATGAACATATATGAATAATCATGATGAACCATAGTCGATCATAATCTATCATAGTCAATTATAGTTAGATGTGGACAATCATGATTATCCATACTGATCTATATGTTGGCCATAATAAATCCTCTCTAACAATAACTTGAATATATTTAGCCATAGTTAGCCATGGCCTACTATTCCTCGCATGCAAGTCCCCTATCAACTAACACAACCACATTAATAAAGTGTTTGAAATAAAATAGCCACTAACGTGAAGAATAAAAACTATTCACATATTTCAACAAACTATGCTACTATTATGGATTTTTATACATGTAACCATTATGGTTCTCAAACTTCTATGGTTATCTTCATTATTTGCAGAAACCAAATTATCGACAATTATTTTATAACACGGTGGATAATCCGATTTCATGTAACCATCATTTAACCGTCATTTTAATGCTTCTTCATCTTTTCAATTTGATTCACGCGGCTTTTAGTGAAACTTCTTTGTATACTTAACGTGCAATCCTTTCATCTTACCCACCAATGTTTATTTAAAACCAGTGATCTCCGACGCAGATAAAACCTAAAATGCACTCCATAACAAAGTCCACGTAACCTTTAAGTTTGAAAAAGATGTTTGCATTGAGACCATTCATGCTACCAACTTTCTGATTTCCCGAATGTCGAGAAACCGGCCGAATTTCTTTACAATGTCGGACTGTCCCAAAGAATGTCCATCTAAGCATTACGTGCCCCACTGCATTTCCATGTTTGACTCCAGGAAGATTGTGAGTTTTGAAGTCCGCCCGTTGTGTAACCAGAGCCCTTTTGATTGTGTGATTGAACATGCAATAAGAACGGCCATACCCTTTGTTCATGGCTGGCTGGCATTTGCTTTGTCTTTTGCATTTTCCGAGAAACAAACCTATATTGATTGTTGAATTTAATAAAGTTTCGGAGCAATGGAAATTTTTATTCCAATTAAACAACCAAACCCAATGGAATCATATATTTTTATTTTATTTTTCTGATAGAAACATACATTAGTGGTGTATGTCAATATCATGCATCAACTGATCTCGTTGCACTGACATCTGTAAGCACTGTCATTTTTAACAAATACAAATATTTGTCAACAAAATCTGTCACTTCCATCAACCTAGGAAACGACAGATTTGTGTATATATATATATATATATATATATATATATATCCGTGAAGACACTATTGAGATAAAGACATACAGAATCTGTCTTCAAATTATTTGGAACACAAATATTTTGTCTAAAAAGTAATGTGGAATAAAATGGTTTTGTCGAAAAAGGAAACCAGATTTGTAGACAGTAATCCGTGTTCTGACTTTCATCCAATTCTCAAATATTTGTTCGCAAATATTGGACAGATTCTGTGGACAGATTTGTGAAACGAAATGGATGGATGTCGATTGATTTGTGAAAAAATATTTGTGAAATATAGGGAAGACAAATTTGTGAAATAATAATTTGTAATATAGGATGGATGGAAGGAAGTAAAGAGATTTGTCTACAAATATATGTTACAGATTTGTGAAAAATGAGATGGATGGATTGGATGAATTGTGTACAAACATGGGACAGGTTTGTGGGCAAAAAATTGTATCCTAGACATATATATGTATTGTTTACAAATATTTGTCCAGAAATCTTGATAGGATGGATGGAAACTAAAGTTTGTGAAAAAATATAATCATCTCTGAACAAACACAAGAGGGAAAAAAACAAAATTGGTTGATCGGTTGATAAATTTTGTCATTTCAATTTGTCCTCTGGATCTCTATTTCTTCTACAATTACAATTGGTAGAATGAGAAGAGTGTGGAGATACGATTTGCTTTTGAGTTTCAGATCGTTGATCATCTTTACCACGCTTTGACCAGAGAAGGTGTTCATGTGTTCGTGGATAGCCATGAATTAAAGAAAGGGGAGGATATTAATGCAACCATAGAGAAAGCCATCGAAAGCAGTCGAATCAGGATTCCTATATTCTCCCCTGATTATGCAACTTCTCTGTGGTGCCTGAGAGAAGTTTCGCTTATTGCGAGGCGAGGGCAGGGGCAGAGGCGAGAGTATGGGAGGACCATTCCCTTGTTTTATAAAATGTCTCCTTCCCATGTTCGCCACCCGGACGGACCCGACAGCCCATTTGCTCAGGCATTCCAACACCATCGGAGCTGTGGAAGACACAGTGAACAAGAAATTCGTGAGTGGAAGGTTGCTCTATTCACCGTTGCCAGTCTTTCTGGCTGGTCACTGGACGACACCAACGGGTGGGTCGGAATTGTTTTATATTTTGTTTGAAATTATTATTTAAACAATATTTTACCCACTACATGGAATATATGTGGGAAGATCTCTCACCTCGACACGGGTACCTTTTCTTTGAATGTTTCTTTGTCCTTGTTTTGACGCATTCCATTTCTGCGATGTGCAGGTACGAAGCAGCGCTGGTGAATCGTGTGGTTCAGTGTGTGTCTCAACAATGTCTATGCGGTGATCCGTAGCTACCCTTGAACTTAAGGACAGTTATTTGAGAAATGAAAGAATAAAGAATGAGGCTAAAAATAATCTACGGGACAGATTATTTTTTTATTTGTCTTTTGTATTCGGCTTTTTTTCTTTAGAGTTTTATAATAAATGTTTCCAATTTCTCTGACAAATTCTTTGTTAAATAGATTATCCCAAGAGCTAGTTGTCAGAATACCTGCATAATTTTCCCTATAGTGTTGTCTTTGAAGGCCTCGCATTCTAAAATGAAATGTTTTTTTGTTTCTACATTTTCGGAAGAGCAAAAAATACATACTCTTTCCTACCACATTTCTTTTGGCTTTTTCTAGTGCCATGTTTCACAACTAAATTGATGAGAATTAGTCCAATAAGAATTTTAGATCTCCAAGAAATATTGACCCCTATATAAGCTTTTTTAAATGTGTAAAGTAATAGAGTTTCCATTAACCAAATGATGAAACCACTATATGCAATGAATTTTTTTCGTCTTAATAAAAAAATGGAAATTTGTTCAGAAGAGATTGGTTCGAAATGCGTCTATAAAGTTTTTTTTCATATGATTATCACTAAAAACACATATATGATTTACAAAAGCCAGAATTCAAATAGTGATTAATGTGTTTTTATTTTCATTATTAAAAATTAATATGTTTTCTCCAAATAAAAAAATGGAGTTATGATTTAAAATGAATTAATGTGTTCTTATTTTCATTATTATATTTTTATTTTCCCACATTATGTGTATTTTGTAATATAATTGGTTAAATATTTTTTAATAAAAAAATTATGGGTGAGATTTAATAAAAAATTATAATTACTTTTAAGATAAAATTAAATTCTATTTTTACGTGTTATGGTTAATTATTTTATTATTATTATTTGATTTCAATTATTTCAACAATAATCCATATCTATTTCATAATTATTTTTATAAAAAAAAAATCTAATCTTAAAAAAATCTAAAATATATTGTGAAAAATTATATTATACATTAAAAATATAACCTTTTTATACCTTTTCATGTTTAGCATGGAATCTAAAATGATCTTAAGATGTATTATTGTGAAAATGGTACAAAATTGTACTACTTTTTTAAGAATAAAAAAATTATAACTTTTTCATTATAATTATGCCGAAAAGGTGTTTTCTTTGTTGGCTTGGGATGAGAAACATTGTTCACCCCAGTCAATGAGAAGCATTTCTTATCGCCCTTCTAGCCAATAAAATTTGGACATATGGCACTTCCTCCAACAAATGAAAATCCTCCGTTTGGACTTGGCCCCTCCAGCAACAGTTTTCTAGACTTAACACCTAGACATTTTCTTTACCAATTGTTACGTGACAACTCGGCAAAGCCTTTGAATGTACTCATTTTGCCATACCGGGCCCTTGACATTACCCATTTTACCATATCGGGAGAATTCAACACAGTCTCATGAAAGAGAGATTTTGACATGCCAATAACTGTAGGGAGACTTGAATGAATTTCGAGGAGGGAGAGTTAAAGATGATGTAGTAATTCCATACGAAATTGCTTTGTGGCCATGCCTTTTCATGGCTCCCCTCTCCTGCTGCTGTACCCTTCTCCTTCTGCCTCAGAAATCTAACCCCTTCGGCCTCCCCATTCATTTACATTCACCTTCTCTACAGCCCATCACTTCGTTCCCCTGCTCATATATTCTGACGACCCTCTCCTACCTTCTGTTTGTTTCAGTACCTGCCAATCAGACTTGTAGCCTCGATGACTTGCCTACTTCCACCTTGCAACCTCAATGACTTGCCGACTTCTAGCTTGAAGGACTTACGATTACTTTGTCGAGTGAAAATAACGGGTAAGCTACAACTTGTCTTCCTCTGCTAACAACTATTTTATAGCGTTGGGACTTCTCTTCCTCTACTTCGCATATGTGACTTAATTCTTCAGCTGAATAAATGAAGGAAAATGTTTTATTTCCACTCACATAAGATTTTCTATTATGCTTGTGACAAATCCTTCCAAAAGTATGTTATTGATTTTCAGTTGTGTCGCTTGTGTACAAGCATTAGCCATTTTGGTCATTCAGAAAAACTTCATTGAATCAAAATAGCACTTTGTTTTAACAAGATGCTCGCATCGCCATGGAGACATCGTTAACTCACAATTCTCTTTCTTCGCTTTTCGCTGGTGCTGCCAACCTGCAAATTGTAGCATCGATGACTTGCCTACTTCCACCTTGCGGCCTCAACGACTTGCCGAATTCTAGTTTGAAGGACTTACAATTACTTTGTCGAGTGAAAATAATGGGTAAGCTACGACTTGTCTTCCTCTGCTAACATCTATTTTACAGTGCTGCGACTTCTCTTCCTTTGCTTCACATATGTGATTTAATTCTTCAGCTAAAAAAATGAAGGAAAATGTTTTATTTGCACTCACATAATATTTTGTATTATGCTTGTGACAAATCCTTCCAAAAGTATGTTATTGATTTTCAATTGCGTCACTTGTGTACAAGCATTAGCCAGTTTGTTCATTTAGAAAAACTTCATTGAATCAAAATAGCACCTTCTTTTAATAAGACGGCCGCATCGCCATGGAGACATTGTTAACTCGCAATGCTCTTTCTTCGCTTTTCACTGGTACTGCCGACCTACAACCAACCCTCTAGGTCATTGCACTTGAACAAATAAGTTCTGCTCGGATTGTGATGCCTCACTACCGTGTTTCCCTTTTCGATGGTGCTCACAAACATACCATTATGCTCCCTTCTTCACATACTGGCCTTGCACAAAATGAGGACTTGCAAATAGGCTCCATTATTCTCCTCAAAATAAGCTCATGCACATATGTGCATCAATCCATGTACGTTGTGTACAAACCACCCCCTCCTTCCTCCCTTTTATGATTCTCCTCTTATGTCCCTTTTTTATTTTTTCTTCTCATTCCTAATTTTTTACTTCCCCTCTTCGCTGATACAATGCTCCTTCTTACAGGTCGCTTTGTGTCCTGGAGCTCCAGATAGTCTAGCGTGTTGCACCATTGGTTGGCGACCCATCCCCTCTTATTCTCTCTGTTGAACAGATGCTCCAAGCCACCTCCTCCTCCTCTTTTGCCTCTCCCTTTTCATCGCCACCCTCCCTTGAAAATCACATGCTGTCCTCCCAAGACTCCACCCCAACATTTGCAACTACTCTCCCTTTTAAAGCACTCTCCCCTACCCAAAAACCCTGGTTCATCCAAAGCAGAGTGCTTTCAAAAACACTCGTTTGTGAATATAGCAATGTGCGTGGCGCTGGAAAATCTCTAGGGTTTTACCTTGTCGACTGTGACAACGATCAAATCCACGTTTCTGCCTTCAATGACTTGGAAAAATCCCTACATGCTCTCATTCATGTTGGCCACATCTACAATGTTGCGAATGGCACTGTAAAGGTCCCCAACCCTTCCTATAACCATCTAAGATGCTTGTTCGAAATCCTCCTCTTGTCTTCATCAACAATGTCTCAACTCTTCGATGATGACCTTACAATACCTTCTGATACCTTTCACTTCATGTTGATCAATTGCCTCAAACTTTCACCTCCTAACTCAATCGTTGATGTCATAGGTATTGTCGCCTCGCTCTCTCCTACCTTTGTTGTTCGCAGATGTGATGGATCTATAACTTCAAAAAAAAAAATATCTCTTCGCGACATGTCTGGGAGAAGCACCGATGTCACCTTGTGGGGTGAACACTGCCATGCTGAAGGCCCCAAACTCTCTGAACTTCGCATGGCTCGTGTTGTTTCCGTACTAGCAATGGGGGGAGGGGGAGAATCACCAAGTAGGCACAAGTAGCTGCGTTGTTTAGACCAAAGGGTACCTCTGCGGTTGACCTAGCCAAACGCCCTTTGATTGAGATCAATGGCTGATATCTACTGTGGTGCCACAATGCCGATCAACAAGTCGTACCCCGAGGTCCCTCTGCAGTGACGTAAGCAAGTCGTCAAGTCAGCTTGGCGACAACTCATCTGCTGCATTGCAAGCTCAGAGCTTTAGCGCTTTGCAAGTTAAAGTTTTTAAGTTGCGATGTGATTGTGCCATCGCACATCGTAATTGCAAGTTTTTAATTTTTCCTGTATCGTGCCCAGTTAAAAGCTAAAATTGCTGAAATGAGATTTATGATGAGGGCGCAAATGTAGTGTGGTTTCACAGTCGAAACCTATAAAATTTCAAGTCCATATTTTTTTGTGTTTTTTACACAGTTTCATGTAGAAACAAAAGAGTAGAGTGGAAGGATGATTTGGTTGTTATATGTCCATTCCTGCATTAAATTGCATTAAATATTTAGGCTCCGCCATTTTTTATTATAAGTATGTAATTTCATATGTTTATTTGAGATGAATGAAAAGAAGAATTCAATTCCTTTCCTGTGTTCTCGCTCTCTGTCTGTGTGTAAATTTTATTTCCACAATATTGCATTCTCTGTGTTGTAAGGGGAAAACACATCCTTCTGTTGTTTATTTTCATTTTCCAACATCATACACACGTTTTCTTTGTTGGAAATAACTCCCAACCACTGCCATGAATTTACTGGCAACAACCCACACATTCAATTGATTTTTTTTTTTGCAGGAAAGACAAGTCTAGGATCCAGATCCAAAGTTTTGTTTTTTTCTTTACGCAATTTCCAAAAATGTTCAAAGCAGAGTACCCGAGCCATGCATTAATTTCTTCACCCACCGCATTACTTACCATTTTCCTTCAATCGCAGCCCTCAAGTCTCAACCCTTACCTTTTAACGCATTACCGCAATGTTATTTTCTCACTGATGTGATTTGGTGGGACCTGCAACCATACCCAAACTCCATACAAAAATTCTATTTCTTCCTTACCTTATGCATTTTCCATTTTGCACTTACCGTTGTTTACTACATCACAACCCGCACATTGCACATCTTCACTGTTGCCCGTTATGCTCTTCGCCAAACCTTACGATGTTGGGATGAGATATCGCATCCCAAATCGCAATCGAAACATTTTATGGTTTCCAGTTAATTGCCTGTAGGCTATGTTATGTAATTCGCGATGCGATAGTGCTAGCACCAGAACTTCCACTCTACTCTTCGTGTAGAAACAAAAGAGTAGAGTGGAAGGATGATTTGGTTCTTATACGTCCGTTCCTGCATTGAATTGCATTAAATCTTTAGGCTCCGCCATTTTTTATTAAAAGTATGTAATTTCATATGTTTATTTGAGATGAATGAAAATAAAAATTCAATTCCTCTCCCATGTTCTCGCTCTCTGTCTGTGTGTAAATTTTATTTCCACAATATTGCATTCTCTGTGTTGTAAGGGGAAAACACATCCCTCTGTTGTTTATTTTAATTTTCCAACATCATTCACACGTTTGCTTTTTTGGAAATAACTCCCAACCACTGCCATGAATTTACTGGCAACAACCCACACATTTAATTGATTTTTTCTTTTTGCAGGAAGGACAAGTCCAGGATCCAAATCCAAAGTTTTGTTTTTTGCTTTATGCAATTTCCAGAAATGTTCAAAGCAGAGTACCTGAGCCATTATCTGCGTTAATTTCTTCACCCGCCACATTACTTACTATTTTTCCACAGTCGCAGCCCTCAAGTCTCAACCATTACCTTTTAATGCATTACCGCAATGTTATTTCCTGGCCAATGCGATTTGGTGGGACTCGCAACCCATACCCAAACTCCATACAAACCTTCTATTTCTTCCTTACCTTATGCATTTTCCATTTTTCACTTACCATTGTTTACTGCATCGCAACCCGCACATTGCACATCTTATCTGTTGCCCATTATGATCCTCGCTAAACCTTACGATGTTGGGATGTGATATCGCATCCCGTAGGCTATGTTATGTAAGTCGTGATGCGATAGTGCCAGCGCACATCGCAATAATAATACTTTATGTTTTCCATTAAAGTCTCGCAAGTTATGTTATATGCATTGCAATGCGATAGTGCTATTGTACATCGCAATCACAACATTTTAAATTTTCCTGTATTCGTAATGCTCGCATGTTGTTTTGTTTATGGTGTGATGCGATGGTGTCAACGCACATCGTAGTTCGAAAAGCTCAATGGATAGCACCCAGGTTAAAGTTTGATATCGCCGAAATGCCATAAGGGTGCAGATGAGATAAGGTTTCAAAGCCGAAACCCACAGAATTTCAGGTTTGCCAATTTATGTATTTTGTACGTTGTTTCGTGTATAAAAAAAAAACAGAGAAGAAGGGTGTACACGTCTTTGTGTGCCATTAATGAAGAAATGGGCTTTCACGATAGAAAGGATGATTGGTTGTTACCTGTCTAGTTCCGTATTGAATTGCAGCCTTTGGCTATTTTGTATAAGAAATGTAATTTCATATTTTCAGAGTGAGATGAACCGAATATAGAGAAGAGTTGAATAAATTGAAAAATTCGTCTCCTATGTGTTTTTTTTATGTCTGGATGTGAATTTTTATTTCCGCGTTTATTTTATTCTTTATGTTGAAAGGGGAACACATTCCTTTGTGTTTTCTTTTATTCATAATTTCCAACATGCTTCTTGACATACGTTTCATTATTTGCAATAGATATGCCAACCATACCATAGAATAGTGTGCAAAGGGAATAATGACGACGCCACTACGTGCTTAACAAAGAAAGAATTAATGCACGTCACGACCTCCTCTTCGCCAACCTTCACTCTCAATACAACGCAAATAAATCTCCATTCCTTCCCAAAATAGCCTCCTTCCCCTACATTCCACCCAACCTTTCCTAATTCCCCTTCCATTTCCACCTGTTGACCAAACCTTTCCAAACCCTTCAAATCCTTCACCTCTCACCTGCCCTGTACATGTGCCCCTGCATGTGCCTCCCTTTCCACCGTCCCAAATGAAATGAAGGATGAAAATAATTTGATCGAACATGTAAAGTAAATAATGGGAGGTTGTTGGTAATTTTATAGACTCCACTTCGGCTTTAACGGTCATGGCTAACATTCTAATGAAGTTTAACTGTGTAACGGTCCAATTAACGGTCTAGGAGTGGATCTATTGCCCAATGGGAGGATTAACAGTGTAATGGAACGTTGGGGAGTAATGGACAAGGGACATGGAGGGAGAGGATTGATTAGTTGACAATAGATATGGCACAGGAACAAACGATCATCAACGAATGAAAACCAGAGGTGGATTTTGGGGGTGGTACCTCCCGGTTTCTGGTTTAAGGTGGAGGGGGTGCGAAGTGATACTGTGTTGCCACGTAGCGGAAAAGGGCAGCCATTAATACCAGAGTTTGAACACCCCCCTTCTCCCGTTAACAAGAAACATTCATGGTGGGGTGCGAAATTGATCTCCAACATAGATTTGAGGAGAGCTCGAGATCTGCCGTCAAAACATACCAACACTTTATCTCCTGTGATTTAACCACTTTGTCGTTTAGCAACCTTATAATAAAATCATATATATATATATATATATATATATATATATATATATATATATATATATATATATATATATATATATATTTAATAAATGAACATCAAACCCTTTTTCAAAGGTTTTAACGTACATAAATTAAAACTTTACATTTTGATAATCTGGCGCATTTAAACAGGCGACCATTTCTCATTTTAAACACTGAAGCATTAGCATTTTATTTGTTTCATGCTTCCCTAGAATAATTTCTTTTGCCTCTATTTACAACAAAATACTCTATCCTGATGATGAACTACATTCAGTAGTTTGAAACGCATCGGTTCTAAAATCTCTCATGTGATTTCCTGGAAGATTTATTTTAATAAAATTAAAACTACTCTATCATTTTTTCTAAGATGGATGTAATAAAATATATTTTTCCTAACATTTTTTAAAGTTGTTATTTTTCATCCATGTTCTAACTTACGATTTAATTTTTTATTTTTTTTTATTTTTTAAACTACCATGCTAACTTATCAAAATCAAAGAATGTTACAACAAGACGCAATTGGACGACGAGGATCAAATCACAGAATTGAAGTTTTTAGATTAAACGGCAGAGATCACATCGCAAGGTAAATGATATAACTTGCGATGCAATGGAGGGCAAGCAATGAATATGGTTAGATCTAGCCATAGATCAACGATGGATGGAAAATCGCAAGTTGTCACATCATAGATTTTTATCGGATAACTTTAAGACTTGGATACATAAGTTATATTTCTTGCGATGCGACGAGGAGAAGGGCCACGTGTCCACATAGTGCATCATGATTTATGGTTTAACCATTATCGGTAAAGAGTTAAACTTGCAGGAAAGTGAAATGCGACAAGTTATAAAAGTTGATTTAATTTTTTATTTTTTTAAACTACCATGCTAGCTTATCAAAATCAAATAATGTTATAACATGATTCAATTGGACGACGAGGATCAAATTGCGCAATTGATTTTTTTAGATTAAATGGAAAAGATTAAATCGCAAGGTAAATGATATAACTTGCGATGCAATGAAGGGCGAGTAGTGAGGACTGTTAGATCTGGAAACAAATCAATGGTGGATGGAAAATCGCAAGTTCGCACATCACAAATTTTACTGGATAGCGTTAAGACTTGGCTGCGTAAGTTATATTTCTTGTGATGCAATGAGGAGAAGGGCCACGTGTCCACATAGCACATTAAAGCTTATTGGATATTGCATGATTTATGGTTTAACCATTATCGGTATAAGGGTTAAACTTGTGGGAAAGAGAAATGTGATAAGCTATAAAAGTTGTTATGCTGCGATGTGACATCATCATCGCAACTACGCATCGGTGGGATTAGATGTTTGCTATTAAGGTTATTTCACTACAAGGAAAATACCCTCTAGCAGAGGTTATAAAGGAGGTTTTTAGTGTTATAAAATTGGCCAAAATTGTCAAAAAAACATATGCTACCATATCCGTTTATGGTTATGGAGGTTTTGGTGGAGCTTTTAATGGAAATTCAATACAATAAAAAACAAATGGGTGATCGGAGGTTATTATGGATGTTTTTTTCATTGGTGCACTAATTAGAATTTAACGCACTGGTGCGTACCTGTGGATGGCACCCCGGGGTGGTCTAAGGAGAATGGACTGGGCTGTTAAGGTATAGAACAACACCGGGTGTAGTGTTGGCGATACAGCGCATGAGACCGTTATAATTGGTCTTGGGAATTGAACGGTGCCCATAGGTTGTATCAATGCGCTGGTGTGTAGACTTATAGAAACACGCCCATGCATCCTTTCACACAAATGCACCGAGCTTTATAATTGGTATTGGTATTTGTGCAGTGAAAATATGTCATACAAATACATTGGTGCATATAGACTCTTAAACGCCCCAGTGCGTAGTATCACACAAATGCATAGAGATTTATAATTGGTATCGGTATTCATGCGGTGCCCATAGGTTGTCTAAATGCACCGGTGCGTATAGACACAAAAACGCCCCGATGCATAGTATCACACAAACACACTGAGATTTATAATTGGTATCTATATTTGTGCGGTGCTAATAGGTTGTAAAGAGGCACCGATGCATAGATAGACATAAACGCACCAAAGAGCCGTACTGCACAAATGCCTCGATATTTTAACCGGTTTTGGTATTTTTGCAGTGCCCATAGGTCGTAAAACACACCAGGGTGCTTAAGAATACAAGTGCACTGGTGTAAGTATACACGCACCAATTTTCATTTTGTATTTTTTAGAAACATCAACGTGTGACAGTGCAATTATTGTGATTGTTTTAAATTCATTATTCATCAAAAGTCGACACATCTTATAACAATATTCATATTAATTAAATTTTTATTAATGAATTTGAATGTGATGTTTGGATTAATTTGTTATATCATATCAAAATTATTGTGGTTTTTTAAAATTCATTATTCATCAAAAGTTGACACATATATATCTTATAACAATATTCATATGAATTAAATTTTATTAGTGCATTTGAGAACAACAATGGAGAACACAATAGCGAAAATAGAGAATGCAATAGAATAAATTAAAACATTTTTTATTATATATATATATATATATATATATATATATGAATAAGACATTCTTTGTCATACAAAATGAGACAGTTATTAGTATCCCTTTATCTTTCAATTGGGACACTATGTCCATTACATTAAAGAAAATGTCTGATTTAACAGACATTTTTCAAAAAATACAACGCCTTGATTTTAAATCCAAACATAGTGATCATCATTCTTCACTTGAATTATTGTCACTACTAGAGCTACTTCCATGACTTGGGTTATTTTTAGAAATGTTTTGTTCAGGGTGTTGATTGTTTTCTTCTTCTTCACCTTCCATTTATAAACATAAAAATAAACTGTAATGAGTGTATATACATTAGTGAGAATAATGAAAATTGCAATATTAAATAATATACATCAATGTAAATCGAAAAGAGATGACGTACCAATGAAAAAATTGATTCATAAACTATACACATTCTTTCAAAACCATGTAACATGCCATCTTTCAAGATTTGATCTGTTGACGCAGTGCCATAATTTGTTTCCTGCAAGTTATATACCCCATCACAAATCATATATTTAATATAAAAGATTTATTTTTTCTATTAATTATAGACGGAGCTAAGTAAAACAAGATCAATAGATGCTTACAAATTCCACAATTAAGTTCTGATATGCCAACATATACTCACAACCCATATTTAACCCAATTTCAATCAATTCCTTTGATGGTTCTTCTTTGTATGTTAGCACCTGTTTGAAGACATTCAACGATGATTTTTGTAAAACAACTTAAAAAATACAAAAATTAAATCTAGTTAAGTTGTTATAAGGAAGTAACAATTACTCACAAACTTAGATATCAATCCCTTTCTTCCTTGTCGTCCTGTTTTATGTGCTGAATGGGTTCCATTTTCTTTTCTTTTCTGCAAGAAAATACTTGAAAATTAATATTTAATGCTAAATTGTTTATTTATTTTACCTAATGATAGAAAAAATCAATGATTACATATTACATTTGAAGCAAGTTGTTGTTGAGATGGCTCCTCTAGCAATGCAATTTTGTCCATTTCTTTGACCATCTCCTTGTACACCTTTTTGGACATTCCTACTAGCATATTTATGATATCAACTCGTTCATCTTTTGAGATTTTCATAATCTTCCCGAAAATGTAACATGAAAATAAACTATTTAATTTTTTTATTGATAAATGAAAAGTAAGTATAACAAAAGTGATATTTATAAATAATTCTAGACAAACATCTAAAGGAATATTACTTTTTCATTCCTTCTTTTTTGTTGTTGTATGTTTTTGCTATTAAAATTCTGACATGTCTCATTGACCAATTCTCTGGAAAATCTTCCTGTAGTTTACATAAAATTTGGTTCTTGGAATCATTGGATTAGTTTTTGTATTGTAAGTGGAAAGAATGTCTATACATTTGTTCCACTAGATCCCTCAAAGTTTTGTAAAAGTTTTTCCCCCTTTTGTTAACCTCCAGCACCTTTTCAGATGAGCTAAGGACCAATTCTTTTTCATTTACATGTTCTAATTTTTTTATTTTCTCAGAAAAAAATTCTTTTTCTGAGTTGTTGGTCATTGTAGAACATTAAAAAGATGTGAATTAATAGAATTTTTCACACATGTTATCTAATAATTTTAATTACATTATTAATGAAAATTAAAGAAAGAAACTCATATTGGATCAATAGTATTTTTTCATTCACCTGATTCATCATTTTGCATTTTTTCCATCAAGATTTTACGCTCTTCTGGTCCTAGATCAGAAATAATCTTATTGAGCTTCGTCATTTTGTGGATCCATATGATACACAGTAAACAATACATATTAGTTAAACTTACATATAGTTCAAAATAATTTTTTTGTTAAAAATTTACAAAAAACTTGTCTTTTTTCTTTTCTTGGTGTGTTATCAGTATTTTTGTTACTTGATCTCTTGTCACTCATTTCTTTATCAATCTCAAACCTGTACCATATTATTCAATAATATATTTATAAATAAATTGTCAACTTTTCAAGTAAAAAAAAAAAAAAACCCAAAAACCGATGCACCATTCATGGTTTACGCACCGACGCTGGTGTGTGTCTCTCTTCCAAATGCACAGCCATAACAGTATAATAGAACGTACAGTGCTCTATGTAAACAAGGAGCACCAGTGTGTTACATGTCAATGACCGCACTGGTTAACCATGATAAAATAATAAAAATTATCTACTGTTATTTTTTTAGCAAAAATCCGTGCCATATTTTACACATGGTGCACCGATAAAAAAAAGATTTATTTTTAATCACATTACATTTTGTGGTGGGATTTTAAAATAAAGAGCACAGGTACACTACATTACTCCAGGTGCACCGATAAAAAATCTGTTTTTTTTAATTCATGCCAGGGCCCACATGGATTGGCATCCGACTATGCTAATTGTCCTGTCGGTTGGATGTCTTAGGTCTATATTTAGTAATACAAACCCTATAAATCTAAATTGAAAAGCCCTAATTCTGAAATCACAGAAAGAGGAAGAAGAAAGGGGAGAAATAAAAAGAATGTAAGGTTTGTATTATCTTCTTCTTCTTCTTCTTCTTCTTCTTCTTTCCGAAACAGAATATTCACGTTGCGCCATAATGAAATAGTGCACCGGCTGCATATTTTACAAATGGCACACTAAAAAAATAAATTTTTTTCTAATTTTTTTATCACAGTACTTGCGTGGTGCGCTGGGAGAACAAAGTGCACCGGTGCGCTATTCTACACAGGGCACACCAACAATTTTTTTTTTTTAGTTTACACAAGGGCTGACATGGATTGAGATCAGACTATGCAGCTCCTCCCATTGGTTGGATGTCTTAGGCTTATATTTAACAATAAAAACCATATAAATATAAATTGAAAAGTCCTAATTCTGAAATCACAAAAAGTGGGAGAAGAAAGGGTAGAAACAAAGAGAATGCAAGGTTTGTTTCTAAAATGGTTTTTTTGCAAAACAACACGTTTGCGGTGCGCCATAATGAAATAGTGCACCGGTGCCATATGTTACATATGGCGCACTGATTAAAAAAATATTTTATTATTTTATCTTTTATCATTATACTTTCTTGGTGCGCTGCTATAACCGAGCACACCGGTGCGCTATGTTACGCAGGACGCATCGACCGAAAAAAAGTCTGTATTTTTTTAAGATTGACGCAAGGTTCGACATGGATTGGGATTCGATTATGTAGGTCCTCCTATTGGTTGGATGTCTTAGGCTTATATATAGCAATGCAAATCCTATAAATATAAATTGAAGAGCCCTAATTCTGAAATCACAGAAAGTGGGAGAAGAAAGGGCAAAAACAAAAAGAATGTAGGGTTTGTTTTTAAAATGGTTTTTTTTTTTTTAAAATAGCATGTTTGTGGTGCGCCATAATCCAATAGTGCACTAGTGCCATATGTTACATATGGCGCACTAATAAAAACATTTTTTATTTTTTATTTTATTTTTCATCACTATACTTTCGCGGTGCGCTGCTATAACCGAGCGCACTGGTGCGCTATGTTATGCAGGGTGCACCGACGAAAAAAATCTGTATTTTTTTAAGATTGATGCAAGGGCCAACATGGATTGTGATCTGAAAATGTAAGTCATCCCGTGGGTTGGATTTATTATTACTATACAAACCTTATAAATCTAAATTGAAAATAAAGAGGGAGAAGAAAGAGAAGAAACAAAAAAAATCTAGGGTTTTGTTTGTAAAAATGGATTTCTTTTTTATTTTTGTTTCTGAAAACTGCAGAAAAGGTAAAAACAAATTGCAGAAAAAAATAGTTAAAAAAACAATAAGCTTTGATTTTGTTATTATAATTCATAAAAAAAACTACAGAAAAAAAAGTAAAAAGAAACAATAGACTTTGATTTCTTATTTTATTGCATAAAAAAAACTACAACAAAAGTACAAAAAAACATAAATTTACTCACATCGTTTGAAATTCTATGGTACAGGGTTAGACTAACCAGAGGTTTGGAATTTTGATTGTCTGAATACTTATGTTCGAACGTATTTCTCTGCTCCATAGTGCTCTTGTGCTCTATTTGCTCCACGTATGTATCTTGCAAATATATGGCTGATATTTTTTGTAAAAATAGTGAAATAATGAAAAGTGTTTAGTATTTAAAGAAATGTTTTATGAAATTAGATTTTCGAAAATATTTTTCTGCCCATTTTTCAATTTACTATTTTTTTCACTTAAAGAAAATATGGTTGTGCTTTTCTTATTTGCAGTTATTCGTTTACGAGTGCGTCCTTTAATTTAACCGCACTAGTGCATCGTTTTATAAAACAGCGCTGGTGCGCAAAATTAAAAAAAACTCACTGGTGTGGTTATCTATACATTACACACCAGAATGACATTTCAGTTTGTGCACCAAAATTTATTCTTGGTTTGCTCAAATGTAGGGAGAAAATATCATATATTATATGGAATGGACAATTCTTCAAAATCCAGCTCCTTCCATAATATTTCTCAAAGTCCATCGTGGAGTTCTCCCCATCCATGTGGAGACGTAATATGTACTTTAGATTTGTTTTATTTTTTCACTATCTAATTGAATTTATATATGTTTTTTATCCGTGCATTCAATCACGCACACCTTAATTAAATTTATAATGTATACAAATTTGTAGGTTCATGCAGATTCAACATCAATGTCAGATGCACAAAATATTCAAACTGCTCCAAAACATCCGAAGTTCTTATCAGGAGCTGCATACCACAAGGTGCATTTGGTAGATGAAAATGGACAGCCGCTTCACCCTTCCAATTGTAACAATAATGCATCTTCTAGCCATAATCCTGGGACAATGATGGTAATTATAATTATAATTGTTTGATATATATATTGATTGATACGTAATTATTTCAACATCAAACCAATTTATAATAATGCAATATTGTCAACGTGGTTACTAATTGATATCATATATTTTGTACTAATGATGTTCAATTTTTTTTTTTTTAATTATTAGGATTCTAGTGACGATGAATGACCTACCTACCATCTTCCGTTGCACCCCATGACAATGTCAAATCGAGAGAAGACTGAATTAAGAGAAAAAATTGGAGAGGAACGATACCAAGAATTATTGAATCAACCACCAATTCAATTCCCGCTACGTCCAGATTCACCAATTAGGAACGACTACAACAATAGTAGTTCTTCACAAGTTGGCAATGGAGGCAATCAAATAGAGGTTGGTATGGATGATTACTTAAGGGATACGATTGTCATGGATACAACGTTGTTAGATGCATTCCAAAATGATGATCAGCTAGGGGATGATGCTCATATCGCTGACACCTTTTTCGAAAGCCTTAAATTTGCTTCCACCACCCCTCTCTTTGGACCTGGCAGTCAGTCAAAGTCTACCCAGTTGGGGACAACAATGTTACTATACAACTTGAAAGAAAATTTTGGCTTGTCAAATGCATGTTTCTTGGAACTTTTGAGGTAAGTTACCATAAAGTACTCCCCTTATATAAATTTGAAATATAATCAGTACACTGCAATGAACATTAAAAATGTTAAATTTTATGAACGTTAATAATTATATCGACATTAATGTAAATTTAATATTAATATATTTTTTCATGATCACCAACGAGAGGTTATTCAAAGATAAGGTTCTTCCGAGTGATAATGTCTTACCCGGTAGCTGCGAAGAGGCAAATAAATTGTTGAAAATGTTGGGTGTTGAGTACATATCATATCATGCATGTCCAAATGATTGTATTCTGTATAGAGGAGAATATGCAGATAAAGAGATGTGTCCAAAATGTGGGCATGAAAGGTATGATAAATAAAAAAAGAAGGGTAAATCACGTACTGGTCCTCCTTTTAAGATATTGAGGCGCATGCTTATAATCCCAAGGATTCAAAGGCTCTTTAGTTGCAACTAATTAGCTATGTTGCAGGGATGGCATGCCTCACACAGAAGTGAGTTGGGAGTTATGTGAATTCCAATTGATTCAATAGCCATGAAGCATATAGAGGATACATGGCCTGAAAAATTCAAGAATGAAGTACGAAGTCTACGACTCAGCATAGCCATGGATGGCGTCAACCCATATTTCCTCCAGAACACCAACTATTCTATTTGGAATAACAATATCCCCCCATGGTTGTCTGTGAAGAATGAACATCTTATGTTGGCTCTCATAGTCCCTGGTAGAAGACAAGTGAAGAATATGGATGTCTACTTACAACCACTGGTAGATGAATTGAAGGAATTATGGGATTGGATAAATGTATACGATGTATCAAGACCCATCGCAACAGAGAGGAATTTTACGTTGTATGGCATATGTGCTTACACGACACATGATTATCCAGGCTTAGGATTTTGCTCTGGTAAATTACATGTTTAATTTATTGATTTGTTTATATATAATGTAACAATATTCTTTCACATATTAGTTATTTAATTCATTGTAATAATATTTGTTCTGATCTTCATGATTTTCTTTAACATGCCATGCATATTAATTAATGTATACAAGTATAACCTCACAGGTCTTGTAACAAAAGGGTATTTTGGATGTAAATGTTGTGGACCTTCTCTGAAAGCTAGATGGTCCAAGGACCTATGAAAGCCAGTGTATGATTTCTCCAGGGTATTCCTATTAGAACAACACCCTTACAGAAGAGTAGCATCCACTTTCAATGGTGAATGAGAGAGAACCCAAAGGCCTCCAATAATGACACCAGCTAAATGGATTAGAGCATATGAGAGAGAAAAGGAGAAGGATTTCATAGAAATGTTCGATTCAAATGGGGAGCCTAAGTTTGATGATCCATATTTCTTCAAAACCTATGTTGAGAAATTGCCCATTGGGATGAAAAGGAAATCTATCTTTTATGACCTCCCATATTAGGAGCATCTTAAGATTGCCCACTTATTAGATCCCATGCATATATTTAAAAGTGTTTCATCTTCTTTATGGAGGCACATATCATCGAAACAAAGTGACACATTGGCTGTTAGGAAAGATCTTATTACTTCAAAAAATAGAAATAAATATTAGCCAAGACGATTAGAAAGTATGGGATCAGAGGCAGGCGCTGGTCCTGTTAATTCATGGTTTTTCAAAGAAGGTGATGTCCCATGGATTTTGAAAAAATATGATATATCTTTGGCAAAGGAAGTTATAATGGATGTGAGGGTGCCAACTTCATATGGGTCTTCACTAAGACGCTGCTTCACCATGGATGACCATTTGTCGGGGTTGAAACTGCATGACCATTTGAATATTCTAAGAGTACGTATAATGTCAAAAGCATGATTTTATTATTTATTATATTAATAAATGTTATCCCATGCGGAGATCATAAAACATAACTAATTTTGTATATTATTGCACATGTTTATAACTTTTTAGTGTCATTATCCTTTGTTTTTGCATGGGTGTGTGAAAGATGAATTCCCTCAAGACCTAGGACATGCCATATCTAAATTATTTGCATTTGTACGTTGGATCACGTCAAAGGATATTCATTTGGCTAGCATTCCATGGTGGTTTCAAGAGATAGTTGAGATTTTTTGTATGTTTGAGAAGGAACTGCCAACGAGTTTCATGGACTTATAGGTTCATCTTCTAATCCACCTGGTAGATGAGGTTGAATTATTTGGGGTTGTTTCTTGTCATTAGATGTTCTTCTTAGAGAGGTACATAAAGAAATTGAAGGGTTTTGTTCGACAAAGGGAAAAACCCGAGGGGTCTATGGCAGAGAGGTACATATCATATGAGTCTTTCTATTGTGTCAGTGAGTACATCAAGCAAATCGACAAAAAACCATGTGCAGTGATTTGGGATGATCAAATGGATGAAGACAAAAGATAAGGAGAGTTGCTCCAAACGAGTGGAAAAAGCGCTTAACAAAGAGTAAGTGACTTACAATTTTTCAAATTTACAAAAGGTAATTAATATTCATGTTAAACTTCGATATAATGTATGTTTTGATATCTCAGTACTATATAATGTAGGTTTGATTTTATCACGAATGAAAAAATTGAAGCAATCAATAAATTCATTCTTTACAATTCTGAAGCGACACAACCGTGGGTCGCATTGTATGAACAAAATAGGATGAAATGGGATAGTGACAGGAAAGAATTCAGACAGTTGAATGGTAGAAGTGTGCCTTATCCGATAATTTAGAAGAAAATATGCCAAAAATATGCCCCAACAGTTGGATTGCTGACCAAGTCAGAGAGAAATATGATACTACCGGTCGTTACCCGCTTGCTGAAGAGGATGTGCTAAACATAGGGATTAGGTGCAGCAACTTGGTAATAATCTTTTTAATTTATATGTAAATTTGAAACTTATATTAAGACATCCAAATTTCATATTTTAACTACTGTTGGATTACTATTTATAAGACACATGACACTATGATTTTCTTAACTTTTTTATAATAGGTGCATTTGTTCCCATCTATGTGGGCATATGGACACCATTTTCGCACAGAAAATGCTGATGTTGGAAAAATCACAGAAGGTGGTGGAGTGGAAGTTGAGTTCAATCAATCTAGTCGATCTAGCCACCATGATCAACAACTACTACGAGGGACATTAGGTTACGTCGAAAAGATATAAGAGATCTTTGAAGTGGATTTTTCTTCTTTCCAATGTGTTATTTTTAGGTGCAAGTGATGGGACACCTTTGATCGGAATAATGTAAAGTAGGATAGCGATAGTAGGCTGATACGTATCAAATCTAGAAAGATGTGGGATGAATCTAAGGAGCCCTATGTTTTCCCTAAACACTGCAACCAAGTGTTTTTTTACCCAAATGTGTTGGATAGGGATTGGTGGTTCGTATTGACAGATGACCCTAGATCAAAACATATTTTTGAGAACAATAGTGTTATCATGCCATGCAAGCTAGAAGGTAATGAGGGTGATCATGAGAACCGAGAGTGATATGGTACATGTGTTATTTCATCAATATTTATACTTTTTACAATGGGTTTTTCAAACTATTTATATAATATGTATTTTGAATTAATTGGTATTTTGCATTGTGTTAATGTTAAAATCAATAATTCACTTGGTAATTTGGTATTATGTTGATCTTGAAAACAATGGCATATTTTATAAATTAATTCTTTTTTTTGTATCTAAGATCATAATAAAATAATTATAATTCTAAAGTACAAGAATTTATTTGCATTATTTTCTAAACTTTATTATGTTACAATAAATCATATTATTCTAGATTGATTATCTTACAATTATTTAAAATTTACAAATTTACAAATTTACAAATTTACAAATTTTAATAAATTCATTTCAAATTAATACAATTAAAATTTTACAAATATTTTACATACAATTAGAATTAGAATTATATGTAGAATTAGAATTACAATTACAATTACAATTTTACAATTTCACGTAAAATTACAATTATAATTACAATTTTAGAATTTTACATATATACAATTACAATTTTACAAATTAAAAAATTACAATTACAATTACAATTTTACAATTTTAAAAATTACAATTACAATTACAATTTTATAAATTCACATATATACCATTACAATTACAAATTTAGAATTTTAAATACAATTAGAAATACAAATATTACAAATTTACAATATCATGATCATTTGGTATTAAATTAATTAATAAACATCACGTTCATGATAACCATCGTGCAAACGTCATATTTGACTAAAAAACACATTCAAAATCTCTAACTGCATCATCGTGATCATGATCATCTAACAAAACACGATTAACATTATATATTAACATCATCAGTACAACACAAACATCAAATATACATCTCATGCTATCACATACACATCATGATGATCACCGACATGTAAATTAAGTACAACTGCAACATGAACATAAAATACATGGACCATATATATATATATATATATATATATATATATATATATATATATATATATATATATATATATATATATATATATATATATATATAACTGAATAATGTTAAAAATATACAATTGTAATATAAATGTCATGGATTAGCTGGTGGTAGTACAACATCAATATCAGTACTAGTGGCCGATGGTCCAACCTCATCTCCATGATGACTACTGTAGATGCTAGTGGAGTCTCATGCAAATTTGGTGTGGCGCAAGGCTGTGAATGATCATGAGATGATAGTATGCTACGTCTCGCAGACTGTCCATTATGTGTTGCAGCTCGATCATAACGTGCAACAGTCCTTGTTAGTCGCGTAAAAGTTGTTGTAACTCCTACGACATTCCGCATCAGGATATATATGTAACGCGGCATGCCTCTCCACATCCGTAATAGCCTATCATCAGCCTCTATGTCTCTGAATTTAATGGTCCTGATGCTCGTCTCAACAATCAATGCAATGATTTGGTCGCCCAACTCCATCCTGTATCTAGCATCACTAAGACGTCGACTGCGCATTGGCGCACCAGCAAGAGCAGGTCTCTGATCTGGACCGGCCTCCTAATGATCCTCGGCAATATCTGGCACGCCCTCATCCTCATCATGATGATCCACACCTGGATTAGGTGGTGGTGGCGGCATCTCCTCCCCATAAAAAGAGCCAATGTCTACAAAATATATACAAGTACATAACAATAATTAGAGGATTTTATTACACAATTTAATAAAAACAAGTTAAAGAACATGTTAGAATAAATTTAAATAAAATGGTAATATTATCTCTATCATCTGGCGGCTCATTAGCTGTGAAGAGGATGTTGGCACACCCTTGCCAATCCAACCCTGCATAAGGACAGGGGACCAAAATGAAGGGATGCTCATCAATACTGGCTAGCAACTCCAGTGCATCATCTGATATCCTCATTGGAAAAAGAGTATGCTCCCTCTTGGGCATCATCTATCACCACATGTGCATACATGCCTCAGTAATCGACCTACGAGGCTGCCGAAGAAAAGAAGGCCTCGTCTCTGGAAACCTGTCAAAAATAAGAAAAAAAACCTTTGAAGAAAAAGGGAAGTTGACCCTCCCTTGTGCATGAGCATGACATCTATATAATGTTGTACAGAACTACCATTAAAAAATGGTAGACGACCTGACAAGTCGTGGCTGTTGTGGTAAAGAATCAACATAATATAAAAGTTGGCAACTAATGTGTTGCCCATCACTGGTGTTGTGCGAAATGGTTGAAATGATAAGTGAGATACACTGGACCTCCTCACGACCAAACGCACCAATACGTAACTACCCTCTAATGACCTGAAACTCTATAGGAGATACTAAATTTTCTCTGATGTATCTTTGGGGGTAAACTAACTGACTCCCTGCCACATAGCCAGCTAGAACCTTGGGGAACGAGGGAAAATCCACCCCTCTCCTCGATAGCCCTGTAATAAAATATACATCCTCCTCAGTGGGCGTATACCACTGGTTGATACCAACCTGGAAAGCCTATTGTTGGGCATTCCACCTTCGAATAAGATGTCTCAAAAAAAAACTATGAGACTTTAGGGAAGTAGCCTCCTCACAGAACTTGAGGAGGCCTACCTACCTAAGGAGCCCCTGTGTCGCTGCTGTAATAGGGCGAGGGTACGCATCTCTCTCCCTCTCTCTTGCCTCCCACAGGCGAACCATGTTATACTATTCTTGTTGTTGTTTTTGTTGTTGCCCCTCTTCTCTTCTTTCACATCTCTGAATGATTGACATATTAAACACAATTTTTTTATTAAATGACACATGCATTTACAAATATACGTATATATGTATTTTTTGGAAAATAAATAAAACAAGAGTCGGTGTGCCAACAACACAGTCACCCCACAGAGTGCACCAGATACGGTGCACCTCATGATATCGACCGCACTGGAAGAGGTGCTCCAAAAAATGTTTTTAGTGCACTGTTCACTACGTGCAGTGTCAGGAGGCCGGTGTGCTGACTTCACTATCCTCCTAGGGCTTATAACTAAGTCAGCACACCACCCTCCTACCACCGTACATAGTCGTTGGTGCGGTATTTTAATATGTTGCACCGTTGACCTAGGCCAAATACGGTAAGCCATGCGCTGACAAAAATAGCTGGCCCGAGGTTGTTATCTCAATCAACGCACTGCTCCACCACAATTGAACTAGGTCAACGGTGCGGCCAAGTAGCCGACCGCACTGCTCTTTTTAAAGAAATTTAAATAACACGGTGGGCCTTTGGTATCTGCCCCGGAATCGGTGCGGATGACCTTAGCACCGGTTTACCAGCCCGTACCATTGATAATGTCGAATTGTGGTTCTAGTGCATTGAAAACATTACCCGCCTTAGGGCTGATAATTCCATCAACGCACCGAGTTGTCGCGATACACCATTGTCAACGGTGCGGCCTGGTAATTGACCGCACCGCACTTTTTAAAAAAATTTAAATTAACATGGTGTGCCGCATGGTTCCACACTGGAACCGGTGCGGATATCGTCAGCACCGAGTGCGATGTGGCTTGTAAATTTACAGGCAGCACCGTAAACCGGTGCGAGCCGAACGGCTCGAGTGCACCACGTGACAAATATATATATATTTTTTTTAATGGTTAATTTTAAGGTTTTTTCAAATTCTAATCTGCTAAAAGGTTTAATTATGGAAAAACAAGAAAAAGACCTGTAAATTTACCCATCGAGGAGGCATATTGGCTATACAATTTGCAAAAGAAAATTTGTCCACTTTTTTATAAAATTCAAGCTGGAGATTGGTGGCAATGCACAGTAGCAGTGCGTGCAATAAGTGCAATGGGAGCATGGATGTTAGTGCGGCTCAAACAAGGATAACTTGCACCGGTGCTTGAGAGCTCTGTAGCACTGAAAAAAGTGAAAAATGCAGTTTTTTTGCCATAATTTGTTTTTTAATTTAACATTGTTCCGGTGCACGGGGTTTTTAATGGCATACCGGTGTGTTTTCACTATGCCGCCTCGGGTGGTTTCTGTTTTTGCGCACATTTAGGAGGCACTGAGGCGGCGTAGTGGTAACGCATCGGTGCTCTACAGTAATAAGATGCACCAGGCACGCTGTCCGGTGAACCAATGATTTGTGCAGTTTTTTGGCCATAATTTTATTTTTTTTAAACCTTTTTCCAGTGTGCAACATTAATGGGGCCTCGGTGCATTTCGGTCACTCCGCACCGAGTAGTTTATGTTCCGTGCGCTTTTTATGAGACACCGAGGCGACATAGCGTTAATGCACAGGTGCTCTACAATAATAATATGCACCGGGAACGTTATCCGGTGAACCAATGATTTGTGTTGTTTTTTGGCCGTAATTTTGTTTTTTTTTAACCCTTTTCTGGTGCGCGGTATTAATGGCCCCGGTGCTTTTCAGTCATTCTGCACCGGGTGATTTCTATTCTGCGCACTTTTTATGAGACACCGAGGCGACTTAGCAGTAACGCACCGGTGCTCTACAATAATAAGACACACTTGGAATGCTATCTGATGAACCAATGATTTATGCGGTTTTTTGGGCATAATTTTGTTTTTTTAACCCTTTTCCAGTGTGCAGAATTTATGGGGCCCCGGTGCATTTTACTCATTCCACCCCAGGTGGTTTCTGTTCTGCGCACTTTTTATGAGACACTGGTGCTGACGAGTTGAGACGCACTAGTGTTGTTCCTTAATAAAAGATACCGAACAGGTGTGTACATAGCACATGGTTTCCGGTGTGCCAATTTTTTATGCAGTTTTTTTGTCATAATTTTTGTTATTTAACCATCTATAGGTGCACGCATTTTATGGATGCCCCGGTGCATTTGCTGGATTCCACACTGGACGGTATCTATTTTCGCACACATTTTTAGAAGCACCGGTGCGGTATACATGTAAGGAACCAGTGTTGTATAGGAATATGACGCACTAGGCGAGGGTGTTAGGAGCGCATGGTTCCCGGTGTGCCTATGTTTTGTGCGGTTTTTTGGCCATAATTTTTTATTTATTTAACCCTGTGGCCAGTGCGCAGGGATTTCAGGGCGACCCAGTGCATTGGTGACCCGGTGTGTTTAAGGGAAACCCGGGCGGTGTCATTTTTTGCACATTTTTATGAGGTGCCGGTGCGGAAGTTATGTAAAGTACCGGTACTCTACAGAATTACAGCACACCGGGCGGGTGTGTACAGAGCGCACGGTGTCCGGTGTGCCAATTTTTTAATCGCACCGGTGCTATATCGTCTTGAACGCATCGGTGTGTTTTGCGATGATAAGAGCATTAGATGAAATACATCCGCAAAAGCCTCCACTCGCCAACCTCCTCTAGGAACCTCCGCTAGAAACGAATGTTTGGGGTATTTTTATAAGGGGTTCCTCAAAAACATCCGCTGGAGGGTCTTTTCCTTGTAATGTTTGTTAAGTTTTCTGATATGCGATGCGCTGTGATTGGTCACCATATTTTCGGACTGTAGAACCAGAATTCCATCTGTAGACATGTTGTTTGGGAGTATTTGCACTTTATTTAAAGTCTCGATAAAGTGATCGTTGTTGATTGCATGCATACGTATGTTTAATAAAACTCCAATAAATTAATCCACTACAAGTAAAGGGAGTTTTTGTGGCCCTTACATGTACCAAAATGAGATTCAGAGCTCCTCCTTTCAGGGTTCCCTTGCACCTCCCGGTGCAATTGCTAGTTATTAGGTGTACTATATATTTTTAACATCTAGTATATTGCAATGCTACTTGATCACAAGTTCGGAAAATAATTATTATTATACCTTTTCATTTTATCATTTTTAATATGGAATCTAAAATGATCTTAGGATGTATTATTGTAAAAATTATGTTATTATTTTGAAAAAATAGATAATTATTTTTTATAATTTTTTATTATAATTATTAGGTTTACTATATATTTTTAAATATGAGAAATGGAATAAAGTAAGTTTTAATCATCGATGATGTTAAAAAAATTACCCTAATATGCTTTAGCAAAAAGCTGCGGATTAACTATATCACGGTATATTAAGTGATCTGTTGGACACTGAATTTTAATTAATTTAGTTGACTAATCTATTTTTACAAGTGGAAAGAATTATTATAATTTTATGTCAAATCAGTAGTGATAATAAATATCTCTAGCTGCTATTTGCTAATGTAGGTTTACTCAATACCCTTATTCAAGGAAAACCATGCTATCTGGAATAACGCGCTAGAATAACTCACTGGTGGTCTGTAAGGGAAACACTTTCATTTCTGCGAGATGCCTATGTGTCTTGGGCTATTAACCTATTTCCTTACGTCTAATTTTTCATACAAACTTTGTTGACTAGATGATTGTACCCTTCGCTATCCTTGCTCTAGTAAGGCAAGCTTCAGGCCTAACCTTTATTTTCCAAGGAAGCACCCAAAAGGCCCCTCAAAATGGTAAGCTGTTGAGATAGACCTTTTAGCTCATTTGATTGTATGTTGTACTTTTTGGCAGTATTGAACGAGATTATTTTTAACTAGAATTTATTTATCTACACGTTTTTTCCACAACCACTAGCCTATAATATAATTTTTATTGGGTGCTTCAGAGCTCTCATTCTATAATTTGGTTAATAAAATCATCACCTTTCCATCCCCACTACCATAAAATATAATTGTTGTTGTGTGCTTCACACTCGCATTCAACATTCTGATTAATGAATACATCATTTCGTAATCCACCCCCACTACCATAAAACATAATTGTTGTTGTGTGCTTCGTGCTCTCATTCATCATTCTGATTAATGAATATATCATTTCGTAATTGTTTTTGGGTGGTTTACCAATCTCATTTTTCATTCTGGTTAATGAATACATCGTGGCTTTGTAAATTATAATTTCCGTGGTGGTTCACCACTCTCATTATGCCTTTTGGTTATTGAATACATCATTTGTTACTAATTTTACATTGTATCATTGCAGAATTGTTATTCTTATGGCAAGAGAACCTTATCCTACATTGTATCATTGTAGAATTTTTATTCAGGATTTTAAGAGATGACATTAAATTCAAATTTCAAGATTTGAAAACTTATTCTTGGTTCACCGGTGCACTTTCCAAAAGTTTGGAATGTATTGTAAATTACTCTCAAATTTTATACAATATTCACACAGTTTTTACATAGTTTACAATGCATTTTCTGCGTAAAGAATTTAAATTTAAGAAGAGTTAGTGAGGTCAACAAAAAAATAATTTAGTTATTATTAAAAATTTATTCTATTATTCTCTATCAAGTCATGCAATTGGAATATGAAGTGATTCGAATTGGAAAGAATGGCTCTTTGGTTTTTTCGGAGAACCTATCTGTTGCATACGGTTAGGTCTATAGGTTAGGGTTAGGGTTTTCTAATTCTGTCGAACTTTTCTCCTACTGCCTGAACCCTGTTGCAGTTGTCGTTCCGTCATCTATTTGGTGTGGGTAATGTCATATCCTTTGCCGACTGTTTCTTGACCGTTTTTTGTTGATCCAACCATCTATCTCTGTTGGCAGCTTTGGATGAAGAGCTCGTGGATTATTCATCGGATCCCTATGAGGAGGTATCGATCTGGACAACCTCCACACCACATATTCCTCTGTTGTCCACCCCATTTTCTCTGTTAACACCCTCCTCATCGACGAGTGGCCCTCATTTCTCCTCGGCATATTCCCTCCCATTTCTTGATTCCCCATCACAGCTTAACCCTCTCCCATTAAAATCTCCTCCATCTTCTTTACTTGAACCCTTTCTTGTTTTTCCTGACGCCCCTCAGTTTTTGGAACCAGCTCCCTTATCTCTGGCGACTATTTAGTTTCTATCCTCCTTCTTTTAGGTGACCCCATCTCCTCTGCCTCCAGATGCTAGTTCTATTTCCCCCCTGGCACTTCTTCTGGTCTTGAGCCCTCTTTTCAGTTCACTGCTCCTCGATCGGCTTCTTTCCTGCCCTCCTCGGGATGTTTCGCAGGTCCATCCTCTGAGCCTCCTTTGGTAGATTATACTAGGGCTTCATTTGTGAAGGAGTTAGAGGTAGAATTGGATCCCTTGGTATCAAACAATTACAATAAGGGCTCCAAGAAAACCAAGTGTGTCAAATCCGGTTCAAGGAAGATTGAACTGGTTCTGGGATATAGTCTTCACATGGGGGAGGTCATGGAGACTGCAGATCGGGTTTTGGTAGGTCATGTTCATGGCCGCAAATAAAATATGGCATGTCTTTGACTATGGGTTATTGAGATTTGGGGGCAGTTTTTGGAGGAACTACCCTTGGTTGTCATTCTCCCGCGTGGATGGTTCGCACTCAGCTTTTAATGCCCCGATCATGTGCAATGGGTTCTCTCTAGGTATTGCCATATTGAGTAAGATCATGTTCTTCTAAAGAGATAGAGTCCACTATTTGATCTAGAATGTGAGCACCTTGGGGCTGGCCCGATCTGGGTTCATCTCCCTAGAGAACCTCTACACTTCTGGTCCGACAACATCTTCAAGCAGATAGGGAATTCCTTCGGCACATACTTGGACCACGACAAGTCCTACTCGGCCACTAGAAATATGTCCTTGGCTCATGTTCTTGTTCACTTAGACACTAGAGAGGGGTTGGAGCAGTCAATTACCATTAAATAGAGGTAATTTTTTCGACTACAGATCCTTGACTATGAAGGGATAGCATTCCATTACAAGATATTCCATGTTGCGGGGCATATTTATAAAGATTTCCCTTCCCATCCATCTCATAAGGAGTCAACTGTCCATATTGCTACTTTAGAGGCTGTTATTCTTTTGGATCTGCCCTCTTCTCATGCTCCCTCCTCTGGTGGATGCAGGAACAAGTTTTCGTCTACAGGTGCAGAGTTTGCACCTCCTCCTTTGAGGCCTCCATCCCCTCATATTACTCGTGCACATGTTTTGGCAAATAATCAAACTTCCGATATTCCTTTGTCTCATCCTTTTGATTTATCTCTGCATTCTTGTGAATTTGGTTTGGATTCGATCATGTCTCATATTTTTTCCCCTCCCCCCCCAACTTTCTTTCCCCCATATCTCCTGCTCCTCCTCCCTACCCCTACCCACCTATTCGGACATCCCTCCTACCATCCCTGATCATTCCTCTTCGGGTCCGTCATCTGAGACTTCTCCTAACTCTATGAGTAGTCACTCATATTTTCTCCATTCCCTATCTAGATCATCCTCGGGTTCACCTAGTGGGCTTGGGATCGTTCCCCCTCCCCGCATCCCCAAATCATCGCGAGGTCGTCACTCGTTTATCTCTAAATCCATCATCCTAGCAATTTTGGATGTTTCTGATGGTAGATAACAAACACTCGATCGAGTCCTTAGAGCACAATCGACCCTCGTTGAGATTTCCTCGTGAGGATAATGTCTTTCAACTGTCGTGGACTTGCCAGCTTCGCTAAAAAGCTTTCCCTTAGGAGACTCTTTGATTGTCTACTGGTTGACATTATATTTCTACAAGAAACACTTGGCCCTGCTAACTACATTTTTCGCTCTCTGCAAGGCCTCTGATTGGGCTTAATTTTTCATGCATTGGATGCCCAAGGAAGATCTGGAGGGATTTCCCTTAGGATCAACCCTCGTTCGATTAAGCTACTCAATATTTGTGGGGGAGAGGGGTTCCTTGGGGCAGACATTTTCTCATCTGAAATCGGCCAGGAATTCTGCGTGATGAATGCCTATGGCCCTTGTACTGCCTAGTTACGCTTCTAGGATCATCTCTTCAATCAGTCCTTCATTTCTATCGATAATCTCATCTTGGGAGGAGACCTCAATTTCTCTCTCAGTCATGTTGAATCATGGGGCCACTTGGCCCAGACCGATCACTTATCTAATAGGATGGAAAATCTACTAGAGATTCATCACCTGGTGGATATTCCTTCGATGTGTATTCTCCCTACTTTGCGTAATCGTAGGGTGGGAGAAGCCTCATTAGCAAGAAGAATGGACCATTTCCTAATTCATGAAGCCCTTGTGGACAATACCATTGTGTTCTGCCAGTGGGTTGGAATTGGGGGCATATCAGATCATTATCCTATCTACCTGGAGCTTGCTGAGGAGGCTCGTAAGCCCAAGAGCCCCTTCAAATTCAATGCTACCTGGTTATCACACACATATTATCAATATGGTCACACAATAATGGATTCCTCACCCCCCTTCCCCTTATTTATCCCCCTCGGCATCATTTGCACATAAAATGTATGATGTCAAGAAATTAACGACGAAATGGTCCAAGGAGAAAAAGGTCAGAGATGACATGGCCATTCAAGATATATAATTGGAACTTTCATCCTTGGGGACCTCAGTGGATGGGGATTCACATCATAGGGTACCAAAGTTCATCTTATACATCTAGAGGTCGAAAGATCCAAGATTCTAAAAGATTGTGAGGAAACATGGCGCCTTAGAAGTAGAGCCACTTGGTTAAAAGCTCGTGATGATAATATCAAATTATTTCACCAATTTGTAAATGGAAGGTGAGCTATTAATACCCTCTAGCAACTAGAAGATGACCAGGGGAATTGAGTTTAGACTTTCCATCAATTATCCAGTATGGGCATTGAACACTTATGCAATCTTTTCAAGGCTCCACCCACAGCCTCATTAGCTAAGATCATCAAGGTTGCGAGTTTATTCACTTGGTTTTTGGTTCAATATGAGGAAAATATTCTTACCAGACCTGCCTCCATGTAGGAGCTATAATATACCATGAAAGGGTTCTAAAAGGACAAGAGCTCTGGGCCTGATGGATGGCCCATTGAATTCTATTTGGCCTTCTTTGATATCCTCGGTCAGGACATTCTACAAATGGTTGAAGACTGCAAACTATCCGGTCGCATGTATGATGCCCTCAACTCTACCTTCATAGCCCTCATACCTAAATTAGAATCTCTCTGTTATTTCTCATATTACATGCCCATTTCCCTCTGCAACTACATTTACAAGATCACTACCAAAATCATCACCAACAGGCTCAAGCCCATCTTACCCAATCACATCTCTTCTGAGAAATTTGCATTTCTTCACCATCGACAGATTTATGAGGCTATTGGTACTTCTCAGGGAGCTCTGCACTCCATCAAGCTCAAAAATATGAAAGGAATCATTCTTAAAATTTATCTCGCTAATTATTTCGACCATTCAATTTGGCTCTACATTCGCATGCTCCTGATTCATATGGGCTTTATCGTCTTGTTCATTAACTGGATTATGTGTTGTATCACCAATGTCTCCTTCAACATTTTCATTAATGGAGATACCTCTCCCTTCTTCAATTCCAAGCAAGGTCTCCGTCAGGGCTGTATGTTATCACCCTTGCTATTCGTCCTCATTGTGGATGCTCTCATTCGTCTGATCGCTGAGGAGAAAATTTAGGGTCGCCTTCTCGGATCAAGATCACAGAAGGATGCAGTCTTACTCACCTCCTATTTTTTGATGATGTACTCATCCTTCTTAATGGATCCAACGAGGACTCCATATCTTTCTCATCGGTAATATCATCATTCCGCCTAGCTACGAGCATGGCTTGCACCAACCATAAATCCAATATGACCGCCACTGGATGTACGCTGCAGGAATTGGATTTGGTTGGGAAAAAATTTCCATATTTTCTTCTTGAATTACAAGATGGTTTAAAATATCTTGGCTTTAGACTAAAACCATCGGATTATCGCATTTCAGATTGGTCTTGGCTCATTGAAAAGTTGTAAAAATGCATATTTATTTAGCACTACAAATGGTTATCAAGAGCAGGCAAACTAATCTTGATCAAATCCATTCTTGAAGCCACCCCTATTTACTGGTTGTCATTGGCATGGATTCCTAAAGGAATATTATCCAAGATACAACGTCTCTGCTATAGTTTTTTATGGAAGGGAAATCGTGATGGTCATACCTTTGTGTGGATTTTATAGGATAGTATTTCTTTGCCCGAAAAATGGGTGGTTGGGGCATCAAGAATCTCAAAGTATTTTCTAAGGCTCTCGTTGCCAAGCTGGGCTAAAGGGTCATGACTTCCCAGAACCTTTGGACCCATGTGGTCACCCAAAAGTACATTCGGCCTATGCACCTCATCGACTGGATTAGATCCCCCTCTTGGAACAAAAGGCACATCCCCAACATTTGGAAGGCATTCCTCTCCTCTCTTATCTACATTTGTGGTGGACTATCCTGGCACATTCGATCAAGGAATCTTGCCAAAATTGGATTGGACCCTTGGTTGGGTTGTGATAATGTATACCACCTCCCCCCTGGAGCTTATCCTCCATCTATACATTTAGGATATTACATATACTATCAGATTGCTGACCCCGATTCATCCACTTCATTTCATCAAGGCTAGAAATCTGCAGACCATCTTGTTATCCCGACTCCTCTGAACCATGCTTGGCTTTCATATACCACAAATCTGTCTAAATCACACATTCATATTTCCTCGAGTGACGATGAATTAATTTGGTCCCATGTAGTTCATGGTCACTATACACCTAAGGATGGCTACTCATTTATATTCTCGGATCATCACCCACAAAAATTATGTTGGTGGTGGAGCTACCTTTGGAAGCTCAAAGCACCCCCTCGTACTATTTTATTTATGTGGTGTGCTCTCCAAAACATTGCCCCCACTACATACAACTTGTAAAAGCGTTCTTTTCACAACCCTTCTTGGTGTACCCTGTGTAGAGAAGCCTATGAATCCATAGATCACCTGTTTCTCCATTGCTCACCATCCTAGGCCTTATGGGCTATGATCCTCACCTCTCTCCAGTTGAATATTCTTTGGACAGGCCAGAACCTTTTGGCCACTTGGTAGCATTGGTGGAATTTTGTCTCTCCTCACAAAGCCCACAATCTCCCTCTTCTCATATGCTGGTGGATTTGGATTCTTCGAAATAACTCTATCTTTCATGACAGAGCCCCCAACTGGCAACTTTCTTCTTCTAATATCATTTCATTATATCACAACCTCCCCGATGATGATCCCCCTCGTCTTCCGAGGTATATCACTCCCGAAATCATCAACAAATATCTCCCTTGGGAATATTTTGATGGTTCTGCACAGAGGAATCGATGTGGTGGGGAACCAATAACTATGTTGAACCAATAACTATGTTGAACTCCTTACTCTGAGACACCTTCTAAAATTTGCATTAGAGCATGGATGTCATCATATTCAAATTTTTGTGGACTCCAAACTCATTATAAATTAGTTCAATCAAATTTTGCTTTTTTGCGTTCACACACTGCAAAGTATTTTGGAGGACTTATGGAAATTAAAATCTCAATTTTCTTCCATTACTTTTCAACATATTTACAGGGAACACAATCATATTTCCGACTCGTTATCCAAGGAGGTCGTAGACTAGCCTCGGGGGCAATGGCTCATAGAATAATAGTCAGATGAGGCTCACTACAACTACTACCATCGACCTTATATGGATATAAATGTTGGGGACAACTAGCAATTTTTTTTTTGTGACACATTTTGGACCTTTATTACTACTGTTTATTTTGTATTTTTTTTTATGCATATATCGAGTAAACACTTTGATGGTTAATTTTCACAACCATAAAAAAAAAAAACCTTTTAGTTTTACTATCATAGATGAACTTATCTATTTTTTTTAATAATATTTAATTTACACACCAAAACAAATGATTGATTGGAACGAAAACTCTGGGTTGTAAACCTGACTAAATTTCTATGGAATATAATAACAGTCAAGTTATAATTAACCCTTCATAACCTATGGTATTTCCGTTGTTGATGAATCAGTGGCATTTTATTCATATATACATGTTTCATTAAGGTTTCTACATGGATTGACCCAAGGTGATAGTTATGGTTTTTTCTATCATTAATGAAATCGGGTTATGCAACATCCAATGTAAACTGTTAAGCCCGAGATGCAGCTGGCTTGTCCGGCTTATTTATGAAAACAATACATTCTCTTTTAATTTCAAGTGACAGATGTAAATCTCCTCAGATTTGTTTTGCGTAATTGCATTTGATTTACAATAGATCTTCCACCGTTACTCTTATGAGATTAAGGGCTCACATTTCGATGGGAAAACCTTTCCTTGGTAACTTCGCTAACCCTAGTGACTCCATCCATTTGTCATTTTTTTTCTTCGACTGATGGTTTCACTGCTCCAGATATCTTGCCTCTTCAAGTTATCGCTTAAGCCTCTACTAGTGTAGGGTCTCCGCTCCTTGCTATACGCAGGTCTAGAGAGCAGTCCTTGATCTACCATGGCCTCCTTTCCAGGAAAGCTGAGAGTGGTCTATGTAATGGATCAGCTCGATGATAGATCTTCCATGCTACTACTCTTCTCGGATTTTACCAGGAGCTCGAGCTTCCAGTTCTTTCACTCCCCCTCCCCACAGGTAAGGAAGTTATACCTCTCTTTTGCGCTTGAATAATCCAGTATATATTATTAATTCTGGATTTTGTTAACTCTTTTGTTAACACCCCTTTTCTTTTTGCTTCGCAGCTGTCTCTTGTTTTCCGTCCACAAACTTATTTGATTACAGGTAGGGCTTCCGTGCCCTTCTCATGTTCCGACTTGAATGGAAAGGGTTTTTCTTTCTTTTATTTGTTTGAAAGAGAAAAATAGAAATTATTTGGCTTACCTTATCCATCTCTGTTGTTTCTCTAAACTTTGTGACTTTGTATGGTGCAGGTAAGTTCCTCTTGCTGTCACAAATGCACTTGCTTGCTCCAAGGATTTTGGATCCTGCTAACTTCTCAATACTCTCTATGTATTCCAAAGTACGCCTCCTTGGGTCAATGTTTTCTTACTCAGGGTTTGGCACAAATTCGTGCAGACCAGAGCTTGGGTTCATACTAGTATTTTGTGTTCCGCTCAAGACAATATTTTCATTCTTTTAGCTCCTAAGAGCATTAGCTGTAACTATTTGATCGTTTACTCTATTGAGTTTTGAATCAGTTGGAAAACCTGCCAGTATAGGCTAGTTTTCTTTAATGGTTATCAGTCTTGGTCGTGCTTATCTACTCAGTTCTGTAACTTTCGTATAAGTAAATATATTTTTACATTCAATACACTGCTCCTCTATTAGCTATCTTTTCTAATGAAGACAAAAGACAGCCTACAGGCTGGTATTAGTTTGTTCTTCTTACTTGTCATTTTCAAGGATGTTAGAATGGTTCTAAATGCATTCTTTTCTCTTCTGTTAATAAAATTTACAAATGCACTTCTTACCCAAACTGTGGTTTTCGGTTGTTCTGGACTTATCTCATTAAAATTTCCATAAGTCTTTCCCATTCTTTCTTCAGAAATTTGGGATACTTTTTTATCATGTGTTAGGGTTTAGAACTTTTGGATTTTTTTAGCAAGAATATTTGCTTCAGGCTTTGTGAGTTAATATTTGTTTAATAATTTAAGTTTTCAGTAACTTCCATGCCTCTTAAAGGATAAAGTTTTGTATAGTTTCAGCTTGAACATGGCTTATTCGTATTTTCAAATGATATCCTTTGTGTAGTTTTAAATAGTAACTATATTTGTAATTATGGCTCTTCAAGTCTGTTCTATACTATTTCTGTGTTAATATTTTCTAGATAACAAGATTTATAGCTGTATGTTTTTCATTTTTAGGTGACTGGACCACCTTCCACATTGCTCGTGTATAGACTTGTTTGATGGACGATGTATCCTAGGTTGGGTTTTTCCCTGTGCCTAAGATAAATAGAAAGAAAGAAAGAATATGGACATAATCATAATAGGCAGTTCAATTTATAATCATTACCCTCTATTTATTTTCTCATTTCCACATCTCATGTAAATAATCTGTTTCTTTCTTTTAGTATACGTTCACTGTAGATCATACAATAACTTAAATAAGGTCCATAAAGAACAAATTTAATAATGCATCACTGGTCCAACACTAATTTACTACCCGTCACAGTATCGGAGATATTAACCAGAAAACTATTATGGCGTCAGAATTTCGTTCACAACACCTGTCTAAAGTTTGTTTACTATTTACACCACTTAGAAATTAAGTACGAGTTCACTTAGAGAACAATAGTAATTACAGTTAAATAAACACAAAGACGACACAATTTACTTATCTGAAGTCTTTAGCTGAGGTCCTCCAAACCTTCAAGAGAGGTGATTACGTCCTCCTCTTGCCTCCGAGCTCCAGTCCTAGATGGTACGGGTTATAGTGGAAATTTCTGTTGTGACCTCAGGATGCCCAGTCCAGTTAGTACCAGAAATTATTTTCAAGATTTGCTGAGTGTTTTCCACTATTCTCTACCAGCTCTGGAAACTCACACCCTTCCTTCCTTACAGAAAAGAACCCCCAATCCTCACTGGAATCCATTTCTTATTCCCAGAGGTGTAGGTAATTGTTTCCAACTATCCCAACCATTTCCCAGTTCTTGGAAAAATTTATCATCAGCTTTTTATCTTTTATCAAACTAATTACCTTAACTGTTTTCATTTATTTCTTAAAAAAAATAACTTTTCTTCAACAATAATAGTTCTAGTCTTTTAGCTTAACATAATAATTAAAATCATCTTTTAACTAGTCACAACTAGTTATCTTTAATGAGGTTGTCACATCAATATTGAATCTACCTCTTGGATCCTAAGTTACATAAGTTTTTGATGTGACCACGGTCACAATTTTGTGACATATGCTCATTCAAATTTATAATGAAAATTATGATTTTATGGGAAACAAAATCATGCAATTGAAATTTTTGAAGCCACAGCTCTATAGTGTAATATTATATAAGTTATTTACTTTTTTTTTAGCCCATCATGTAGAAGTGTGATTTACTCTTCTGGTACCAGAGTAGGTACCAACCGTCGAGCCTCTGACCATTTGAAATACCGTTGAAATTTAAGGATACTGCTGCAATTGAAGTCATGGGTATACCATGAACAAAGCACCTTGGTGTAGATTTTCTACGTTGAAATTTATAAGTGTTTGTGAAGAGGATGTAGATTCTGGGTTGGTAGACCTATGCACCATCCCGAGCGATGTTTTTGCTATCCGCAGCCACCGCGGGCTGCGGCATTTGTGTGGAATAAGGGTTTGAAGGTGTTTTGAAAATTGCTGGATTGGTGTTGTAGGGTTTCGACTATCGTATGTGTGTCGATATCCACATGGATCCTGTAGAACATGCTACATACATCAAGGTCAATCCGAAGGAGCCCGTGATCTTGGAGGGCGTTCTACCATTGCATTCACCAGAATGAACGTGTTATATCAATTACAAAATTACGTTTAGTAATGTATTTTTGTATGTGTTGGTTGATATAAGTTTTATTTATCTATATCAAACACATTATTATTTGATTTATATTAACCATATATCAAACACATTATTTATTGGTTTATATGAATCATATTTATTAATGTAGTTTATTAATGTGGTTGTCATGGGAATATGAAAGACTTTAATTGTTTATGGATAAAATTAGTGATTTTTCACCTAAAAAGGAAAAATGCACATCAAAAATAAAATTATTATAAATAATTTGGAAATGACAAGAATTTTTTGTATTTATAGGTGGAATGGTAACAATGCTTTCTATCAAATTGCATAGTTATGATGTAACTAGTTATGGATATTTTAAATTTATAAAAACATATTTATACAATTAAAGTCTAGTTTTAATAGTATGGTTTTTTTATATGTCATGGCAAAAAATTATGTTTATGAGAAAAAAATATTTTTTAAGGTTATCAAGATGATAAATAGACTATATATAGTACGTTTATGAGATATTGTGTTAAATGAGTTTTAATAGTCTTTCAATCAAGAAATCTAGGAAGTCACTATATAATATTAAAAGGATCAACTTATAATTAATAAGAAATATGTTTTTCCTCCAAAATAACTAAACCAAAACTAGTACAAACATCAATATTGCCATATGAGATAATTATAAATGCATGGAGATATAATAAAAAGTCCCATAAAATGTTGTTGAAGCATGTGAAAAAAAAAGTTGTCATATGTGGTTAGCTCTGTCAATGAATGGTCTATGCTAAAATTCATAGATTTGATCATTTTTTTTCTTTGATCAACAAGGTCCCAAAATCCAATTGTAGGCCTTCCGTAAAAAGACCATACACTTGACTATTGAGTTCCCTGTAAACATGAAGCACTAAAAAATGAGTAAAGGTATATTTTAGTGTTGATATTTCTTCCAACAAAGGAAATCGTCTCATATTGTGACATCTATAAGACCCTTCAGCCCAATTTATAACCAACATAGAGTCTTTAAAGACCTGTAAATGATCCCTTCCTTTGTCAATTGCAAACATAAGAAAATTGTTTAAAGATATGAGCTCGGCATAGTTGTTAGAACCTGATCCCAAACACATTTTTAGAGAGAAGAAACAAGCCTCCAAAAGTTGTAGTACAACTCCTCCACCACAATCAAGAGGGTCTCCTTGGGAAACCCCGCCAAAGAATGCCCAAGGATGAAATTATCAATGACTACTAGATTAATTGAGGATTCTATAATTGTTATCCCTCTAGTCCTTTGGGACAATATCATAAGAACTAAAATTTGTGTCACATAAACGTTAATAGGAATTAGGCGATCTTCAAAGATAGATCTATTTCATACATGCCAAACTCCTAAGACTATTAAAAGAGGAAATACTCGATATGGTTTTTTCTCCCTTAAAGAGAGCTATTGAAACTAGGGCTTCATTAACTCTTCACCTATCCAAATACCTGAAAAAATCATATTTTTCATAACATATTTCCAAATACCTTTAAAATAAGGACACAAAATGCAGACTGTATGAAAAATTCTTCATCAACTCTGCACAGGGCACATATGTTTAGACCTTAGAAAAATCTCGTTGTTAAATTTTCCTAGGATGAGATTTTTTAGCTAATGCACACCACATAAAAAGTCTTGATTTTACATGACCTTTCATCATTCATAAAAGTTTCCACCAATCCTCATGAATGCCTTACAATCTATTAGATATAAGAAAAATATATCCAAATTTTTGCTTACAAACCCCTTAGGGATCATGGGACCAAACCAACTTGTCCTCCTCATGGAAAAATATGATATGTGATGCATGTAAATTTCCAATTATATCTAATCCAAAAATGATGAAGATGCAGTGGAATGCCTAAATGGTATGCCGAAACCCAACCCTAATTCCGCATATTAGTTTGTGTTGGATTTGCATATTGAATCAAGTAAATGAGGCCATTACCATGTAGGTAATAAATCAAATATTCTGGAAATTTGTGATCAATATGACTTCCAGTCCAATGATTGAGGCCTAATAAGAAGGATATTGTAGTAGCATTGTCTCTCATTCGACAATGCTTGAATGACAACATTTTTTCCAATATTGCAAGATCAACTATGTCTAAAGAAGCTTGGGAAATTCTAAAAATGACATACAATGAAAGGAACAACAACGCCTATAAACATCAAATTGATTCACAATATTTTCACTTGATGAAGCAAATATTGTAATAGGAGAAGCAAAATATTATGACACTATAGAAATATTAATAAGAGATCTTGTGGAAGACCCCGCCAAAGTAGAATAATATATACAAGACATGCATGGTGTACCTGTCCTAAACACTACAAAAAAATATATTAAAAAAACATATAGAAGAACAAGGTGACTCCATAGAAGATGCAAAGCATGAGCATGATGAAGAAAGTGAATCCTACTATGTAGATACACATCTAGATGATGAAGTTGAAGTTGAAGCTAAAAAAATTGCAGTAGTAGCAAATTGTGAGGGGAATATAGCAACGTAAGTTGTTGAGGACATGAATAAGGTTATCGTTAATGTTGAATTTGATTAATAAGTTGAATTTTATTTTATCAAGGAGTGTTTTGCAAAGCCCAAGTATGATGGAGATGAAAGTGAGTATAGAAAAGATATCATAACTACATCATAAGATGAAAAAAAAAGTAAATTAAGGAAGTCATTGGAGCTATTGAAACCATTGGAAGACTAAAAGAGGAGAAGAAAGAAAATGAATATGTTGTTTTCAATCGTAAATCTATTGAGAAAAATGTTCAATTATAAATAACCAAGGTACAAGAAAATGCACCAAAAGAACTAGGTAAAGAAGACAAAGTAGATGAAAAATTGAATAACAAGACCAAAGTAGAGCTAAATAACAAGGATAGGTATGAAAAATATAAATGTTGGAGTAAAAACAAAGAAAAAACTTATACATCATCGAGTTGAGGACAACTTACACTAGTGTAGGGAAATAAAATATGTTTTTGAATTGATCTAAAGTGTTGAAAGCTTAGTTGTAGGGTAGACTAGTAGGCACTAGCGGTCATAATTAAGAAAGAGTTTTAAAATGTGTTAATTACTCCCCATCTTCATACAATCTTCAAACACTTCGTTTGCATGTTTTGCATGAAAAAATAAATATAGAAAGACTTAGTAATGCACATGAAAGCTTAACGTAGAATAACCATTATTAAAACTCTAAAATCCTTTTGGAAGATTATATGACTCTTTATTCTTCTATTATCAATCAATTCATGTCATTCAAAAAATTTTATCCCTAATTCTATTGTAAAATATTATGTAAGTTATTAACTATGTTTTTACCTAATATTATTATTCATTTACAAATGCACTTTCCATAATGGCCCTTAGTATAAAGGGCATTAAATATTACTAAAAAAAATGCATCCTCTTCTTCTATGTCGAAGTGTTTTCCATTATCATCCATCTTTATTGGCATACAAGCTCATCCCCTGTCCTTCAATATAAATGTCCTATAATTTCACCCAAAAGCTTTGAATACTCACAACACCTCTCATTATCATATCCACACTTGCTATTGGAGGGCATTCATACCCATTGGAATTCTTCAATTTTCTTTGCATGAATTTGCACCATTTTTATAATCTAATCTAGAAAATTTGAATCCTCGCAACATCTCTCATTATCATTTACACACTTGGAATTGGAGGGAGTTTATATGAATTCGAATTCTTCTATTTTCTTCACATGAATTTGCACCATTTTGATCTTTCAATGGAAAAGGTGTGTTAAATCAATCCCGTTATTAAACCCGTTTTACGTTGCATGCACCCATTGAATTAGATCAACTTAGAAATTTTCAACATGTTCTTCTCGGCTCTCCTATTTTTTATCCAAGTTCTATATTGGAAAAACCATGAAAATGGATAACACCTTGGAAATTAGAACATGGTAATAGATATCCAAGTCTCAACTTTATTACTTTCTCACTTTAAACTCTATTACTTCTTTACTCTAATATGAGAAAATCAAACATTGTGTTTAACATTAGAAATTAAGAAAACATTGTGTTTAACATTAGAATTAGGTTACGTTGCATGAAGAGTTTAGGAAAATGGTTTACACATTAGGATTAATATTTAATGATATTTAAGATACATGCACTTGAGCACTTCAGACATTTTTTCAACTTTATAACCCCTTATAGTTTTATTCCATACTAAGGATTATAAAATTCACTTAGTAGTCAAAGTTTGTTAACTCTTGATCATTTTTTCGAGCTTTTGTAACATTAATTAAATTTTTGGGAAAATGTTGAATATTCCTATTCTTTTTAAATTCAAAAATAATTTTTTATTTCTAGAAATATTATTTCTAATTTTCCATTGGTTGTGTGAGCCTTGATGTGACATAATTCCCCTAGTGAATGACGATTTATTTTCGGTATTTGTCAATTCCTCACAAATTTTATAATAATAAAAAAATACTACTTTTGTAAGTGGAAATTCCGTCAGTGAGTGCCTTGACACTGACACTGTTACATCTCGCACTATTAGTGCTCTATTGAATGATTCTAGGACTGAAGGAGTTGCAAGTTACTTATGTAACTGAAGGGGGGGTTTGAACAAATATTTGGATAAATTTTCCATTGTGCGGTGTGTTGAGGTGCAAGTGATGGTAAAGTTAAAAATTTAATATATTTGTTTAAGAGATTTGTGTAGAGGGGAATGTGTGTGGAGGTGAGAAGGAGAAACATTTGTGTAGAGGGTAATGTGTGTGGAGGTGATAAGGAGAAACATGGACATTGACACTGAAGTTAACATAGTGCATTCACCTCTTATTTCATTTTAAACTTTCTTTCCTTTACACATTTATAGATTGTGTTGTGCGGGACAATAGGTGTATGGAGAAGTTAATATATGCATAATGAAGGGTTTGTGGAAGATGGGGTATGTTCGGGAGAATGAGGGTGTAGAGAGAACTTGCTTCCATAGATATGAAATTATTTTAACTTTAAGAATAAACTTAGTATCCAATAATAAATGGTGTCCTTTTAGTGCATGTCAGAAAGAAGTGTTTTATGGGAGAACGATTATGCATAGAAATGAAAAAAAAAAATTATTTTCAATGCTCTACATTTATGCATACATTTTCCCTTTCCACACTGCTTCCACATATCTCTCAACAAAATTAATTCTCAGTTTTGGCTTATTAAAGATCAGGGCATGAAAAAATTTGTTTTTGTGTATATCGGGATATGTCAATGTGGGTTCCTTTTATTTGATATTGGGATGAAAAGAAGCTATGGAAACACTACTTTGTTGATGATCCAATGTTCATTTTTCATAACTATGTTCGAAGGATTTGATTGTTTAAAAATTGTATCAAAGTAGAAACAATGAATCTTGGTATTCACGATTCCCAAATACTATGTGCATTTGTGATCTCACATTTGTGGATTAAATATTAATTATACACTATTAATATAAGTGTCATTTTAATGTGTGAGAGGAATAAGTATTTTCTGGGGGAATGAGTGTGTGGAGCAAGAAGACCCCCACAGACTTCTTCTACATATCTCCATCCTACACAATACTGCATATTAAATAATTAATTAGTGGTTTTGTCTTATTATGTTTGGGGCATGAAAAGTTTGGTTTACATACATTTTATTTGATATCAAGATGCAAAGGAGTCGTGGAAAAACTACTTTGTCGATGATCCAATGTGATAGATTTGATTGTTTAAAAACTATATCAAAGTAGAAATGACGAATATTGGTATTCATGGTTCCCAAATTCTACTTTCTTATCAAATTTTCTGTATTTCAACATACATTCATGCACACTACATATTAATCAATTAATTAGAAATTTTTCCTTATTAAAGTTTGGGGCATGAAAATTTTTGGTAACGTGTATAGAGGGTGCGAAATAAAGGTGGGTGATTAATTGTCCGCACTACTATGCCGATGTGGGCTCATTTTATTTAAGTTTTTCGAACAATAAGTACATGTATGATTTGACATTTATCAATTAAATAATTATCATCCAATATTAAATGAAGTTTCCTTGTAATTCATATGAGGAATAAGTGTTGTGTGGGAGAACAGGTGTCTGGAACAAGGAAAATCAACTTCCCCCACATGGATACTTCTATTGCACACCTCCTTCTCGCATAAAATTACATATTGATCAATTATTTAATAGTTCGGGATTATTAATGTGTGTGAGGAAGAATTGTTGTGTAGGAAAAATAACATGTGTAAAAATTTGAGAGAAACTGCAACTGCTCAAGAAATTAAACTAAAATCAAGAGACACAATTCTACTCTACTAATATGCAGAATGGAAATCAAAATTTAGAACAATATGCATAAACATTCAATAAGAAAAATCACAAGCACACATTGATATCTATGGGAACCCAACTAGGAAAATACCTACAAGCCTCTTTGCATTAATTAGTTGAATAGAGAAACTATTACAATTGCTTTTCCCAACTCTGAGCACAACCTATAAAAGAATAATTGTTCTCTCTATTGAATTAGGACCTTTGGCCAACACTTCGACACTTTATACCTCCACCAGCCTCCTACGTCCTTGCATAGTTCCTTGAGGGAATTATCTCATAAAATATACGAATTTCCTCCTATTTACGTGCACAATTCCCAAGAATTGATCACCTGACCTCACACAACAACTGTACACTCAAACTAGTATACAACTCATGTTACACTACCTTGTTATCTCCACTTCAACTAAGGAATTCAAATTCCTTGCATGCACTAGCTATTTTAGGCTGATTGATCAGTCAACTGAAAAATATATGAGTTAGACTATTGTTCCAATTGTACACAACTAACCTTCAACTGAATCTATCAATAGTTAGAGGTCAATTAACTGAATGCAACTAGAAACAACTCAACTAGATTACTAAAATTTAGCAATCACACATGCATAACTAAACTCCAAGCCCTCTACATCAAAATTATTGGGCTAACTGAGTGACAAGATCCATGTCACACTAGTTAACTTCCTCCAAGTTGTTGTGTTGATGTGGAAATTTGATTTACTCAATTTGACTAAGGCTAAAGTCAAATTGAGCCTTTCAGTGCTACACTTTCTAACACTACCTCTTAGAAAGAAAGAGATTTTGCACCACCCCTATCTAATGCCCATGGAATATACTGTAGCACTACCTCTCATTGTTGCTGCTGCTACTACAACAAATGCAAATGAGAAGCACCCAAAAAATTACACTGAATTAACTATGTCTCTCCAACTATCTACTTGAAAACTACATTAATATTGATTCTGCAATGTGCCTCCTGCACTACTTTAACACTCCTCTGTTCTCCTCAGCATCTAACTGCACCAACTAACACTAATCCTTCTGGTACCAAACACCGTGGGCCCCTATAGCAAGGTAATGATCCATGAGGAGGACACCTGAATGGACCCTTCCCAAATATTTTTAACTTTGGGACTTAGGCTCTACATCGCCCACCTCTCTCCTGGATGTACAAAAAAATTCATGGAAACATATAATCTACTCATATTTCTGCTACTACTGCTATGTTGTTTCTTTTGTACCACTACTACAACTACTGCAATAATGTGTCTAATCTCCCCATATCCTGAAGTACTAGCTTCTATAGGGTTTCTCCCTTTGAAACTAGACTCTCTTTGAGCCTTGATATCCCTATGGGAAATCTATATCCTCATCAATCTACCAATATACATGATCAAAACTCCTTTTGTGTCACTAGACATTGGCTCGCAGATCTTCCCACTAGAAACCTTGTAGCTCCATTAAGAAGTCTACACATAGGGTCTTCTGGATCTGTCCTAAACTAGGGCTCCATAAATCTACCTCCTAAGAGTTCATTATCTCTTCAATGATCACTATATGAGAGGAATTTAATGACTGCCCACTTGTCAACATTCCTGCTGCTCCAGAATGTTGTTCCTAGGCTACTTGTGATGATCCTAAATTTGTTCAAAGCTCGGAAATTTGAGCTTCCCTCCAAGGCATAATCCAATATCAATCTGTTGAAATGCATCCTCCTGAATTTGAAGAAAAAATGTTGCACTCACTATGCCTACACCCCCTCTTCCTGCACTCACTCTACCTAAACTCACAATTCTTGATAGACAAGTTCAAAATAATAGTTCTAATGTGATTTGAGGGATTTGACACCATGTTTAAATTTAGTAGAAATTACAATTGCTCAAGGAATTAAAGTAAAATCAAGGGACACAATTCTACTCTACTAACGTGCGAAATGGAAATCACAATTTCGAACAACATGCATAAACATGCAATAGGAAAAATCACATGTACAGAGTGATTTCTAAGGGAAACCAACTAGGAAAAACCCCTCAAGCCTCTTTACATTGATCTGTTGAATATATAAACTATTACAATTGCTTGCTCTAGCTCTTAGCACAACCTACAAAAGAATAATTGTTCTCTCTACTAACTGAGGACCTTCAGCCAACACTTAGCCACTTTATGCCTCCACCAGCCTCTTATTTCCTTGCACATTTCCTTGAGGGAATTAGCTCTTAAAATATAGGAATTTCCTCCTATTTTATTGTGCAATTCCCAAGGATTTATCACTCGACCTCATGCAACAATTGTACACTCAAGCTCGTATACAACTCATGTTACATTGCCCTTTCATCTCCACTTAAGTTGAGGAATTCGAATTCCTTGCATGCACTAGCTATTTTGGGTTGATTGATCAGTTAACTGACATATCTCTGAGTTAGACTATTGTCCCATTGCACAACTGACCTTCAACCGACTCTATCAATAGTTAGAGGTCAGTTAACTGAATAAAACTGAAAGTAACTGAACTATATTACTAAAATTTAGCAATCACACATGCATAATTGAACTCCAAGCCCTCTAACTCGAATTTTTTGAGCTAACGGTGTGACAAAATCCATGTCACACTAGTTAACTGCCTCCAAGTTGTCTTGTTCATGTGGAAATTTGATTTACTCAATTTGATTAAAACTAAAGTCAAATTAAGTCTTTCTTGCTACACTTTCTAAGAATGTAATAAAAAATCCCCCCTCCACAAACTTCTACCACACTTCTCTCTCTCTCTCTCTCTCTCTCTCTCTCTCTCTCTCTTGCATAACATTATATATTAGTCAATTAATTAGAAGTTTTTGCTTATTAATGTGTGTGAGGAAGAAATGTTGTGCGAGAGAATGAGTGCTTGGACCAAGGGACACAAACTTTCTTCCATAATGTTTCGTATCTTTGCTTATATTTTTGCACACTATATATTGATCAATTAATTAGTGGTTTGACTTATCAAAGTTTAGGGCATGAAATGTTTAGGTTACGTGTATATTGTGTGTCAAATAAGAGTTAACGATTAACTATCCCCACTACTATGTCCACGTGGACTCATTTTATTTGTGTTTCCTTAATATTAAGTGCATTTGGGATTTCACATTTGTCAATTAAATATTTATTATCCAGTATTAAATGAAATGTCTTTTTAATGTGTATGAGGAAGAAGTTTTGTATGAGAAAAAATGTGTCTAGAACAAGAAATATAAACTTTCATTCTCAAAGTTCATGCCCCAACATACATTACTCGTCCACAGAGTTCTATCACACACATCCCTTTTGCATAACACTATATGCAATCAATTATTTAGTGTTTTGACTTATTAAAATTGGAGGCATGAAAAGTTTGAGCTACATGTATATAGAGTGCAAAATAAAAGGAGATTAAGTTTCCCCACTATTATGTCTACATGAGTTCATTTTATTTGAGCTTCCTAAATATTAAGTGCATTTTTTATATCACATTTGTCAATTAAATATTAAGTGTATTTTTGATATCATATTTCTCAATTAAATATTTATTATCTAATATTAAATGAAGTGTCTTTTCAATACCGATAAAGAAGAAATATTGTGCAGAAGAAAAGATGTCGAGAACAAGGAACAAAAACTTTCAACAATGCTTGTTGTTGGAAAACGTAAGTCGAATAAAATGATAAGAAGTGTAGTGTATAGAAAAAAGAACAATAACTTTCGACCGTGGTGCTTGTTATTCGAATGTGGTGTACAGAAAAAGGAACAAAAAAATTCAACCGTAGTGTTTGTTATTGGGAAAGAGAAGTCGAATAAAATGGTAAGTACTGATAGATGTGTAAACAATAATCCTTCTTTTGACTTTCATCCATTTCTCAAATATTTGTTGCAAATCTTTGACGGATTCTATGGAATGAAATGGATGGATGTTGATTGATTTGTGAACAAATATTTGTAAAATACTATGTAGGGAAGAGAAATTTTTTTAGAGATATTGTAAAATAGGATGGATGGAAATAAAGAGATTTTTGTACAAATACATGTTATAGATTTGTGAAAAATGAAATGGATGGATGTAGTCAGGATCATGTACAAACATGGGATAGATTTGTGGACAAATATTTGTATCTTGGACATATATGATTTGTTCACAAGTATTTGTCCATACTTGTCCACCAATGTTGATTGGATGAATGGAAATTAAAGGTTTGTGAACAAATAAATATAATTAACAGTGAATAGGCCAGGAGGAAAAAAAACTAAATCTATTGAGGAAAAGGCTACGTTGATCATCTTTACGACGCTTTGATGAGAGAAAGCGTCCATGTGTTCGTGGATAGCCATGCATTAAAGAAAGGGGAGGATATTAATGCAACCATAAAGAATGCCATGAATCAGGTTCCTGTAATCTCCCAGATTATGCAAAGTCTCTGTGGTGCCTGAGGGAAGTGTCCCTTATTGCGAGGCAGGGGCAGGGGCGAGAGCATGGGAGGACAATTCCCATGTTCGCCACCCGGACCGACCTGACAGCCCATTTGCTCAGGCATTCCAACACCATCGGAGCCGTGGAAGACATAGTGAACAAGAAATTCGTGAGTGGCCTCTCTCGCTGGTCACTCGACCAGCAGGTGGGTCGATTTTAAATTAATCCATATAAACCATAAACAACGTAAAAATTGAAAATGTTTTCTTGCATTTATTATTTAAAATTTGTACACAAATATATATATATATATATATATATATATATATATATATATATGTCACCTCGAGGCATCCACGTTTTCTTTGAATGTTTCTTTGTCAAAGTTTGATGCTTAGAATGTTTCTTTGCCTTTGTTTTGACGCATTCTAATTCTGCGATGTGCAGGTACGAAGCAGCGCTGGTGAAGTGTGTGGTTCAGCGTATGTGTTAATAATGTAGGCATTTCTTAGCAATATTTGATAGTATGTACAATGGAGTTGTTTTTAGTAAGAATTTTTGGATTTTTTTAGTGGTGGATTTGTGTTATTTAAATTGGTTTTTTTATTGTATGAGGATTCAACATTTGGAAAAAAATTTAGGAAATTTCAATTGTGGAGTGATTACTCATCAAACTTGTGATTTCAATAAATTCCTTCAAAATTTTTAGAGAAATTAGATCTGAAATTATCCTACATATGTAGCTTTGATTGGCCAAATGATGAGAATATAATATATCATCCCTATCTTATTTTTTAAGAAATCATGTGTTTATATAATATTAAATATTATAGGTATGTTTATATTCCATATGGGTTTATAAAAATTAGGTGGATGGTAAGGATTTTAACTTTTCCAAAATATTTTAATTTTTTTTTGTTTAATAGTCATAATCACAAATCAAAGGTTGAGATTTATCTTTAAGATAATTATATCATTTTTCCATTTTAATTAAATTGATTAATTAAAAAATTCATGTTAACCAATGTCATAAAAATGATATCTAAGTGTCATAAAATGAATTACAGTTTTTTGGACATGTTATATTGATAAACCATGTTATTGTAAGAAAGTTTATTTAGAACTTAAAAATCTTCTTAACAAAATGGAGTTGAATCTTTTTCTTGTTTTTTCATATATATATATATATATATATATATATATATATATATATATTTAACTTATATATTAATTTTTTATCAATAATAATAATAATATTTTCAAATAACATTATAATATATGACGAAATAAGTGTTTTGATTTTTATTATAGGTATTTATTAATGATTTAATTTATATTTATAATTATAATTATATTTATATTTATATTGGATAACATAGATATGTTTATATGTTTTTAGAAATTTAATTTTTGAATAAAAAATATTAGAAGTAAAATTTAATAAAAAAATATACTCTTTCTCAAAGCATTAAATCAAAATATAAATTTAATTTTAATAATTAATCCTTTTATTTTATTATTTTTATTGGATATGTTTAATAGCTGGTCATTAAAAAAAAATAATAACAAAAATTTGGAAAAATCTAAAATGATTTAGGGTATACTATTGTCAAAAATATATTACATTTAAACACAAATTTTAATTTTTTTATAACATATTTATTATAATTTAGATTTATTAGAAATAAGTTAACCTAACTTTGAATTAAGAATAAATTTTGGCAGAAGTGTTTTAATAATAAAATTAGATTAGAAAATAATCTACATAATTATTAAAAAAAAAATCAATTAAAAAAAAATCAATTATTATTCTTACATGTTTCTATAGATGAAATAAATAGTGGTAGCAAAAGTTGCGCATTAAGAATATATAAAAAATGTATTTTTATCACTATTGACCAGCAGCACGTTTAGTAATTATATTCGAGGGTCCACGATCATCATCGGTTAAATCTAAAGAAATTAAAAAGATGTAATTTTTTTTATTGTCTTCCTCTGGCAAAAGGATTATTGCTCGACCACAACATCGAGGAAGTAAAGCTGTGTGCATGTATCTGGTAAAGCAAGGGTTGCTATTGTAACACTTTCTTGAGAACTTGATGGGGAGGCAGGCTTTTATAGGATTTGATGTACAAATACTAGCTTAGATTCATCTTAGCTCTGGATCTATCAAGCGTTGACAGTGATCAAATCTCTGTAGGTGCAAACCTCTTTTTTGAGTGCAAAAATTGAGGAAATGTTTGCACCTAAAGAGATTTGATCCCTCTTGGCGCTTGATAGATCCGGAGTTAAGATGGATCTAGGTTCAGTCGTGTGCGGCCAAGGAAATCTATCGATAATATGAAGAACATATGATTAATTTTATCAATAATATGTAAATACATGTAATATTAATATAATCATTTTATCGATTCATTTTAATTTTAAATTCGCTTATTTAATTAATGATGAATTAAAATTTTTGACTGCAAAGTGACAATGTAATAATATTGAGTGATAGAAAATGTGAATAATAAGAATGTAGTAAATTACAAATAGCCTTCCTTGTGATCAATCTCAAACTATTTTCTTCTATTATTCTTATTGTCACCCTTGTTAGTTTTGTCATTTTTTCATATCTATTATATGAAAAAGACAGTTGAAATCATAAATATTTAGCTCGAGTTGTTGTATTAAACATCATACCTTGTCTCTCTTGCTCTCCAATATTATTAGGTTTAATTAAGTTATAACACAAAAATAAATCTACATTTTTAATAATTTGTTGTACTTACACTGAAATGAAATCAATGCACACTATTAATCCAATGACTTTAAAATTAATGTACCATCATACATCTAATTACGTCAAATCATAAATCAACATATACACTAAAATCAATGCATCTAATGCAAGTAATCAAATAGGACTAGAAATCAACATCTACCCTCAAATCAATGCATCCAGTGCAAGTAAGCAAATAGGATTAAAAACCAACATATATACTAAAATCAATGCATCTAGTGCAAGCAATAAAATAGGATTATAAACCACCATCTATACTAAAAGCAATGCATTTAGTACAAGCAATAAAATAGGATTATAAATTATATATATTGAAATCAATGCATCTAGTGTAAGAAATAAAACATAATTAGAAATTAACATCTACATTGAAATTAATGCATTTAGTGCAAGAAATCAAATAATATTAGAAACCACCATGTAAACTGAAATCAATGTATTTAGTGCAAGCAATCAAATAGGATTAGAAATTATCTACATTGAAATCAATGCATCTAGTGCAAGTAATCAAATATCATTAGAAATCAAAATCTACACTAAAATCAATGCATCTAGTTCAAGCAATCAAATAGGATTAGAAATCACCATCTACATTGCAATCAATGCATCTATTGCAATCAATATTCTTCCCTCTCTCCCCCCTCCATATATATCTATATGTCCCTCCATATATCCTTCTTTGTCTCTTTATCTCACCCCCACAAACACACCCACTCTGTCACTCCATATTTATCAATCTCTTTGTCCCTCCATCCCTGTCTCCATCTATCTCATCTTTCTCTTCACCTTCCATCTATATCTCTATCTCCCTTTGTATCTCTATATCAACTACAAAACATACACTCTCTTTCTCCAATATATCTATTTGTCACTCCCTCCTCCTCTCCCTCCCTCCCTCTCTCTCTCTCTCTCTTCTCCTTCCCTCCCTCTCCCCCGCTTATATCTCTCTTCCCTCCTGCTATCCTCTCTCCCTCTCTCTCCATATTCCTTCTCTCTCTCTCTCTCTCTCTCTCTAACTTTCACTCTCTATGTATTTATTCTTACCTCCATCTCTCTCCCCCTCCATCTCCATCTCTCTTTCCCTACCTCTCTCCACTCTCTCTCTTCCTTTCTCTCCCACCTCTCTCTTTCTCTCTATCTTCACCTTCCAACTTTGTTCATATATGCCTCTCTCTCTCTCTATATCTTCACCTTCCAACTTTGTTCATATATTACTCTCTCTCTCTCTCTCTCCTTCTCTCCTCCCTTCTCTCTATCTATCCGTCTTTATCTCTTTATCTCACCCCAAAACCTACACACTCTCTCTCCATCTCTCCCTTGTCACTCCCTCTCTCTCTCCACTTGTCACTCTATGTATTTTTTCTTCACTCCCTCTCTCCTCCTCTCCCTCAAGTCCCCTCTCTTTTCCTTCCTCTCTATCCCTTTCTCTCATACCTCCATCTTTCTTCCCCCATCTCTCTCTCTCTCGTTCCCCTACAATCCTCTCACTTCCCCCTTACTCTCTTCCTCTCTCTCATCCTTCATCCATCTCCCTTTCTCGCCTCTCTCTCTCTCCCTCTCTCTGTGTATCTGTGTGTCTCCCTCCCTCTCTTTTCCGTCTATCTCTCCCTCTCTCTCTCCTTCTCCCTTCCTCCATCATTCTATCTCTCTCTCCAACTATGTTACTATATCCCTCCCTTTTTTCTTCTCTCTCCTTCTCTCCCCCCTTGTTTCCATCACTCTTTCTATGTCTCTTTATCTCACCCCTAAACATACATACTCTCTCTCCATATCTCTCCACTTCTCACTCTCTATGTCTTTCTTCTTCTCTCCCTCTCTCCCTCTCTTCTCCTCATCTCTCTCTCTCTCTCTTTCCCCCCATTCTTCCCTCCTTCTCCCTCCCTCTCTCACTCTCTCTCTCTTCCACCTACATATTTATGTTTCCCTCTCCCTCTCCCTCTCTTACCCTTCTCTGTCTCTCCCATTCCTCTCCCTCTCTCCTTTGTCACTCCCACTATTTTTCCAGCTCTATCATATGTCTTTGTTCTTCCCTCCCATATATATATATATATATACAAATTTAATATTGTATTAATATAAAGTTATTAGATTTCATAATATTAATATGAATATTAGATTTACTAATAGTATTAATATTTTAATATTAATCTCAGGGTTAATAATGTTTTTTTTTTTTTGCATGCTATTATTATTAGTTTGGTCCATAGGCTTCATATATAATTAGATGTTGATTTCTACTCCTATTTGATATATTTTTATTTATTTATCTTACATTTTTATACCTCTTTTATAAATATAGTATTTGTCCCATGGTATTAATAATAATTTGTCTCAGTATTTGGACAATAGGATTCACCTAAATAAAACCTCTTTTTTGAGTTATTGTAAATACAAAGAGATTTATAGAGTAAATATAAAAAGATGTTTTATTTATTTACCATACCTATAGTTTATTTATATTTTTATTTATTTACCATAAACTATAGTTTTATTTATTTACCATACCTCCGGAGTAAGTAGAAAAAGTAGTTTTATTTATTTACCATATCTCTAGTTTATTTATATTTTTATTTCTTTACCATATCTCTTTTTTGAATTTTCTTAAAACTCTTCATCTTTTAAATTTATATTGTTTAAATATATTTTAAATTGTTTATTTATATGGTTGTGTAAGTTATTATTTAAGTGGACATTATTTAAATTTTATTTTTATTTTTATTTTTTTATTTTGGCTTCCGACATACTTACACTTCGGGGTCATATGGGATGTAGGGTTAACCAACCTAGATCCATCTTAACTCCAGATCTATCAAACTTCGAGAGGGATAAAGCTCTCTAGGTGCAAACCTCTTTTTTTAGTGCAAAATTTGAGGAAAGGTTTGCACCTAGAGATATTTGATCCCTCTCGGCTCTTGATAGATCTGGAGTTAAGATGGATCTAGGCCGGTTTCAGTCGTGTGTGTCCAAGGAAATCTATCTATAATATGAGGAACATATGATTAATTTTATTAATAATATGTAAATACATGTAATATTAATATAACCATTTTAAATATGATAAATATGTCTGAGATTTATCGATTCATTTTAATTTTAAATTTTCTTATTTAATTAATGATGAAAAATGATGAAATAAATTTTTTGAATGCAAAGTGACAATGTAATAATATTGAGTGATAGAAAATGTGAATAATAACAATGTATTAAATTACAAATAGCCTTCATTGTGATCAATCTCAAACTATTTTCTTCTATTATTCTTATTGTCACCCTTGTTAATTTTGACATCTTTTCATATAGATTGTATGAAAAAGACATTTGAAATCATAAATATTTAGCTCTAGTTGTTGTATTAAACATCATACCTTGTCTCTCTAGCTCTCCAATATTATTAGGTTTAATTAAGTTATAACACAAAAATAAATCTACATTGTTAATAATTTTTTGTGCTTACATTGAAATCAATGCACACTATTAATCCAATGGCTTTAAAATTAATGTACCATCATACATCTAATTACGTCAAATCATAAATCAACATATACACTAAAATCAATGCATCTAATGTAAAAAATAAAAAAAAATTAGAAAACAACATCTACACTAAAATCAATGCATCTAATGCAAGTAAGCAAATAGGATTAGAAATCAACATCTACCCTTAAATCAATGCATCTAGTGCAAGTAAGAAAATAGGATTAGAAACCAACATATACACTAAAATCAATGCATCTAGTGCAAGCAATAAAATAGGATTATAAACCACCATCTACACTGAAATCAATGCATTTAGTGCAAGAAATCAAATAGGATTATAAATCATATATATTGAAATCAATGCATCTAGTGTAAGAAATAAAATATAATTAGAAATTAACATCTACATTGAAATTAATGCATTTAGTGAAAGCAATCAAATAAGATTATAAATCACCATGTACACCATGTACACCGAAATCAATGAATTTAGTGCAAGCAATCAAATAGGATTAGAAATTATCTACATTGAAATCAATGCATCTAGTGCAAGTAATCAAATATCATTAGAAATCAAAATCTACACTAAAATCAATGCATCTAGTTCAAGCAATCAAATAGAACTAGAAATCACCATCTACATTGCAATCAATGCATCTATTGCAAAAAATATTCTTCACTCTCTCCCCCCTCCATATATATCTATATGTCCCTCCATATATCCTTCTTTGTCTCTTTATCTCACCCCCACAAACACACACACTCTCTCACTCCATATTTATCAATCTCTTTGTCCCTCCATCCCTGTCTCCATCTATCTCGTCTTTCTCTTCACCTTCCATCTATATCTCTATCTCCATTTGTCTCTCTATATCAACCCCAAAACATACACTCTCTTTCTCCAATATATCTATTTATCACTCCCTCCTCCTCTTCCTCTCCCCCTTCCCTCCCTGTCCCCCACTTATATATCTCTTCCATGTTGCTATCCTCTCTCCCTCTCTCTCCATCTTCCTTATCACTCACACTCTCTCTCTATATCTCTCTAGCTTTCTCTCTCTATGTATTTCTTCTTACCTCCCTCTCTCTCCCCCTCCATCTCCATCTCTCTTTCCCTACCTCTCTCCACTCTCTCTCTTCCTTTCTCTCTCACCTCTCTCTTTCTCTCTATCTTCACCTTCCAACTTTGTTCATATATGCCTCTCTCTCTCTCTCCTTCTCTCCTCCCTCCTTTATCTCTTTATCTCACCCCAAAACATACACACTCTCTCTCCATCTCTCTCTTGTCACTCCCTCTCTCTCTCCACTTGTCACTTTATGTATTTATTCTTCCCTCCCTCTCTCCTCTTCCTCAAGTCCCCTCTCTTTTCCTTCCTCTCTATCCCTTTTTCTCATACCTCCCTCTCATTTCCCCCTCACTCTCTCTCTCTCTCTCATTCCCCTACAATCCTCTCACTTCCCCCTCACTCTCTTCATCTCTCTCAAGTCCTCTCTCTCGTCCTTCATCTGTGTGTGTGTGTTTCTCTCTCTCTCTCTCTCTCTCTCAGATCCTCTCTCTTCCCCTATCATTCTATCTCTCTCTCTCCAATTATGTTTCTATATCCCTCCCTTTTTCTTCTCCCTCCTTCTCTCCCCCCTTGTTTCCATCACTCCTTCTATGTCTCTTTATCTCACCCCTAAACATACATACTCTCTCTTCATATCTCCCTTATCACTCCATCTCTTTCCACTTTTCACTCTCTATGTCTTTCTTTTTCTCTCCCTCTCTCCTTCTCTCTCTCTCCCTCTCCCCTCCACTCTCCCCTCCTCCCTCCCTCTCTCAGTCTCTCTCTCTCCCACCTCTATATTTATATCTCCCTCTCCCTCTCCCTCTCTTACCCTTCTCTGTCTCTCCCAGTCCTCTCCCTCTCTCTTTCTCTCTTCATCCTTCCTCTCCCCTCTCCTTCATTTTATCTCCATCTCTCCTTTGTCACTCCCGCTATTTCTCCAGTGCTATCATATGTCTTTGTTCTTCACTCCCATATATATATATATATATATATATATATATATATATATATATATATATAGTATTAATATAAAGTTATTAAATTTAATAATATTAATATGAATATTAAATTTAATAATATTATTAATATTTTAATATTAATGTCAGGGTTAATAATGTTTTTTTTTGTATGCTATTGTTATTAGTTTGGTCCATAGGCTTCATATATAATTAGATGTTGATTTCTACTCCTATTTGATATATTATTATCTATTTACCTTACATTTTTATACCTCTTTTATAAATATATTATTTGTCCCATGGTATTAATAATAATTTGTCCCAATATTTGGCCCATAGGATTCACCTAAATAAAACATCTTTTTTGATTTTTTGTAAATACAAAGAGATTTATGGAGTAAATATAAAAATAGATTTTATTTGTTTACCATACATATAGTTTATTTATATTTTTATTTTTTTGCCATACCTCTAGTTTATTTATATTATTGTTTCTTTACCATCTCTTTTTTGAATTTTCTTAAAACTCTTCATGTTTTAAATTTATATTGTTTAAATATATTTTAAAGTGTTTATTTATATGGTTGTGTAAGTTATTATTTAAGCCGACATTATTTAGATTTTATTTTTATTTTTATTTTTAGTTCTTTATTTTGGCTTCAGACATACTTACACTTTTTTTTTTGCATGCTATTAATAATAATTTATTCCATGATATTTGGGCCATAGACTTCATATATAATTAGATGTTGATTTCTAATTCTATTTGATATATTTTTATTTATCTACCATACCTGTTTATACCTCTTTTATATTTATTTATTTATCATACCTCTTTTATAAATATAGTATTTGGCCCATAGTCTTCACCTAAATAAAACCTTTTTTTTTTAGTTTTGTAAATATAGAGTTTTATGGAGTAAATATAAAAAAAAAAAGGTTTTATTTATTTACCATACCTTTAGTTTATTTACCATACCTCTAGTTTATTTATATTTTTATTTATTTACCATTCTGTTTTCTACTATTGGTAAACCTCTTCATATTTTGATAAATTTATTTTTTAATTTAATTGTTTATTATATGGTTTTCTAAATTATTGTTTAAGCCAACATTATTGAGATTTTATTTTTAAAATTTTCTTTAGTTTTGCTATTTTGGCTTGACATGCTTACACATCGAGGTCATATTGGGCTGTAGAATGCGCCTCTCGGCGCAATAATATTTTTTTTGCATGGTATTAATAATAATTTATTCCATGATATTTGGACCATAGACTTCATATATAATTTATTCCATGATATTTGGACCATAGACTTCATATATAATTAGATGTTGATTTCTAATCCTATTTGATATATTTTTATTTATCTACATTACCTATTTACACCTTTTTTATATTTATTTATTTACTATACCTCTTTTATAAATATAGTATTTGGCCCATAGTCTTCACCTAAATAAAACCTCCTTTTTGAGTTTTGTAAATATAGAGGTTTATGGAGTAAATATTAAAAAAAAAAGGTTATATTTATTTACCATTCCTTTTTCTAGTGTTGGTAAACCTCTTCATATTTTGATAAATATATTTTTTAATGAATTTTTAATTGTTTATTTTTATGGTTTTCTAAATTATTGTTTAAGCTGACATTATTGAGATTTTATTTTTAAAACTTTCTTTATTTTTGGTTATTTTGGCTTCCGACATACTTACACATGGAGTCATACTGGGCTAATAATTTATTCCATGATATTTGGGCCATAGACTTCATATATAATTAGATGTTGATTTCTAATTCTATTTGATATATTTTTATTTATCTACCTTACCTATTTATACCTCTTTTATATTTATTTATTTATCATACCTCTTTTATAAATATAGTATCTGGCCCATGGTATTTGTCCCATGGTAAACCTAAATAAAACCTCTTTTTTTAGTTTTGTAAATATAGAGGTTTACGGAGTAAATATATAAAAAAGGTTTTATTTATTTACCATACATTTAGTTTATTTACCATACCTCTAGTTTATTTATATTTTTATTTATTTATCATTCTTTTTTTTAGTGTTGGTAAACCTCTTCATATCTTGATAAATTTATTTTTTAATGAATTTTTAATTGTTTATTTATATGGTTTTCTAAATTATTGTTTAAGCCTACATTATTGAGATTTTATTTTTAAAATTTTCTTTAGTTTTTGTTTATACTGGGCTGTAGAATGGGCCTCTCCACGCAATAATGTTTTTTTTGCCTGCTATTAATAATAATTTATTCCATGGTATTTGGGCCATAGATTTCATATATAATTAGATGTTGATTTCTAATCCTATTTGATATATTTTTATTTATCTACCTTACCTATTTATACCTCTTTTATATTTATTTATTTACCATGCCTCTTTTATAAATATAGTATTTAGCCAATGGTATTTGTCTCATAGTCTTCACCTAAATAAAACCTTTTTTTGGGTTTATGGAGTAAATATAGAAGTTTATGGAGTAAATATGAAAAAAAGGTTTTATTTATTTACCATACCTTTAGTTTATTTACCATACCTCTAGTTTATTTATATTTTTATTTATTTACCATTCATTTTTCTAGTGTTGGTAAACCTCTTCATATTTTGATAAATTTATTTTTTAATGAATTTTTAATTGTCTATTTTTATGGTTTTCTAAATTATTGTTTAAGCCAACATTATTGAGATTTTATTTTTAATATTTTCTTCAGTTTTTGTTATTTTGACTTTCGACACACATCGGGTTATATTGGGCTGTAGAATGCACGACGCAAAAAAATACCATCAAAGTTATAAATATGCAAAACAAAAATATGTATCATTACTTGCTTGGAATGTAAGACATGTCTCAAAGTTGTTTTCATAAACAGGGTTGTGACTAGTCAAATCATTGAACTTTCAAGGTTCAACAAGGGATTCAATTTTCAACAAGGGATTCAAGTTTAATCAATTCAGTGGTGGCTTTTTGGAGTCTTTCACATCCAACAAGTGATGAGATTCATAGATGATCTCCTATCTCGCTTAAGAAATATTCGGATTGTTGCGAGAAGGACAATGTGTAAACCATTGACATATTGAAAGTCTAAATAACAAACCAATGTGTTTAGAAGCATGAAATTAGTTTGAAGTTACAAGCTTGTTTGAATATCACACTTTTAAGGCAAGGCCTTGAAGATGTTGAGTTTGTCTTTTAAGGATCATGATATACCATATCATGTAGTTGTATCAAAAATAGAGGGAGCTAAGAAAGATTATTGAAATTACTCTTCAAGCTCAGAGATCAAAAGCTCTTTTCATAAAGTCATTTGCAAATCTAGTATTATGACAGACTAAGGATGATAAGTGATTATGTTCATCATTTATAAGTAGATTTATATTTAATGGGATTAATTTTGTTACTGATATGTATTGTATTTAATTTTGTTTTGATATATTCATTTTTAGATGATATATATATATATATATATATATGAACAAAATTTGCATATTTTATCTTTATTGATATGAAATCATGGTGTTATATCTTAATAATAATTGTTTCTTTAAAAATTAATTATTATTTTTTTAAATCAATTCATTGAGATGTAACCATTCTTGGTTTGACTGGTCTCAGTTTGAAATCTGGTTTATTAAGTAGACCGGTCTGGTCACCAGTTCCAATTTTAAAATTCTAAAATTATTATGATTTTAGGGCATTTTTAAATGAAATTTTGTGGCCATTTATTCTTCATCAACTCGTCATGCAATTTAAATTTGTCAGCGAACAATTCTATTGTGTATTATTGTGTAAGTTATTTATTTTTCTTTTAATTGTTGTAGAAATGTGATTTCCTCCTCTATTCATAATAACTAATACGAGAGGAGGTTCCAACCATGAGAGTAAGTTCCAATCATCCTACGCTAATAAAGTGAAGGGATTTTGAAAAGACAGTAGTCGTTTGCTATTTAGAGAGTCTCTGACCATTTGTAATACTGCTGCAATTGAGGTTGTGGGTACATCATGCCTATAGTAGCTTGGAATAGATTCTCATAAAAACGAAATTTATAAGTGATTGTAGTCATGAACTTATCTTTATTGTAAATTTCTGAAATATTTGAGAATAAAATGAAAGTAATTGTTTGAACTAGCTCCACATTTTATTCCGAATCCGAATCGAGATAAAGGTGTGATTTTGAGGATGACGTAGGACATGGGTGTGCAGATCTGCGCGCCATCCCCTACACTACAGCCGCCTTTGCTGAGTGGGCCACCAACCGCAGCACCCGGCAGCGGCCGTTGAGTGGAAAAAGGTTTTGAAGGTGTCCTGAAAATCGATGGATTGTTCTGGTAGGGTTATTGAATCTTGTATACAATGCTACATACCTCAAGAAGGCCAATGCTACATTCACTCGAAAACAATGCTACACACGTCAAGAAGGCCACAATCTTGGAGGTCGTTCCACCTTTGCATTGACCACAATTAACATAGAAGAGGTATATGAGAATATAGTCTCAGGAAGATAATAATGGAAAGGACTTTTCTATGTTATAATAACTAGCAATTGTACTATATGTTGCAAAGGAAACGCCTTAAGGTTGTGGTATAGGAAAGAATAACATATAAGAAAGAAGAGGTAGTAGGAACTTTCTCGGCTCAACGTTGTGGTGTAGGAAAGAATAACATATAAGAAAAAAGAGGTAGTAGGAACTTTCTCGGCTCAAGGTTGTGGTATAGGAAAGAATAACATATAAGAAATAAGTAGTAGGAACTTTCTCAGCGCTAACTGAAAAATAAGGAGTGGAGAATTATGTGCTAAAACAAACACATAAAATGCATCAGTGACGCATTGTTATGAAGTTGCCCACCTCCATTTTATTTGTAAAATGAAACTTATTGTTTTAGTTTTTCTATAAATTACATTTATAATGACCAAATTTCTTAGAATCTTGTGATTTTCCATTTATTTCACCTATATCACAATTGTTTTTTCCACTTCCATTAAACTATAATATTTCTCGAATCATTTTTTAGTCTTATCCATGTGTAAAGATTCTCAATTTAATGAGCTTAATGTCTAAAAATATTGGTCCTTCCCTTAATTTTTTTTTCAAATAATGTTTGACGTGAGTGTTTTAATTTTGGTTCATGATGCCCATATATATTTAATAAAATATGTCGCATAGTATTTTCCATTTATTTCACCTATATCACAATTATTTTTTGCACTTCCATTAAAATATAATATTTCTAGAATAATTTTTGAGTCTTATCTATGTGTGAACATTCTCAATTTAATGAGCTTAATGTCTAAAAATATTGGTCCTTCCCTTAATTTGTTTTTCAAATAATGTTTGATGCGAGTGTTTTAATTTTGATTCATGATGCCTATATAATTTTTTCAAAGGTTCAGAGTCTTTTCTTAGAAATTTCATTTTAATTATTTTTATTTTATATATTTTTTGATATGTTATATATTTTATACTATACCTATTATTTAAATGAAAATTTGCAACAATTATTCTAAAAATAAATAATACTATATTTGTTAAATGAAAAAGGAGCTCTCGAGTAATTTTCTTCACATTACCTGAATTAACCTCCTTAAGCTTTTGTCCTAATTATAAGGAACGTAACCATGAGTTAAATTTATCGAATAATATTCTTGCAAATCCCATAATGCTTGAGAAGCACATAAAAGATTCATTTTTAGGTTTCAAAATTCTTGATTCTCATATTTAGAGAATGATATTTGAGGTTGCTGGAATTTACTTTGAATTTGAAAAAGTTAACCTCCTTAAGCTCTTGTCCTAACTATAAGGAACATAACCATAATCCCATAATGCTTAAGAAGCACATAATAGTTTCATTTATAGGTAATGCTTGAGAAGCACATAATAGTTTCATTTTTAGGTTTCAAAATCCTTAATTCTCATATTTAGAGAATGATATTTGAGGTTGGTGGAATTTACTTTGAATTTGAAAAAATGCTAGAATGATATTTGATGTGGTTGGAAATTATTTTGAATTTGTAAAAAATTACTGAGAGTAACCAACTTCTTTGAGGTTGGTGGATTTTACTTTGAATTTGAAAAAATTAACCTCCTTAAGCTTTTGTCGGTAACTATAAGGAACATAACCATGAGTTAAATTTATCTAATAATATTCTCTCAAATCCCATAATGCTTGAGAAGCATATAATAGTTTCATTTATAGGTTTCAAAATCCTTAATTCTCATATTAAATTTATCGAATAATATTCCTGCAAATCCCATAATGCTTGAGAAGCACATAATAGTTTCATTTTTAGGTTTCAAAATCCTTAATTTTCATATTTAGAGAATGATATTTGAGGTTGGTGGAATTTACTTCGAATTTGAAAAAATGCCAGAATGATATTTGAGGTGGTTGGAAATTACTTTGAATTTGTGAAAATGTCGGAATTACTAAGAGTAACCAACTTCTTTGAGGTTGTTGGAATTTACTTTGAATTTGAAAAAAATAACCTCCTTAAGGAACATAACCATGAGTTAAGTTTATCGAATAATATTCTCGAAAATCCCATAATGCTTGAGAAGCACATAATAGTTTCATTATAGGTTTCAAAATCGTTAATTCTCATACTAAATATTCTCGCAAATCCCGTAATGCTTGAGAAGCACATAATAGTTTCATCTATAGGTTTCAAAATCCTTAATTCGCATATTAAATTTATCGAATAATATTCTTGCAAATCCCATAATGTTTGAGAAGCACATAATAGTTTCATTTTTAGGTTTCAAAATCCTTAATTCTCATATTTAGAGAATGATATTTGAGTTTGCTTGAATTTACTTTGAATTTGAAAAATGTCAGAATGATATTTGAGGTGGTTGGAAATTACCTTGAATTTGTGAAAATGTCGGAATTAGTGAGAGTAACCAACTTCTTTGAGGTTGCTGGAATTTACTTTGAATTTGAAAAAATTAACCTTCTTAAGCTTTTGTCCTAACTATAAGGAACATAACCATGAGTTAAATTTATCGAATAATATTCTTGCAAATCCCATAATGCTTGAGAAGCACATAATAGTTTCATTTATAGGTTTCAAAATCCTTAGTTCTCATATTAAATTTATCGAATAATATTCTTGCAAATCCCATAATGCTTGAGAAGCACATAATAGTTTCATTTTTAGGTATCAAAATGATATTTGAGGTTGCTGGAATTTACTTTGAATTTGAAAAAATGCCAGAATCATATTTGAGGTGGTTGGAAATTACTTTAAATTTGTGAAAATGCCGGAATTACTGAGAATAACCAACTTCTTAACCAACACAAGGCACCATCGAGAGATGTCTTTAAGACATATAGATTTCTTTAAGACATAGATGAGAAACTGATAGTGATGTCTCTAAAACATAGATGAGAATATGGTACTATGAAATTCCAGATCTGGTCAATGCCATTTCCCAATTTCGAGTTAAGAGCGGTAGCTTGAGAAGCACATAATAGTTTCAATTTTTAGGTTTCAAAATCCTTAATTATAAAATGTCAGAATGATATTTGAGGTGGTTGGAAATTACTTTGAATTTGTGAAAATGTCGGAATTACTGAGAGTAACCAATTTCTTTGAGGTTGCTGGAATTTACTTTGAATTTGAAAAAATTAACCTCCTTAAAATTTTGTCCTAACTATAAGGAACATAACCATGAGTTAAATTTATCGAATAATATTTTGTAATTTATATATTATATACATATTTTGATGAGAAGCTCAAATCCTCACCACACAATTAATATGAGAATTAAGGATTTTGAAACCTATAAAATGAAACTATATAAAAGCCGTTAATTATGAGATTTGCAAGAATATTGTTTCAATTTTAAGCCTCGTAATCTTAATATAAAATGTCTAATGATATTTGAGGTATTGGAAATCTTTTTGAATCCCAGTGAAAATGTCGGACCCCAAAAATTAATTTGAATTTTACTTTGAATTTGAAAATTAACCTCCCAATTTTATAAGGAACATAACCATTTAAAGTTAATTTATCGAATATTGAGAAGCACATAATAGTTTCATTTATAGGTTTCAAAATCCTTAATTCTCATATTAAATATATGAGAATTAAGGATTTTGAAACCTATAAATGAAACTATTATGTGCTTCTCAAGCATTATGAGATTTGCAAGAATATTATTCGATAAATTTAACTCGTGGTTATGTTCCTTATAGTTAGGACAAAATTTTAAGGAGGTTAATTTTTTCAAATTCAAAGTAAATTCCAGCAACCTCAAAGAAGTTGGTTACTCTCAGTAATTTGACATTTTCACAAATTCAAAGTAATTTCCAACCACCTCAAATATCATTCTGACATTTTATAATTAAGGATTTTGAAACCTAAAAATTGAAACTATTATGTCAAGCTACCGCTCTTAACTCGAAATTGGGAAATTGCATTGACCAGAACTGAAATTTCACAGTACCATATTCTCATCTATGTTTCTCTCTTGATGGCGCATTACTCTCAATAATTCCGGCATTTTCACAAATTTAAAGTGATTTCCAACCACCTCAAATATCATTCTGGCATTTTTCCCATAATGCTTGAGAAGCACATAATAGTTTCATTTTTAGGTATCAAAATCTTTAATTTTCATATTTAGAGAATGATATTTGAAGTTGCTGGAATTTACTTTGAATTTGAAAAAAATACCAGAATGATATTTGAGGTAGTTGGAAATGGAAATTACTTTAAATTTGTGAAATGCCAGAATTACTGAGAGTAACCAACTTCTTGACCAACTCAAGGCACCATCCAGATAAGAAACTAATAGTGAATATGATACTGTCAAATCCCAGTTCTGGTCAATGCCATTTCCCACTTTCGAGTCAAGAGCAGTAAAAAAACTAACTTTCCCTCTCCCCTCGATATCCATAAAGTGCTTACTCTCCGGACTTGAAACCTGGAACGGTAGAATTTTCCACTATAGAACCGACAGAGTTCCACTTTAGTGTATTCATTTTAATGATAGAAGAACACAAATATTAAAAAACTTAATAAACTCTTTTCACTATACTCTGAATCTACAATGAAAAATCACTGAAAATATTTTAGCGAGTGATGATGTGCACCGTTGTTTTGTTAAATTACAGTCTTATGTAATATGTGATATGTAGAATTTGAAGCTTAAAAAAAAACGCAGAAAAATCTTTGAAAAATTATAAATTAACCCAGCGATCTTGAAAACCAAACCTTCAGGAATTGTCTCAGGAAAGGTTGCATTTGTGAGCCCTGCAACCAAGGTAACGCATACCATGGCAACGGGATGAGTGAAAAAAAGAAATGCAGGAATTCTATTTAAGATTATCTAAACAATTGAGTAAATAAAAAAGAAAAAATTACCTTTTACAAGAAAAACCATGAATATTAAAAAAATGCATTCTGAAGACACACATGTAACAAGACTGAGTTCATTCATAAAAGAGATGTGGCAATTTCAAGCGCATTCGGTATATCCTTCCTCTTCCAAGGTCATCGTCCATGGAACAAGAATGACTCAGTTCATTCATAAAGGAGATGTAGGAATTTCAAGCGCATTCTGTATATCCTTATTCTTCCAAGCGAGTAAGCGGCCTAATTTTAGGCAAAAACTATTTCTTGCACGTATTCTGATGTGGAGCTTGGCCTTGGTATGATATTCCTTTACCCATTCATGAATCGTTGTCTCGATCGATCTTTTATGAAGACAAAGTCAAGATACCGAATACTGATAATTTGCTTTGCTCCTTATTCTTTGAAACTGATGATGAGAATTAAGGATTTTGAAACCTATAAATGAAACTATTATGTGCTTCTCAAGGATTATGAGATTTTTATTCGATAAATTTAATTCATGGTTATGTTTCTTATAGTTAGGACAAAAGTTTAAGGAGGTTAATTTTTTCAAATTCAAAGTAAATTCCAGCAACCTCAAAGAAGTTGGTTACTCTCAGTAATTCCGACATTTTCACAAATTCAAAGTAATTTCCAACCACCTCAAATATCATTCTGACATTTTATAATTAAGGATTTTGAAACCTAAAAATTGAAACTATTATGTGCTTCTCAAGCTACCACTCTTAACTCGAAATTGGGAAATGGCATTGATCAGAACTGGAATTTCACAGTACCATATTCTCATCTATGTTTTAGAGACATCTATATGTCTTAAATACATCTCTCTGGATGGCGCCTTGAGTTGGTCAAGAATTTGTAATTCCGGCATTTTCACAAATTTAAAGTAATTTCCAACCACCTCAAATATCATTTTATTTTTCCCATAATGCTTGAGAAGCACATAATAGTTTCATTTTTAAGTATCAAAATCTTTAATTTTCATATTTAGAGAATGATATTTGAGGTTGCTGGAATTTACTTTGAATTTAAAAAAAATTACAAGAATGATATTTGAGGTAGTTGGAAATTACTTTAAATTTGTGAAAATGCCAGAATTAAGTAACCAACTTCTTGCCTTGACCATCTAAAAAGATCTCTTTAAGATATAGATGAGAAACTGATAGTGATGTCTTTAAAACATAGATGAGAATATGATACTATCAAATTCCAGTTCTGATCAATGCCATTTCCCACTTTCGAGTCAAGAGCAGTAAAAAAGCTAACTTTCCCTCTCCCCTCAATATCCATAAAGTACTTACTCTCCGGACTTGAAACCTGGAACGGTAGAATTTTCCACTATAGAACCGACAGAGTTCTACTTTACTGTATTCATTTTAATGATAGAAGAGCACATAAATATTAAAACACTTAATAAACTCTTTTCACCATACTCTGAATCTACAATGAAAAATCACTGAAAATATTTTGGCGAGTGGTGATGTGCACCATTGTTTTGTTAAATTATAGTCTTATATAATATGTGATATGTAGAATTTGAAGATTAAAAAGAAAAACGCAGAAATTTTGCGATCTTGAAAACCGAACCTTCAGGAATTGTCTCAAGAAAGGTTGCATTTGTGAACCCTGCAACCAAGGTAACGCAGACCATGGCAACTGGATGAGTGAAAAAAATAAATGCAGGAATTGTAATTAAGATTATTTAAACAATTGAGTAAATAAAAAAGAAAAAATTACCTTTTACAAGAAAAACCATGAATATTAAAAAAATGCATTCTGAAGACAAACATGTAACAAGACTGAGTTTATTCATAAAAGAGATGTGGCAATTTCAAGCAAATTTTGTATATCCTTCCTCTTCCAAGGTCATCGTCCATGTAACAAGAATGACTCAGTTCATTCATAAAGGAGATGTAGGAATTTCAAGTGCATTCTGTATATCCTTCCTCTTCCAAGCGAGTAAGCGGCCTAAGTTTAGGCAAAAACTATTTTTTGCACTTATTCTGATGTGGAGCTTGGCCTCGGTATGATATTCCTTTACCCAGTCATGAATCGTTGTCCCGATCGATCTTTTATGAAGACAAAGTCAAGATACCGGATATTGATGATTGGCTTTGCTCCTTATTCTTTGAAACTGATGATTGGCTTTGCTTCTTATTCTCCGATGAATAATACGATCACCGAAAGTGGAAGCCTGATCAATCTTTATTAGAATAGATGCTTGCTGGTTGATTCACAGTTCAAGAAAAAAAAACCTTAGAAGCCATTACACTGAAGTTTAAAGAAAAATTACACCCCAAATTACAAAACCTCTAGTTACCTGAGTATCTCAGGGAATTGACTTACTGATAATAATGACCACGAGCAAAGTTGTTGGCAACATCTTCTTTGCCAGTGATCAACCACTCTGGGTGGAAAAGCTGTTGAGTTGTGCAGGTTCGACGCAACCGATTTGTGCAGGTTTGAACTTCATCTATGGCAGTTGGCTCCAGATCAAGAAAAATGGCATTACCGACAACTGCCTCACCGAAGATTGTGATGAATGGATGCGTAAATAAAGGATTATGTTTACGGTTTAAGTTGGTTGGTAAAAAAATTTTGAATCGTCTAACAATCAATTTAAGGGTGGAAAACTATATAGAGTGGCACTTTAGGGGAGTTTTTTTCAAATAATAACGCTTTACCCCGTAATTAAACAAGACCGGCTGCAGAGGCAGCAAGTCCCTGCTAACAAAAAAAACATGAATACTAAATATATAACATAGATTATGCGACCCATCTATTTCAACGAAAACATGAAAATATACACCATAGACCATGCGACCCACAGGTTTGTGGTGTGATTTCTAACTAATTTACCCACAGGTGTCGTTTGTGGTGTGATTTGTAACTAATTTACTTACAGGTTTAGTTTGTGGTGTGATTTGCACCTAATTAAAAAGAATAGGAGATTTGGTTGTGGTCTTAATTAAAAGAATAGGAGATTTGGTTCTTGACTTAAATCTATTCTAGAAACAAGAACTATGAAGTAATAATAAACAATAAACATGTATTTAAGAAATTAAAACTCTGAAGCTATAAACAATTATTTAAATACACATCCATACTATTTATCATTACAATATTTAAACACAATCTCGGCCAAAAAAAACTATGTGCAACTATGCAACCAATAATTTAAACATAAATAGAAGTGCAACCTAACTAAGATTATGTTTCTGATAAATAAAAAGTTTTCATATTTCCTAAAAATTAAACATTTAATTTTAATTTTAAAGGATTTTTATGTAACTAGAAGCAATTAGGATGGTTTGACAATTGCATTTGTTTCAAAATATTTCAGGTGATTGAGTTTTCTTTGAGTTTTTTTTTGTGGTTGTTGTCGCTCCATGACTTAAATGATTTAAATAAGTAAACATCAAACAACTCGACATTATACAGATGATTCCATCCACCTTAATTATATATTTCTTTCATTCCATCAACTTTAATTATACAATATATTTCTTTTTTTCTTTGAAAAAAGTAATCTATATTTAATATTTACTAAAAAAATATAATTCAATTTTTTACTGGTCACAATAAGCAATTTCCATGAACAACTTATATCGTTCAAATCAAAATGGTTTTGAAACACAGTTTATTTATTGAATGATATAAAGATACACTATTAAAGATAACCACCCTTATTAAAGAAAATTTATAAATTAATATAAATATATAAATAACTCAGTGTTTCACTTGTCAGAATAACCCAGTTCCCATGAAAAACATATATCATTCTGAAACATACATTATTTATTTTATGATGCACAATTATAAATAATCACCAATATTAAATAAAATTTATAAATTAACGTAAATACAAAAATCAATTGTAAAATATATATACAAGTTAATCACCAATATTAAATAAAATTTATAAATTAATATAAATACAAAATTGAAACTTATAAATTAATATAAATACAAAAATCAATTGTAAAATATATATGCAGGTTATTTACATTGCGCCACTGACCACTGAAGGACGGAAAAAATGAATGACCAGAAGAAGGGGTGAACCTCCTTCGAAAAGAAAATGTGAAATATATATGGAGGTTATTTACATTGCACCACTAAAGGCCGAATGAATGACTCAAAGAAAGGGCTTGCACTCTTTTTGGAAAAGAAAATGGTATGAATGGGAGTTTTTTCATTAGAATTTATTTATATAAAAATAAATAAATAAATAAATATTTAGAGTTTTATAAAAAATATATTTTTCTAAAATATTTAGTAAATTTGCTAGCATTTGGAAATTTATTTTAAATTTTTTTAAAATTCAGGTTGAGATAAAACAATTTAAAATCCAGAGTGTAATTCACTCCACATTAAAAACGGTTGAGATGACTAGTGACTCACTTCAGATTAAAAACACTTCTTTCGGAAGATATATTTATATCTGCTAAAAAAAAGAAATATGATTGTATTAGTTGTAGTTAGCAAAATCGTAGATAAAATTATATTCACTTCCAAAAAAAATTGTATTAGCATTAAGAAGGTTAGTAAAGCTTATAGATTGAGTTTAAAATGATGTTTGGGTAGATATAATTTTTTCTTAAGTTCTCATTTCTAGTAGTACTCTAGATTTTTGTTTTTGGTTGGTTGTATGGGTGGATTCATGAAAAATATATATTTATGAAAAATATTTTTATCATGGAACCTTTCCAAGTGGGATTGGGTCATTGTATTCATCGTAGTCTCATGTTACTATAAATATGAAACAAACAATTTATTCGAGATAATTTTTATTGAAGTTTTCATTTCTAGTAGTATTCTAGATTAGATTTTTGCTTAGTGGATTTATGAAAAATATTTTTATTATAAATAAGAAACAAACAATTCATTCAAAATAATTTTTGCTGATGTTCTCATTTCTAGTCGTATTCTAGATTTTTGCTTAGTGGATTTATGAAAAATATTTTTATCATTCCCAAGTGAGATTGGGTCATTGCCAGCGTGTGTTAATTGTAGTCCCATGTTACTATAATATAAGCATAAAACAATTCATTCATCCTAGTCCCATGTTGCTATAATATAAGCATAAAACAATTCATTCCTAAAACATTTCTTGATTAGGTTTTTGGGCAATTGTTTTAAAATAAAGATTCCATATTGACCACATAATAATAGCTAGATAGCTAGATCATTTGTGTAAGATTATGATTTAAATTGCAAGAGTAGTTCATTCCTCGGCGTTCTTTCGCATTGAATATTCAAACCCATGTCTCCTTCGTGAAAGCAATCACTTGTCACAGTGTTTGTACTATGTTTTCTCGACCAGCACCTTCTTGCACATAAAGAAGGCAGGTTCAAGTTCACTTATCTTGCTTGGAATTTTTTTCACATTAAAAAAAAGCATGTTCAAGTTCACTTACCTTGCCTACCCCAAGGCATGTTAAGTGGGGCATGTTCAGGTTCACTTACCTTGCCTACCCAAGTATATACTCCTGTGAGTAAAATAATGTGAAATTTTAATCCAGAATGAGTAGAATATTTGAACCCCAAGGCATGTTCAGGTTCACTTACCTTGCCTACCCAATTATATACTCTTATGAGTAAAATAATGTGGATTTGTGAGTAAAATAATGTGAAATTTTAATCCAAAATGAGTAGAATATTTGAATCATATTTTGGAGTGGATATCTCATCTTTGCACTACCCAAGTATATACTCTTGTGATTAAAATAATGTAAAATTTTAATCCAGAATGAGTAGAAATATGAATGGTGTGCTTGTCAAAAGCTGGGAGACTGCTATAAATACCTTCCCAACCAATTTAAACCACTGAAATATTTCCATAGAGAATTATGATACTTTCTGGGTTGCTTTCTTATCCACTGGTCCATAAGGTAGTCTTCCACACACAAGTTATATTCGTATTCTTATGTACACAAGTTCACTCTTGCAAATCTTGTGGATTTTGTATTTAGAAGCAAACTTTTTTTTATTGTACAATCCATCAGTCCCAAGGTAATATGTCTTTACATGAGCTTCTATAATCACATTTTTCTTATAGATTCAATGCCTCTTTGGACTGATGATCTACCAACTTGTTCTAAATCCTATAAATATCTTCCATCTCAGAAAATCTTAGCAATATATTTCCAAGTGATCCATTTCATACACTTCTTTTAAGATGGTGTTTGACATAATCAATTGTGATAATCCAATTATTAGTTTTATTTCATCCTTTCCCTTTAAGTTAAGGTCCACAACCCCCTCCCTTAGCATCCACTAAGATAGCTTTCCAACTTGCTATACATGACCATCCAATCAAAAGGAATTTGAAGAGAATGCCACCTTAACCATCGCAGCATGTTCAATGCCATCCAACTTTGAATGGTAGCAATATGCCGACATTGTAGGAAGCCTAGCAATAGCACTTGGTTCCACCAAATTCTCACGGTTCTTTCTGTACCTAAAATTTACAGAGATTCTAGAAGGTAAGTAATTAGGAGAAAATGGAAGGGAACCACACCATATCATATTGTTGCAAAACTTTGTATTAATTTTAGCGTTGTTTGAATATATTCATGTTTGTATGTGCTAGCAAAAGTCAGCAAACCATAGTTTATTGTTTTATAAACTTCTAAAAAAAATGATGAATTAAATGCGTGAGAAAATGGAAGGGAAACACACCATATCATATCATTGCAAAAATTTGTATTAATTTTAAAGTTGTTTGAATACATTCACGTTTGTATGTGCTAGCACAAGTCAGCAAACCATACCTTATCTGTTTTATAAACTTATAAAAATAAATGGACGAATTAAATGCCTCAATTAAGGGTGAAGACTAGACCTAAAATTGAAAATTGTAAGCAGTATATCCATCTTCTAATATCATAGAGTTACGAACTTACTGACCAGGGTAGTTACAAACTTACTTTATGATGATAAAACATATTTTGAAACTCTAGACAAAGACAACACTATCGAGCTTATCAAATAATATAGAGGCGGTGGTAGAGGCCATGGAGAAATTGAAGATCTAGATACATGCCCTGCAAATTGATCAGATAAAAAGTTTGTAAATTACTATATTTTCACTTCAAATATAAAACTAAAACAAATATTTTTTTTTCTTGCTTGGATTTGTCAAAATGAATACAACTGCAATTGTAGGAATTTTGTAGCCTTGCAAACAAGAAAGCCAAATTTCAATGTGAAAATCAAGCAGCTGAGACTTATTATGATGAAAGGAAAGTCGCCTCATCAATATGGCCATACTAATGAAAAAGGAAGCCCTATATCAAATTTATACATTGAGAATCGTACACTACAAGGAAAAGACCCTCTAGCGGATGTTTTTGAGGAACCCCACAAAAAAATACCCCATACATCCATTTCTAGTGGAGGTTACTAGAGAAGGTTGGCGGGTGGAGGGTTTTGCGGATGTTTTCCGCTCGATGCGCTTATCATTAAACATTGTGCCGGTGCTCTTGAAACTCGAAAGCACTGGTGTGTACAAAAAATTAGCACACCGGACACCATGCACTCCGTACACACCCGCCCGATGTGTCATATTATTGTAGAGCACCGGTGCTTCACAAATATTCTGCGCCAGTGCATTATAAAACACCGCGCCAAAACCAAAACTGCCTAGTGCGCAATAAGAAACCGTACTGGTGCATCATAAAACAACACGCCAAAACACAAACCGACCGGTGCATTCGTAAGAAACAAAATTGGTGCACCTATAAACCACGCGCACCAGAAAAGGGTAAAATAAAGGAAAAAAGTATGGCAAAAAACCCATATTTTTAATTTTTCAGTGCTCCTGAGCTCTCAATTACTAGTGCACTCTACCATACAAAGCCCCGGTGCGCACAAAGATTGGCACACCAGACACCATGCGCGACGTACACACCCGCCCGGGGCATCCTATTATGGTAATGCAACGGTGCTTCACAACTCTTCCATGTCGGTGCGTCATAAAACACCACACCAAAACATAAACATGTCGGTGCATTCTTATCCAAGCGCACAGGTGCGCTTGTAAAATGCACGCACCAGAATAGTGTTAAATAAAAAAAAATTACGGCCAAAAAATCGGTGCTTTACGAATATTCCGCCCATGTGCATCATCAAAACTTCGTGCCTAAACTGTAACATCCCAGTGCGGTGTTAGGGCACCGCCCCAGTGCTCCATAAACATCGCACCAAATTTGACACCGCCCGGTTCAGTTGTAAGTAAGTGTACTGGTGGGCCTATAAAAACCCGCGCACCAGAACAGGTTTAAATAAGAAAAAAAAAACTATGGCCAAAAAGCCACATTTTTCACTTTCCTCAGTGCTCCAGAGCTCTCAAGCACCGGTGTCATTTCCCCTTCCCTGAGCCGCCCTGACATCGGTGCTCCTATTACACCCATTGCACGCACTGTTGCTGTGCATTGGCCACCAATCTCCAACTTGCACTTTGAAAAATGGTGGGAAATTTTTCTTTTGCAATTTCTATAGCCAATATGACTCCTCAACATCGAAATGTATAGGTATTTTTCTAGTTTTTCCATAATTAAGATTTTTAGCGGATTAGAATTTGAAATAACCTTAAAAATAACCATTAAAAAAGAAAAATAAAATTTTCGTGCGGTGCGTTGGAGCCGTTCGGTTCGCACCGGATAGCGGTGCTGCTTGTAATTTTTATAGGCTACACCGCCACCAGTGCTAACGATATCTGCACCATTTCCGGGGCAGTACCGAAAGGCGCCCCACATTATTTTAAATTAAAAAAATAAAATGCGATGTGCTCATTTAGCCAGGCGCACCGTTGACCATGGGAATAGCAGAGTCATGTGACGGAATTATCCGTCACAGAGTCTATCAACACACCACATTCGACATTCTGAAAGGGTCAACGGTGCATCCAGGTAAAAGACCACACCGTCGACTATGTAATTGTCAGGAAGTCAGTGCACTGACACGACTATACTCTCCGGGGCGTATATTTCAGACAATGCACCGCTATGCTGACATTAGCTATAGTAAACGATGCTTAAAAATTACCTAATCGTGGCACAAACAGGTTGTATTTCATCGTACTGATTGAGCCGGGTGCTACAAACACAATCCACCAAACCCATGCGTGACTGCTTTTGTGGCGCACCGATTGGTCTATTTTTCAATATATATATATATATATATATATATATATATATATATAGATATATATATTTGTGTGTGTGTGTGTGTGTGTGTGTATGTATGTATATTCCTAAATACATGTTTGTTTTAATAAAAAAAATTATTTAATATGTCAATGATTCAAAGAGAAGAGGAGGAACAGCAACAACAACAGACAGAACAGTATGACATGATTCGCTAATGGGAGGCACGAGAGAGGGAGAGAGATGCATACCCTTGCCCTATTACAGTACATGCCCAAGAGATCCTAAGGTAGGTAGGCCTCCTAAAGTTCTATGAGGAGGCTACTTTCCTAAAGGCCCATAGTGTGTTTTTGAGATATCTTATCCCCAGGTGGAATGCCCACCGACAGGCTTTCTAGATTGGTCCTGACTAATGGTACACACCCACTGAGGAGGATATTTATTTTATTACAAGACTATCGAGGAAAGGGGTGGATTTTCCCTCATTCCTAGAGGTTCCAACTGGTTCTGTAGTAGGGAGTCAGTTAGTTTACTTCTAAAGATACATTGGAGCACATGTACTATCTCCTTCAAAGTTTCAGGTACCTGGAGGTCAGTTACGTATTGGTGCATTTGGTAGATAGGACATGCAGTGCCTCTCTCTTATCATTTCGACCATTTCGCACAACACGAGTGATGGGCAACGCACTAGTTGCTCACTTTTATATTATGTTGATTATTTAGTACAGGAGCCACAACTTGTGAGGTGTTCTGCCATTTTTTTACAACAGTTTTGTACGGCCTTAGATAGATGTCGTGCTCATGCACAACGAAGGGTCAACTTCCCTTTTTCTTCAGAGCTGTTTTTTAATTTTTTGAGAGGTTTCCAAAGATGAGGCCTAGTTTTGTTCGACAACCTCATAGGCTGATGTTGGAGGCCTAGATGTACATGTGGGGGCAGATGATGCCCAAGAGGGTAGATACTATGTTTCCAGCTATGATATCACATGATGCACTGGACTTACTAGCCAGTGTTGACGATTAGTTGCATCCCTTCATTATGGTCCCATATCCTTATGCTAAATTATATTGGCGAGGATGTGCCAAAATTCTCTTCACAAATGATGAGCCGCCAAATGATAGAGGTAATATTACTGTTTTATTTATATTTATTCTAACATGTTCTTTAACTTGTTTTTATTAAATTATGTAATGAAATTTTCTAATTATTGTTGTGTACTTGTATATATTTTGTCAAAATTGGCTCTTTTGATCCAGGTGTGGATCTTGATGAAGATAAGGACACGGTCGATGCCGAGGATCATGATCAGGATGAGGCCGATGCATAGAGACATCCTCCTGCTAGTGCACTGGTACCGCCTTTTGCTAGGTGTGGTCGTCCTAAGACTAGATATAGGATGGATTTGGGCAACCTTGACGCAGGTATCAGGCCTGCTCATTACAGAGACATATAGGCCAATGATATGCTATTATGGATGTGGAGATGCATGTTGCATGACATGTACAACCTGATGCGGCATGTCATAGGATCTACGACAGTTGTTACACGACTAAGGAGGATTGTTGCACGTTATAGGCGTAGTCGAGCCGCGACACGTGATGGACAGTCTGTGAGCAGCGGGTCATCATCTCATGATCATTCACCTCACACCACGCGTGATGAGCATGAGGCTCCACTAGGAGCATCTAACAGTCATCATGGAGATGAGGCAGTTAGATCATCGTCCATGTCCACTATTCAGCAGGCTACAACATCCATCAGTACTAGTCATGATCATGAGTAGGCTGGACCATCGTCCTTCGAGGCTGCACTATTGACTGAGCATGCCTCCACTACTACTTCTTATATTGATGTTGTAATACCACCAGTTGATGCATCCATTAGTACTAGTCATGATCATGAGTAGGCTTGACCATCGACCATCGAGGCTGCACCATTTACTGAGCAGGCTTCCACTTGTACTTCTATTGATATTGTAGGACTACGACTAGGCACTGATCCATGACATTTGTATTACAATTGTATATTTTTAACATTATTTAGTTATATATATATATATATATATATATGGTTCATGCATTTTATGTTCATGTTGCAGTTATACTTAATTTACATGTTGGTGATCATTATGATGTGCATATATATTTTTAGGTCATGTTATATATGTTCATTTAATGTTTAGCTTGCAGATAGATGTGTATATGTGATAGCATGAGTTATTTGACATGAGATGTATATTTGATGTTTGTGTTGTGATGATGTTAATATATAATGTTAATTTGATGTTTGAATGTGTTTTTTATTTGAATATGATGTTTGTACGATGGTTATCATGATCGTGATGATGTTTATTAATTAATTTAATATTAAATAACCATGATATTTATTAAATATTATGTCCTGATTGTAATTGAAATTTAAATTTTAATTGTATGTAAAATTGTAAAATTGTATTTGTATTTGTAATTGTAATTTTAACTGTAATTGTATGTAAAATATTTAATGTAAAATTGTAATTTTAATTGTAATTGTATATATGAAAAATTGTGAAATTTTAATTGTATGTAAAATTCTAAAATTGTGATTGTATTTGTAATTGTAATTTTAATTGTCATTGTATGTAAAATATTTGTAAAATTTTAATTGTAATTGTAAATGTAATTCTATGTAAAATTGTAAATGTAATTGTATGTAAAAATAAAATCATAATTGTAATTGTAATTGTATGTAAAATATTTGTAAAAATTTAATTGTATTAATGTGAAAATTTTAATTGTATTAATGTGAAATGATTTTATTAAAATATTTAAATTCATAAATTTGAAAAATAATTGTAAAATAACAAATCTAGAATAATATGAATTTTTGTAACTTAATAAAATTTAGAAAATAATGAAAATAAATTCATGTACTTTAGAATTATCATCATTTTATTATGATTTTACATACAAAAAAAAGAACTTTATACAGTCTCGTGCATTTATCATCATAACACGCATTGGTGTGTCGTATTACTTAGATGCACTGGTGCTTCACAACTCTGATGCACCGATCATGAATAAACGCAAATAAAAAAACGAAACTCTCTTTTCTTTAAGTGAAAAAAAAGCGGCAATTTGAAACATGGGCAGAAAAATATTTTTGAAAATCTAATTTCATAAAATAATCTTTAAATACTAAACACTTTTTATTATTTCAGTATTTTTGCTAAAATTTTCAGCCAGATATTTGCAGGAGACAGACCTAGAGAAAGAGAGCATGAGGGCACTGTGGAGCAGTGAAATACATTCGAACAGAAGTATTCAGACAATCTGAAACCAAACCTCTCGTGATTCAAACCCTATATCATAGAATTTCAAACCATATCGTGATTAAATTTGATTATTTTTTTTACTTTTTCTGTAGTTTTTATCCATTTTTACCCTAAACGGGCTTCATTTTTTTGTTTTTTCCCTTTTATTATCCATGTTCCTGTGATTGCTGAATTAGGGTTTTTCATTTTAGATTGACATCCAACCCACAGAACGACTTGCATAGTCAAATCCCAATCCATTCGGCCATTGCGTGAATTTTTGGAAAAAATGGATTTTTCTTTATTAGTGCGCCCTACGTACCCTAGCGCACCGGTGCACTATATTATACAGCACACTGCACAAGTACTGTGTACAAAAAAAATGAAAAAAAAAATTCTAATTTAGTGCACCATATCTGAAATAGGGCATCGGTGGTCTCTTTTATGAGGATAGCACCATATGGTCTATTACACTATTTTTGTGGTGCGTTTATAATACCCCATGCACCGTACGATCTATTATATTGTTTTGCGGTGTGTTTTTAATACCCTCACGCACCAGCCACAGTGTGTAGCTCATTAAAGGCGCACCAGTCTTGAGATTTATTTTATACCTGAAAAGTTGAGAATTTATTTATAAATATATTAATGAATGATATGGTACAAGTTTCAGATTGATAAAGCAATGACTGACAAGAAATCAAGTAACAAAAATACTGATAATACATCAAGAAAAGAAAAAAAGGCAAGTTCTTTATAAATTCTTTATAAAAATTATTATTTTTGAACTATATGTAAATTTAACTAATATGCATTGTTTATTTTGTATCATGCAAAGCCAAAAAATGACGAAACTCGATATGATTATTTCTGATATAGGACCAGAAGAGCGTAAAATCTTAATGGAAAAATTGCAAAAGGATGAATCAGGTGAATGACAAAATACTATCGATCCAATATGAGTTTCTCACTAGTACATTTGGTCAAAATTCCAACACTTTAGTTCTGACACTTTTGATGTATTATTGGAAATTTCCCCAATTTTTCTCAATTTGTTAAATCTCGCCAACAACCGTTGCTATAGCGACATTTAGGGACATTGTCGGTATTGCGACGTTTAGGAAGGTTGTCGGTATTGCGACGTTTAGGAAGGTTGTCGAAATACCGACATTTTGGGATACAATGTCGGAAATGCGACCTTTCTAAAACATGCGTTGATATTGCGACATTTTGAAAGAAGCATTGTTATAGCGACGTTTATGGATATCATCAGTAATGTGATGGTATTTGGGACAAATGTCTGAATAGCGACAGTTTGTGAACCTAACTTAACAAATGTCAAAATAGTGACCTTTGTAAACCTAACATGACAAAAGAAAATGTATCAATGCCTATGATTACATGTCTAACATGGCCGAATGGAGTGGGGCAGCGTTCACATTTATGAGCACATATTTGGAGCAAGGGCAGAGTTCACAGATGTTAGCACACAATAGAAGAGAATGTAACCATGCTCCAATTAAATGTAAAAATGCTCGAATGGATCTTCATACTGGAATGCATCTCTAGAGCGGGGGCAACATTCACTAGTATTAGCACATCTCTGGAGAGGGGGCGGCGTTCACAGATATTAGTGCATCTCTGGAGTGGGGAAGCATTCACGGGTATTAGAGCATGTTGTAGGGGCAGATATTTTCACATGTATTAGCACATGGTGGAGCTGGGGTGGATATTCTATTCTCTCACACATTGTCGATTCAGAAAGAAGCCCTAGGAAGAGGGCCAAATGACACAATGGATTGGTCCAGAGGAGTTGGGTGAGCTTGTACCCTAACCAACCACATAGGGAGAGAGAAAATTTGGGTGGGGAAATGGTGTCACGAAGGCAGCGAGGGAAAATACATGTTGTATTAGAGGGTATAAACTTCACTGTAGCCTTCAAAACTGGGTTGTTGCTGTTGGATGCGATAGAGCCCTATAACAAGTGCATTGGACATTTACAGCAAATTGGGAATTTCTCTCATGGGTTTTTAGGAATATAGTGGAGCTTCTATCTAATACCAGGTGCCATCCTCCCTCTCTATTATTATATATTCAAGCTTTATATGGGTAGGAATTATGTTATGGGTGATATCTCCAAATACCAGGATGTATTATTTTTCTGAGTCTGCAACAAAATGCATTTATGGTTCACATGTATATATTGAAGCATTAAGCATGACATTTGAAACCTTCAGATCTTAGTTCGATGCTTAGGGTTCACAGTGTTCATTTATGAAGTCAAACCTGTGAAATAATTTTGTATTGAGGTGCTAGGGTGAGATGAGTGATTATTTGAATACACTTGATGAACTAATCAAACTAAGATCATCCTTAGTGTTTCTCATTGCCTTACAAGTTATTCACACCCGAACCCATATTTGGATGATATTATGACTTTAGAACTGCAAGTGCATATACCCTTAGAGAACATCCTGTCAAATTTCACAAATAATTCTCACTAGTTTGTCCTTGACTTAAGGCTGCCACAGATATTTTGGCATGTGCCCCTCAAAAACTGTCCCCAGCTTTTAGGAAATATGATGAAGAGAATTATTGTTGAATAACCAGCTTTCAAAATTCACCTAATTTCAAACCATCGTCTTTGTTTCAAGTTCATCTGTACCCTGAGCCCTCCAAAACATGATTCTATAGCTTATTTTCAACAATTTCGGGTAAATTGTTTCGAACTAGTTCCTTTTACCTACACACCCAAGTTATGAACATGAAATGAATCCTTTCACCCAAAAGGTTGAATGTGGTAAAAAAACCTTTTCAACCATATGGCCTACCTCAAAGTAGTTGATTGTAACACACTAGTTCTTTCATTTATTCAATGTTTCATGACTCCATCAATGCTTAGATTTGATAGGCACTAGTCTTACATCATTCCATTTCTTTCTTTCCCTCGTTTTTCTTTAATTTTCTCTTCATTCCCCCTTTTCCATTTCCATCGTCACATGCCATTTCTACAACCACTTTTTTTTATCAAGACTTTTCGTTTTTAATGTTAAGCCCCCACTCCATCTCCTTGATAATCCTTTTCTTAGGGAAGACCCCCTTGTTGAAGAAGAGCCAACCAAAAGAGAGAGAGTAAGAGCTACTATGGTGATAGTGGGTAGCCTTCCTCGGTTAGACAAGACTATCCTTGATTTTGGGACTTCATCATTTGGGGATGCTATATTTTTTTGTAGCAGGGGTAAATAGGGCAAAGTGCAGAAAATATGCTAAAAATTTGCAATATACCCAAATTGTTGTTTTAATTGACCTCAAAATCTGGATAGATAAATTTTTTTGAGAAATTCCAAACATTTTTTAGCTATAACTTATGTACAATTTAAGGTGTTTGAGATTTCTCTTTCATTGAATTTGTTTTAAGGTTTTGATTGTATTTATGATGCAATTGCTTATAGGAAGGTGTAGACTTGTAGCAAGCTGAAAGGAAACTTCCCTCACTACTTTAAAGTTGTAGCATGAAATTTACACTCTTAGTTTCCTTTAGAAGTCTGAATTGGGATAAATAAAAAATTTATCCAATTCTGTCAGTGTTAAATGCATCACCTTAAAAATTTGTTTTGAATTAGGAATAGTAATTTGGCTTGCCTGTATGGGCACCATAGTGATAGAATCTGTCATGCTCGACAAACTGCCTATGAAATGCTTTGCCCTGGATGTATGCTAATTAACTCCAATTTTGTCAGTGTTAAATGTGTCGCTTTCAAATTCAGTTTGAATTAGAAGAAGGAATTTTTCTTGACTGTACAGGCACCATAGTGATAAATTTTTTGTCATTTTTGACAAACTGCCTATGAAATGCTTTGCTCACTTTCCATTATGTCCAACTGTTTCAAGCTTCTTGCTATTAGAAAATAAATTTACCTTGTTAATTTAGAGTTATGTGCTTATAGGGTTAGAGGCACATAAATACCATACCTTTAATTTTAAAGTGACATTCTAAAATGGGGATATGGCGAAAATTAGAGGGAATCACTTTAACAAATAGATGTACATTAGTGCAATCTGATTTTAGATAGAAATGGACCACTTCATTTTAAAATTATCTTAAAGTAAGTGACTAATTTTCTTATGTGCTTTGACCCTTGTTATAAAACAAATTTCACAAAGGGAGAGGAGAAGACCAAATACACATACCGTGCAATTAATTATGTAAAAATAATATACCATTCTACAAGAAATGACAAAAAAATAATGTGTAATGTGTTTACAGATGGATGTTTAGTGACTTGCAATTTGCAGCTGTATTTTGGAAATTGGAATGGGACTAGGATTCGTAAGTTGGTGGGACTGGTTGTGTGAGGAGAAGGAATAGAAATAGGAGTTTGAAAAGAGAGAATCAATGGCAGCCACAGTGGCATGACAGGGTTTCAATGTTCAGCCATTTGTTTTGGGATATTATTTAGCACAAACTGGAGTGAAAAATGGGTGCGTTGTAAATAGGAGGTTGGTTGAAATCTATATTATCCAACCTTAATGATCACCATCATCAATATGTCTCAATATTTTTTTCCCTTGAATTCCAAAGTCCACAAACCATCTCACACTCTGCATTTTCCATCAAGTCCTCTTTCCATTTATAAACCCATGGTACTGCCCATCTCAGTCTTCTTTAAAACCTTTTTAAACCTTGTCAAGCATCTTTAAAACTATTTTCAGTGGCCTTCAACGTCCCAGAATAGGTCCATGTGTTGAAATTCCCTTAATCCTCACTACCAATGTCCTCAAATCTCTTGTTTCTCAATCACACCATATCTTATTGAGGCCTTGTTTCTTTCCTACTCATGTCCTTAAAGCACCTCAATATTCATTATGCATGTCCTGAAATGGCCAGAGAGAGTCCCCCTATATTTTCTCTTATTTGATGAAAATTGATAAGCTTTCAGTCTAGGAAATCCTTATCTGAATTTTTTTCAGGTTTTGGGTAACCCATATAATTTGCAAAGACCATTTTTGACAGCCCCTAGTTATTGTATAATAATCTTTGGTAGTATCTTTCATCCTAAAAATTTGTTTAGGATATTTACCATGGTGAGTTATGTTGGAGACCAAGTTTGTAATAAAAGCACAGTTGGGTTCTTTGAAAAAAATCATAAAGCATAATAATTGCAAGCATTGTGGGCATGCACCCATGAACCAAATGCATATTTCACTATGCGCTCCTAAATAATGCACCAGAGGTATTCATAATTAAGGCTTACACTATATTTATTTATTTATTTTTCTTGTAGTCTGTACGTGACCACACTGTGCTTCCTTTGACTATTCGACCAGGTATAGTATTGAAGATGTTTGACAATTTCCACATTCATCTGTCCCCAGCTGATACAGGTATAGTATTGAAGAAGTTTGACGATTTCCCTTTGGAATAAACATCATGTTCCATAATGGGAGATTGGTATCACTCAACATTTTTAGTATAAACTTTGTTTTGATCAATTTTCAGCCAGACTAGGGAGAAAATATGATTGATGATGTAGCCCCTCCTAAGGGCAATCAATTATCAACATGGCCTCATCAGAAGGTAGCTCAGTTTCAAGGAGATCACGGGAATATGGACAATTGACATACAAGAAATGAAAATAATACTTATTTGGGTCCACATCTTACTCAAGACCTGAGTTAGAGTTATCAGATGTCGACTAGATCACCTAGTTGGCAATCTCTACCACACTAAATGACATTTTGGCCCCATAATACTCTACTTCTGAAATATTTGGTACCACCCAAGGATCGGGAAATCTAAGGGATCCATTGATAATAGAAGAGATCATGCAAATAGGAGCCTCAGGATATGGAGTGGCGGGGGTAGGGTAAATGTACCCATGATGAATGATCCATGAAAAACTAATGCCAACACTCTCATAGGCACTCATATAATCATCGACAATCCATGGATAGAAGATACTCATAATATGTAGCACAGACACCCGCTTCTTTGTCTCAATGTTGTCTTCGGGAGACTCTTCATCATCTACTATACGCCCCGGCAATAGCGACCTCAGCAAAGTTTTCCCTTCTTGGGGAATGGAGTGAAACCTTTGCTCTTCAATTCAAGAAGCAACTTTGCATGTTTCTGTTCACTATGATTTCTCCATTTACAACTCCCAGGGATGAATCTAACTTTATTGTCCAATTTCGGCAAATCCATTTGAGTTGTCCAATTGGACTTTTTTCTCTTTTCATAGAATTGAGATGGATATGATAGAATTCCTCCAAAACTTGCTCAAGGGTCTCATATTTACATGATTGATTCCCTTTGAGCCAAAAACTATGCATGTTACTTGTCTTGATTGTAGTAGTCGAAGCAGATTTGTAAAAGGCCCTCTTGATGAAATCTGCTTCATATTCTCTTTTAAACTGATGACACCTCTAAATGGACCCTGGTATCGATATTGTATTCCTTGTAGTTCCTTATGAATGGTTCTTTAATCTTATCATTCCTATTCATCAATCTTCCATAAATTCATGTAAATCTTTAGAGTGCTTGCGAACAGGAAACTCTATAATTCTTAATTTTGTCTCATTAATTTCCTCTATGATGCCACTAATCGTGTAAGACACACAATTATCCTTTACAGTTGTTCATTCAATTGTACCCTTAAATCCCTTGTACCAAGTTGCCAAGCCAATGGTGTAATGTCCAGTGCTCCGGATGTTGAAATGTCCCTTAATCTTAGGCCAATCAATATATCATAATAAAGTGATAAAAAATATCCATATCGTAGTATAGGCTCATATCATATCTGGATCCATAAGCTTGTATAGCTTATATGAGATAAAGTGTTTTAATCTACATTATCTCATATTGGTCTTTTATAAAGAGTACGTTTTAGTGTTACTCTAGTGTATACTACAATTTCTTGTTAATAAATACGGGTTAAGGATAGAGTAATGGCATGCAATATTCTACCTAGCAAATCCTCTTGTATTCCAATAGCTAATGTGGACATAGGTGTAATAAAATATCTTTTGAGATATGCTTGTCCTTTATTCTAGCTCGATATCATTAAATACACTCTTTCCAGCTTTGATTAGTGAAAAGAAGTTGGATTAACTTAAATTGATAATGTATTCACCCTTATCTATCTTCTATGATTCCCATGTATTAGTTACAATGATACGAGTTATATGGAACTAAAAAGTAGATTGGTATAAGAGAAGTAGGTATCATACTTATGATGCCCATCTTAAACAGTAACTATCATATATCACCTTAGTTAAGCTAGTAGTAAGCTCTATTAAATCTATAAGCTTATTGATTTCACTATGTTATTAGTACTAATGAATCCAAGTCCATTGAATCGGTGACCAAGATTTTCTTGATGTAACTACACGTAATGGAATAACACATATTAAAGTATAAACATGATATCCTTAATACGAGGTCTTAGAGTATAGTGACCAAGAACTCCATATTCAAGCTAAGCTCCTTGTTATGACGTAATGATATATGTTTCTATTCATTTCATATACCTTATTCTGCTGCTTGACCAAAATCATAGTAATAAGTACATAGCCTTACTAGCTCTATGCCAACATGTGTATCTAAACCTTAAGTAGAAACACAGTTTGATTGCTAATGTCTATATAATAGTTGATCTTTTATGATTGGTTAAGCTTAGCATTGATTTGAGTGAACCATTACACAAGCCATAGTGAAATATCTCTACATGTATCATGACCATATGAGGTTGATCTATGCTTGATCTATGTTTCCTATTCCAACACTCTCTAAGCTATATCTTAAACATATTCAAGCTATTACACGAGACCAGTCTAAGCATAGTAATTGATGTTGATGTTGATCCACAAGATATTCTCTCCATGATTCATGCTTAGCGTGGTATAGAAAGACAATACCGTCCATTTTTATGGGTTTGCCTTGAAAATAGGAGTAATTAATTCAACAAGAAATAGAAGGAATCTTGAGTAGAGATGGCCAGAAAGAGTGTATGAAGTTGATCAGCAATCCTTTTATGTGTGAACCATCATGATCCTGATCTGTGATAATAATAATATGACCATATCTCAGAGATTTGACATTGTCATATTCCTTTCCATGTTACAGACCAAGGATTTACTTGATATGTTGAATCTCAGCATTTTCCATTATTTTTTTTTGATGGCTTCCCTTACATTCATCAACTTACCTCTGAGGGGAAACACACCATAATGATTTAGACCAACAATAGCCAACCCTGCCATCGCAAGGGCCTTGGTTGAATCTCCCTCAGCTAAAATCAGAGTGCATTTCTCATAATTCTTGCTTCCTGAATCATTTCATCATCAATCTTGGTGATACCAGTTAACATTTTTCTCTTGGTTTCATCGGTTTTATTAAGTTCCTTGCTTTGTTTGAAGTCTGCCCATGATAATATGTTCTCAACAACTCAACATTTAGCAACTTTCTTCGAAAACTCTTGAGAGAGTTCACACTTTGAACCAAAGCTGTTCTGATGAGTTGTCAGTGTCTCCTTGGTTTGGGATTCAAATTCCGGATTATCAATCAAAGAATTGACAAAGATCCATAAGGCCTCCATTCACATATTTTTTTCGAGAATGTTGGCATAAGGCCTCCAAGATACCAAAATTACCTTCTACTACATGAGAAAGACAAGTTGATATGCACAACAAATCCATCAAAATGGTTTGCAGTTTGTTTAAGAAAATAAGATTGAAAGAAAGATAGGATATTAGTGCCTTTTCACTCAGCATATGGGAGATGACTAAGGTTTCCCACTTCTAACTCTAGAAGATCCACCTATTACTTTTTACATGCTCCAAGATAAACTCAAGGGAAGATTCTCCCCCTAGAGTTCTTCCTAGGTAAAAAAGAATAGAGATTATTTAGTTGAGAAATCATTGTGCACTCTAGTCATGAAAGTATATAGAAATTTTTAAGTCATCCACAAAATCATCTCCTTAATGAGGTGCATTTAGTCATCCATTCATAGCTCCAATTGAAAGGACAAAAGTTCTCCAACAATTTTTCAAAATTTGCGAAGAGATTTCTCCCCCAATCTAACCATGATTTGCAAATGAGGAAGTGCGTCTCTATTTATAGAGATATGTTCCATGTATCATATTAAAAAATTAATATTTCGAGTAGAAGCCCCTAATCTAGAATATGTAGGGATAAAACACCTTTCTCTAATTAACTAATTTAAAATACATAAATATGGGCTTACCATGCCACATGTACAATAATTAAATGATAAAGACAGAAACATTGCCTTCCAAAGGGTATAATATGGATGGCAAGTGAATTTTCCATCTTTCAAAGCCTTGCAAAATGTGTGTATATCTTCCATAAAGCATGCAAGTTACACTCCCAAATATTCCTGCACTTGGACATGTGTGCCAATAAACAACCCCCCAAAAATTCCAAGGCTGTAAAAGCTCCTCTGGTTATGCAAGTGAGTCTTCAAGTATCTTCCAAAGTGAAATTTTGTTGTGTAACCAGCTCCAAAGAGAGAAGAAAAGAGATATTCACGCCTTAGAAATGAGCCACTTCGAGGGGGCAACCTCCAATACATTACATGAATGAACAATTCTTGGATGATACAATTTACAAAACCTCCTTTCTATATAGGAGTCCATGGGGCCATAATGTAATCCTAGTGCACCACAATGTAATCCTAGCTAGACCTAGCAATAATAATTTAAGGGCACAATAATAACAAAATGGGGGTTACAAAGATGCAAATAATAACAATAAGGGAGTTACACTAACAAAAATAAGGGACTATAATAGTAATATAGGGACCTAACATGCCCCTCTCCTTCAAAAAAAGTGTTGTCCTCAACGCTTGAGTAGCTACGGGTGCTTAAGCATAAAATTATCATCCTCCCATGTAGAATCTTGATGGGTAAGTTCTTCCACTTGATGAGATACTCTTGAAATTGATCGATTAAAACAGTTGTCGAGTTCTTGTTTCCATGACCACGGTTCCAATATGATTTTTCCTTCCTCATCAAGTTAAAATATTGTTTTGAGCCGGAAGATTTTCTCCTATAACCTTCTTTAAGCATGAAACATGGGCTTGGATGTACTCGCGAAGAGCGAAGCTCAATTTGTATGCTGCTATTACTGATCTTGCAACACCTTGTAAGGACCATAGTAACTTTGGCGATAATTTATTATCCTTCTTAGCTTGCTTGAGGGACATTTGTTTATGGTTGTGTAGTAGTAAAAATACCCAATCTCCTATATCAAAACTTCTCTCATTGCGATGTTGATACGCACACATTTGTTTCATTCGATTTTGTGCCAAATTCGGGTTATCCTTTAAGAGTTGGAGAACTTCTTGCGATGCTGACGTGATCTTCAACTTTGCTTGAACCTTCAAATTTTCCCTTAAAGATGATGTGATCGATGGTGGATGATATCCATAAAGTGCCATAAATGGGGTCATTTTTGCTGCCGGTATGGAAGGAAGTGTTATACCACCATTCAGCGAGAGGTAACCACTTGACCCATTGTGTTTGTTTATCGGATACAAAACAACGAAGATATCCTTCCAAACATTTATTTACTATCTCGGTTTGACCATCGGATTGAGGATGATAGATGAGCTATGAGCTAATTTAGTACCCGAACAAGAAAATAACTACTGTCCAAAAATTTCCGTAAAAATGGGATCTACGTAGCTCACAATAACCCTTGGGCTTCCATGTAGCTTTTGAATTAAATCACAAATGTAGTAGCAAGCTTGTACTTGCTTTAAATGGATGAGATAATGCACAAAAGTGTGCATGCCCAGTAAGTCTATCAACTACCACCATGATGACATTCTTTCCTTCGGACTTAGTAGGCTTTGTGATAAAATCCATTGAAATCTCCTCCCAACGGCGACTTGGAATGGATAAAGGTTGTAGAAGTCCGGGTCTTAATTGTCTCACTTTATTCTAGCTGGCAAACCAAACATTCGCCCCTGAACTTTTGAATATCGGATTTAAGGCCATCCCAAAAATTCTTTCTTCACCATGTGGTAAGTTTTTAAAAATCTTTGAGTGTCCTCTAAAGGAGAAGTGTGCAATTCCGGAAGAATCTTTTGTTTTAGTTGGGAATTCTTACAAAGATATAAGCGATCTTTGTACCATAAAGAGTCATTTTTCCAACTAAATGTATCGAATGTACTAGGATCTTGCTGCAACTTTTGAATGAGTGTCCACTTGCTCTTTGTCTTCTGCATTCATCTCTTGTAGGTTATCCAATGCGGATTTGGATAATAGAAATGGCACAAAGCAATGCTTCCACCTCTTCATTCTTTCTTGAGTGCATACGAACAACATTAAGCTTTCCTTTTTTGTAGATTATTTCAAAGTCATAACCCAACATTTTTGTGACCCATTTTTGCGCTCTTCGAAGATAGTCTTTGTTCCAAAAAAGTGTTTGAGACTATCATGATCAGTTTTTTACCTTGAAGTGTCTTCCCATTAGGTAAGTTCTCCATTTCTTTAGTGCATGCGGTATTGCTAACATTTCCTTCTCATAAATAGGTTTTACGTAAATACTTTCCTTTGATTGGACGACTTTCAAAGCAATGGGTCTTCTTCACCGCATTAAAAGCTGCACCAATTCCATTTCCTGAGGCATCACATTCCACAATAAAGGTTTTGTGAGTGCGGCGTAGTAAGACCGGTCTTAGGCACATTACTCCTTTAAGATGTTCAAAGGCCTTAGTTGCTTCGAGGAGTCCATGAAAATGCATCTTTCTTGATAATGTTGTTAGAGGTCTTTGCTATTCTTCCATAATTCTTAACAAACTTACGATAATAGCTTGTTAACTTGAGAAATCCTCTGCATTGCTTTATTGTCTTAGGGACTTTCCATTCCTTAATGGCTTTAATTTTGTTAGGGTCTGCTAACACCCTCGTGGGATATAATATGACCAGGATATTCCACCCCTCTTGTACTCCAAAAAAACATTTGGATGCTTTTGCATATAATTGTTTCTCTGCAATAGTTTGAGCTTTACATCGACATGTTCAACATGATCCTTCCAAGACTTGCTATAGATTAGTATATCATCAAAAAATACTAGCACAAATTTTCTAAGGAAGGGTTTGAAAATGGAATTCATCAGCCCTTGAAATGTAGAAGGTGCATTGGTAAGGCCAAAGGCATGACCAAAAATTCATAATGACCCTCATGAGTTCGAAATCTTTGTTTTGGAATATCTTCAATCTTCATTCTAATTTGATGATATCTGACGAAGATCCAACTTGGTAAAATAAATTGCTCCATGTAATTCATCCAATAATTCATCAATCACGGGAATGGGAAATTTATCTTTAATGGTGAGCTTATTGGGCTCCCTATAATCGGTTTGTTCGCCATGATCCATCCTTCTTGTGTACCAATACTACGAGACGAGAGAAAGAACTTTGACTAGGTTGAACTATCTGCCTCTAACATTTTACGCGATCATCGTTCAATTTCGCTCTTTTGGAAGTAAGGATATCTATAGAATGGGATGTTTGGAGGAACACTTCCTGGAATCAAATGAATAGCATGATCATGATCACGAATGAGTGGGAGTCCTTTGGGAGTTTCAGAAGCACCTTGGAATGATTGTCGAAGACTTGTTGGAGATCTGCGAAATAGATGATTTTGATGTTGGAACTTCTAGTGAGCATAATTGTTTAATTACGCCTCGTTGTTCTTTTCTTTAGAAGCTTTGTCATGCCATTAGAGCTTATTATCCTTCCTGGCTTCCCTTCAATACCCAGTAGTTCGATTTCCTTTCATGCGAAAAATTTCAGAAAAGTTCTTGAAAATTAAAGCTCACGAATCCCAAAGATTGTAACCATTGTACTCTAGTACAACATCAGCACCTCCCATAGGAATGGAAAGCATTGGACTAGTCAACACATATTCCCCCATGGTTAGCTTGATGTTATGGCATTTTCCCGAGCAATTTATAGTTCCTCCATTTGCAACCATCACTTGACGTGCAGTGCTTGGGTATAGGAAACAATTTAATTCCTTGGCTACCTTACAATGAATAAAATTATGGGTGATACGAATCAATCAACACTATTACCTTTCTCTTCTTGATTTGTCCTTTTATCTTGAGAGTTTGAGGAGTGGTAATTCCTGCGAGTGCATTACACGATATGGTTGGATTCATTTCTTCCTCTTAGGGGGGCCAGTTCCTGGAATTGTATATCCTCTTCTTGTTCATTTTCTTCTTCCTCTTCACAATCTATGTAAAATAATTTCTTCTCAGCACACTTATGACCTTTAGTGTATTTGCTATCTGGCTTGTAGCAAAGCCCTTTTGCTCTTTTTCTTTAATTGTTGTGGTGTCAACCTTGTAGGTTGTGAAAATCTAGATGTAGCCACACTTCCTTCTTTATAGAATTGAGTAGTAGACTTCCTTGTTACCATAATTTTACATTCAACTTTTCTTGCCAACTTTGAATGCCTTCTCTAATGAATCAGGTTCCGAACACGAACTTCATGTTGAATGTATCCTTTAGCACTAAGAAGAGATCCAATCCACCGTGGTCCTGCGAAATACTCAGAGTTACCCTTATACTCAATTTTTTGGAAGTCCTCGATGTGTTGCCCCACTAAACCCTTTTGTTTGAGATTTATCAATTGGGTAAAGAAGGTGTTGCTCTTTGTATCCTCATAATGTGCTATCATTTTCCTCGTAAAAATTGACAGTGACAATTTTTCTGAGATAAAGCCATCGATACCATACAAATGTATTTTGTTAAATGTAAAGTTACGTGCGTACCTTTTGTGTCTTTTGCACGTTATGGAGATCAAAATATTGCTCCATACGTAGTATCCATGTTACGGGATCCTTTCCATCAAACTTCCTCATATCCATTTTGGAATATGGTGGTTCTTCCCACCAACATTCGAGTTTATGAAATCATGATTAACATTTATTTTGTTCTCATCATGAGGTTCTTCTCCTATATTTCCACCATTAGGAATCATTTCTGGTTTAAGCTTGTCATCAAGCCTTCCATGCTCTTTAGATCATTCTTCATGTTTTCTATGTTGTCTTTCATGTCATCCATCTTAGCTTCCATGCCCACTTCCATGCCATCCATCTTAGCTTCACGCCATCCATCTTAGCTTGCACACCATCCATTTTAGCTTCCACGCCTTTCTTCAAACCTTCCATCTTTACTTCCCGCCATCCATCTTAGCTTCCATGCCTTTCTTCAAACCATCCATCTTCACTTCCACACCTTTCTTCAAAACTTCCATTTCATTTTCTTTGCTCTTTGCGAGAGTGAAATTTGTTGCACTTGTTCTTGTAATTTTGATAGATCATGTTGCAATTCTTCATCTTCATGAGTCATGGTAGAGCCTTGAAGGCTTGATGGGTGTTGAATTATTTTTTGGAATTTACAGAATCCAATATTGATATCTATTCTACAATATTCCCTTGGAATCAATTCAACTTGATTCTTCAAACAAGACTTATGCGGTCGGAAAAAAATACACACCTTTTACTAGCTTTTAGGAGCTCGATATTGAAATTGAATTATCTCTGTAGTTGAAAATCTTCGATATCTGAAATTCCTCCTTGTAGTAGATCTCTGAAGCTTCTTTCAAATGCCACAGGTCTGACCTGATTTGGATTCTCCAAGACAAATTTGTGTCCAATCTCCCACAATGACCTAATTCTGGACTGGTTTAGTAGAGCGGGCATGCATTTGCCACGTGTCATTGTTTTGTCCTTTGTCTCTGAAATTGATAACCCGAGAAACTTGATCTGTATTACTTGCAAAAAATTTTCTGGCACTTCAATCCAATGCCCAGAGAGAGAGTTATTGAAGTTTTCCCACGATCACCTCTTTGAGATGCAATTCAGGAGCCTGAAAAAGCACTACCTTCCACAGATCATATCTCCCAAAATATTGCCGAACCAAGCTCTGAAATTTTTGACGAATTTCCCTCGGGATTTCAGCTTCGCACCATATGAATTTCAGACTCTGAACCTTCGTAAAAAAAAATTTATAGCGCAAATGCCACGATGACCTGTTTATGAGCGACAAAATACCTAACTTCCACAGAGATGATATCTCCTCAAATATTACGTACCAAGATCTAAAATTTTTAGACAACCTTCCTCCAAGATTTCAGCTTCGCACCCTAGAAATTTCAGCACGACTTAAGTAGAAAAAACGTTATAGCAGAAAATGCCCGATGACTGTTTGGAGCAGCGAAACCCTAGAATCCCAAAGCTACGATACCAAATGTTGTGTAACCAGCTCCAAGAGAAGAAAAGAGATATTCACGCCTTAGAAATGAGCCACTTCGAGGGGCAACCTCCAATACATTACATGAATGAACAATTCTTGGATGATACAATTTACAAAACCTCCTTTCTATATATAGGAGTCCATGGGGCCATAATGTAATCTGAGTACTGCAAATGTAATCCTAGCCGACCTAGCAATAATAATTTAAGGGCACAATAATAACAAAATGGGGGTTACAAGGGTACAATAATAACAATAAGGGGGTTACACTAACAAAAATAAGGGACTATACTAGTAATATAGGGACCTAACAAATTTGAGCATCAGTGGTGGGTCTCCTCTGAAGTGTCCTAGGGAAATTTTGTATCCTAGGGCTTCTTATTACCTCTAGGGTTTCCACAGAAGTTTAATAAACATTTTTCTTTTAAATGTGACAAGCATTCCTCATAAATTGCACGGATCAATCAATAGCCGATGAACAACATATCAGCCATTACTACTCAACGATGAAAAATAGTAATTACCCGATAAATTTATAATACATTCAACGGAAAAATGATATTTCTCAATTGCCCATTTGCCTGAGACTTAATCCTTTCAATAACCAGAAAAATGCTCAACCAAATACAACATTGTCTATCAAGTAACTCAAGCTACTAGCTTATTTGTATTCCTATACAGTCTACGGAATCTGTTCTGGTTAGTTTGATTGACTGTTGAAGGAGCACTATAACTCAGAATCTCTTCAATGGAAAATCTGTAGCTTAGGTTGATGCAATTGAATCTTATTTCAAGAGGTTGTTTCACATGCTCATATATATATATATATATATATATAATTACCCATTCACATATGCAACTTGAATTTTCATCCACACAATGGCATACACCACCGAAATCAGAGACATCACCAGATTCAAAAGAAGGGTTGAATCCATTCTTGAAAATTGAGTTGTTCACACAATGCGACTATTCGTCTTGCTTACATCTCCCAATTTGTCTCCATCTTCTGTTTTAGTTTTCACATCATTGATCCATAACCATTAGAAGTCATTTATTTACTATGTTTATGAAGATCATTATTCACTGGCCTTTCAGATTAGGACTCATGGTTCATTATTTATTGAAGAGTACTGAACACTTCGATGGTCGAAAAAAAGGCTCACATGCACAAATTTCATTACGGCCTCCCATAAATGTGGCATCACTTGATCAGTGGCTTGTGAAGCAGACCTTAACATTTGATGTTTGTCTTGTTACGCGCACATCTGTTGAATCAAGTGGAAATTCCCATGGATGTGGATATTGTGGCTACACATTTCCATTTTCTAATGGAATTTCTCCTCGAGATAGTTTATGACATAAAGAATCCTTCTTTTGTGAAGTCTAGAATTTAAGATAACAACTTCATCTTTTGGGATATGAACAAGGACTGCAGTCTGAAAATATGTTAAGGACTGCATAGAAGGTATCTCGTGATTCAAATAAAGGCATAAATTAAGAATTAAAATTTTCCAAGACAGGAAATATCTCAAAATTGATCCATGAGATCATTAAAAGATAGAAAGGAAAAGGTGAAGATCTCGTAGATTTAGCAGCTTTGATGAAGTTGAATATTACATAGCCACTTCCATTTGTGTTATTTTAGCGTTCTACTAGTTTTTCTTTGCTACATAGAAAATTGTAACAGCCAATCATGGAAACAGAGGTGAAATGAAGAAATTTCAGTGTAATTAATGACTCCGTGATCTTCATTCTACTTGCAACTAAAATCAATAAGGGTTATAGGATTCTACAGTAGTACCAATCTAATAGTTTGAATCAAAGGTAGAAGACATATTATCCTACTAACTTGTAGGTCGGGGGTGGTTTGCATTTTCTTTCTTTTTCGTCATCTTTACAAGCTGGAATTTATAATTAGTCCTGGTCATTGATATGTCCGCAAAAGATCAAGAGTTTCCCCCCTTTTCTTTATAGAAATAAAGCAAGCCACATACTTGAGACTTAGTAATCACTAAATTACGAATTCAAGATATATCCCGACTATTTAAAAAATATATAATATTTAGAAATTCGGATCGGATATTTTTCCATCCCATGAAAAATATCAAAATAGACTCTGTTATAGACATCGAAGCTACAGTAGATACTAAATATTCAATAGAGAAGATGTGAATAGAAATTCAAAATGAGCATAAAAAATGGACATTAAATCAATGTCCCATCAAGTTTCATGGATACAGAGAAATGGGGAAGTCTCTCAAGGACATATGGAAATACCCCCAAATTTCAGGTGATGTCACAGACAACAAGGTCTCCAACATAGGAGACCCTACCCAAAATATTACATGCGCAAAAATATAAAAATTAATAGAGATTTTATGATGTTCTGGATTTTCCAAACAACGATCTGAGTTAAGTTTGTTAACATTTCAATTGTAATTCATTGTCCATCCATAGAAATAGTGATGTCAAGCAAAATTTTGACCAGTTGCATTATATAAATATGCATGTATTCTCTTTATGCGACGATATCAGCTTAGATCTAAAATTGGATTTTTATTTTGAGTTTAAAGTAATAGTGTTATTATGACCTTTATTTTTGTCAATTAATGAATTAAAATAAGTTTTTTATTGTACTAGGGTATATAGTTGAGATTAACCTAACTGGAGAATTTAATATTTTAGTGTGGACCTAAGAAACTAGGTATGCTATTCTTGGAGGCTTCGGTAGGCCAGGATGAGGAAGTTCAACTATATCAGATTCCACATAATGACCACTAAAATCATCAATTTTCTTAATATGAAATACATCTGTAGAACGAGACTCCCAGGAAAAAAATCCAAAGTGGATCATTGCCATGATAAAAACAATTAAAGATACCATGGACTTGGCAATGAGTGGAAGAAGCCACCTTCTTTCCACTCCCATACCTATGTGAGAATGAATTTTTTTCATTTCTTTACATTCAAATGTTATGTCCTCGTACACTTAACCCTTTCTCAAGTGCACGATCCAAATTTATTAAATCACACAACTTCCACCAAAGTTCATGTAACGGGAAGCCACTCAACGTGAAAGTACTAGAATATTTGTATCTACTAGGATGGTTATGCTCACTCACTCATGTATATTCTTGGTTGTGCCTTTAGAGTGTCGGTGCTTTTGATAGAACTTAACTAAACCCTTTGGTTACAAACAAGCCCAAGGACATCGATCTAATAAAAAATGGTTGGGCCTTGCACCTAGTCCATATGGGGGTCCACGGTTTATAAATGATTGATGGTGTCACTACCCCACAAGATATGATGTGTAGCATGATTGATATGGAGCTTTCTTCAAAACTTAGTGGTCACAAGTTCAATCCTCGACGGTGAACAAGTAAGGTTACTTTTATTTTTGTATATAATATTACCATTTTTATGCTTAAATTTCATTATACGATTAAAATTTTGGATTCGAGAATACGAAATCTATTGAAGACCTCTGATATGAATGGAGGATCTTAGTATTGCTCTGACTAATTCCTCCTTCATAATTTGAAACAAATTTCTTATGTGTGCTCGGGGTTCAAGTTCTCTTGAAAATTGAGTCTCATGAGTGTTTTTCATGTTAATTTTATGAACAATTTAACACAAAATGAAATATGAACAACAGCAAAATAAAGAGTACGGTACATCACCATACAACACATCAACATAGGAATTTGATGAAGGAGTTCACCTCGTGGGCTACATCTCCTTAGTCGGCTTCCATGGCTTGGGCCTACATATTATGCTCAAATTTGAAAAATGATGTGTTTAAAATTCTCCACAGGAAACCTACACCAATGAGTTCAAATTTGAAAGTGGTCATCAGCCTCTTTACGGACTGATTTGGTTAAGAAAAATCCAAGGGTTATCGAGACCATTTCCACTTTCTCCACAATTTACGACCTAAATTTAGCTAGCGGAGATAAATCAGGTTAGAAATTTAGACCTAAAGCGGAAAGTCTACCAAAATTATCGATTTTGTAACTTAATCTGTTTAATATAATTAAGTGCATTAACTTAATTAAGCGTGTTTAGCGCTTTAAACTATTCTTAGTGGTAAACATGGATTAGTGCTAATAATTATGGATTAGCACTAAGTTAATACAATATTAGTGTTAAACTTCACTCTTAGAGGCGGCTCCTTGGATGGTTTTCAGCGGCGTCACATGAGTCGGGGCTAGCCCCCACTTCCCCCACCATTGAACATTATAAACAAATATTATGATATGAGTTTGCATATATGGTAAGAACCATAAATACGGTGTAATGGTGAGCGTATGGCCAACCCCGGTGGGCGAGGTCCCATGTTCAACCCTCATTTGGCCCTTCAGGTCTTCAACCATAATTTTTTCAACCATTGGGGAGGCACGTGGCATTCCCCGAGAGTACACTGCGTGTCCTCACCCAGATGGTCGGGCTCAAAACAATACCAACTTGCCAAATAACCCAAGTTCTCAACCAATACAATGCTACCACTTGGCAGTCCATTATTCGCGAGAGAAAATTGACAAATTTGACCTGCCTAGTCGGCATTCCACATCGGTTGTACGGACAAATCCTTTGGGCTATCATCACCATTTGTTTGCATGTTTATGCAAACATACATAATGTTGAAGGTAAATCCCCTGCAACGAGACGGCGATCCTACTAGCCCGGCGAGGGTCTAGCAACAAACAAACAATGTCATAGCGCGAGTTCCCTAATTACGAATGAAAAGGGAATTTGGAGATAAGAGCCTACGGATTCCAACGCTAGGATCTGAAGAAAGAAGCGTCCACCGTTCATGGCTGCCCAGCGGATCCACAATCCCTCCACGATCTAGCGGATAGAACACTGCACATAGAAAGAAACGAACAAATACAAGCATAGAAACCTTGACATCGTAACTAAACGTCGGTCGGAAAGGACATTACTCGCATTAACATGATGGAAAACGGAGTGGAACCATAATCATAATCATGTATTAAATAGCAATGAAAGATTAGCAAAGTTACGCGTCGCGGTCTCCTTCGAACGGGTCTCCGGTAGTCCACGTCTGTAAGCTCGCCAAGGAAAGGGAAAAACTCTCCAGTCTCGTGAAAATGGTCTCCTTACTTGAGTCGGCCTTAAGGGGAAAGAGGGGTGCTTTACAACACCGCTCTTGGGAATATGGAGATTGAGCTTAGGCACTTCAAGACTAGCTTGCCATTGATTTGAGCAAGCTTTTATAGATGGGGAAGGAGGAGTTGGGATCCCTATTATTATGGGATTGGCCATATCAACAAGGAAGGTTCCATGGGGGAGGTGGCAAAACCACTTCCCTCCATAGAACTCCGCAGCCAACCTCCCAACTCAAGATAGGTGATGGTTTGTGAATTTGTTAGAACACAACTTCCGCCATCCTTATTTAAAAAAAAACTCCCAAATTGGGTGGCGCGACTACGGCTCTATGACAGAGCGCCAGGTGTAGCGACCCCTTTCGATAATTTCTCCATTGGTAGCGAGTACTGAGCCCTTTGCCCGGCCTTGATACCAAAAGGGATGTTTTTCATGACTTTGCGAGGAGATGTCTCGAGGAAAATGAAGCTCATGTTGAGAGGGATGCATTGATGATGATTTCAAGGCATGACAATGTCCACAGTCACGAATGGGTCCTCCATTGTGCGGGATGGGGAATGGTAAGGACGGTGACAAATTGCGTATGCCCAGAGATGCCCCCTAAAGTATGAGGCCCGAGAGGAGAGGGGGTGAAATGATTTACGAACATGTCCAAGCTGACAGCCATCGGAAAACTGTAGAAAGATACAAGCCCGATATCTCAAGTACATGATGTATAAGTGGTATGGGCCAACGGCCATGAAGCAGTATGCTATAATCCGGATCCGAGGGTATGGAAACGCCACCCATCCAACTAAGATCAAACAAATAGACTCGGGTATGGTCGCGACCATCCAATCGATGAGTCATGTACATAACGATAATAATCCACAAATCTTGACTGGATTACAACGGACACAATCCCGGGGTCTTGCGCTCCATCTCGACCCAACGAGTACAAGTTCAAGCATGTGAATATGTGAGAAATTTGAAGTCGAACATGCAAGAACATGTGGGATTACCGGCCAATGATGAAAATTTGTTAACCGACGCGAGAGAAACCACCAATAATGACAATGGTTCTCAAGGTACTACAGTACGATCTGAGCGTGCGAATAAATGAGCGACGTCGAACACCCATGAGAATCACTCGATCGGAGGCCAATGATGTAAACCTCTCGTCGAATGCGACGAACACATGATGGTGTCTGCCGGGCTCCAGGTACCATAAAGAGTCTCTAGACCAACTTCCTGGATAATGAGGCGATGTCGACGAGAAGTGACCTTGATCGACGGTACAGGCCATAATGATTCCCACATCATCGACACGAGGCAGGAGGAACATGATGTTTTGTTGTGGTCGGAGTTGCATGAAAGCTTGAGGAGAGGAAGGTTGATATTTGCGGGGGGAGCCTACTTCTCTTGAACACATAAACGGCATGACAATGGACTTGGCGATATTTGACATCAACGGATCGAGGTCATGGCGACGGGGCGGTGAACGGATGAGAGGTCAAAGAGATTACCCAAACCCATGGAGGCAAAGTGAAACGGCGAGATGAGATGTCCCCAACCAGGCAGAATGCGGACAAGTGCCATGTTCAGAGCGACATACGCCCCGGTAATAGCAGCCGACGGTTCCATTTTTCCCCCACCATTTACGGCGAGTACTTTAATTATTTTTGATAACAAGCTTGAAGGGGATAGCATATGCTTGTGATATAAGTCCGCCCTTCGGGGCGAATCCATCCTAATGCATTTAACGAGCCCTAGGAAGGAGAAACTCCGAATAACGTCATGATTGACAATCCTAGATGTCATTAGTGTTTAACGAGTCTGACAGAAGGAAGAACTCGGTGTCTTTTCATGTTTAGAGAGTTTGAAAAGACGGCGGAAAAGAAAACTCCACGGGTCCTTTTTCGTAAATAGTTTCCCGGATCAGAAAGGTGAAAACAACTCTCAGGAAGCCTCCTAGTCGCGATAGGCTAGGGTATTCCTTTTTCGTAATCAATCCATCGACTAGAAAAAGGGTTAAACTTATACGGGTGGATTTCGATTCGTGTCCAATTTAACGAGATCGAAACGACAAGGGCCTCGGCGATCTTTTCATGTTTAGAGAGTCGGAAAGAGTGAAAGATGACTCCCTGGAGGAGCGAGTGGTATAAAGGGTAGGCTGGCCGGTTCGGTAATGGTGGAACTACTGAAACAGCTAAGGTCAGAGGTGGCTAGCAAGAGACCACTCACGTACGACGGTTCCTCGGAAAGGTAAAACAGCCAAGTGAAGGCATATGATCGGCCAAGCGGTCTTGATGGAGTGAGAAAACCAGGCTCATACAAAGCAGTGATAAAATGGCAATCACAAGAGGTAAAATGGGAAAGGTTTCATTTTTACACAAGCTTGAAATCAGAAAATACCTTGGGAATTGGTTTCATTTTTACACAAGCTTGAAACAAAGATAAACTATGCTTGAAACCGGTTTCATTTTTACACAAGCTTGAAGAAAATGGAAACAAACTATGCTTGAAAAAGTGAGCATGCCCCCCAACATTGTGACTCAATTCGAGGTACATGCCCCAAACTTCAATCCATATGAAGCGGATGAATTGAAGGTTCAAATTATGAGATCCAAGAAAGACTCGGCGGGATTTTACGAGATACGATCAAAGACTCGAATTGAATAGGAACGTGTTTCATTGTTTTAACGAGGTTGACACACTTAAAGCTGTCCTCAAGACACATACATTTTTCATGGTTTAAGGATCTTGACACAAAGAACTGGCCCCACTTTCAAACAACCTTGTTTCATTTTTAAAGAGCTTGACACAGAAAGGAACCTGCTCAGAGACGACCTTGTTTCATTTTTTAAAGAGAGCTTGACACGGGGGAGGGAGGCAGGTGCTCTAACCGACTTACATCAAAATGAACAAGAAGGCGGTGCTTCCAGGGTTCCACTCCCGATGGAAAGGAAACATCACGGAAGTCGGGGGACCCAATGCCCCCGGCACATTATGCACGCGGCATCATCCGCGAGCACGAGGCACGGGGTAAGTGGCCACATAGTTGCTGTGGTGGAGAGCGGATACAACGGGTGGATAGAAACCAAGAGGGGGTGATGGCGGACGGATACCATATTAGGACCAAAGAGCAGCTGATCAATGGTCACGACCCGTCCTTCATGTGGAAAGCACATTACGCGAAGAGGGAGGAGACGAAGTGCTCCCATGGCATAGGTATGTCCCGCCCCAAAAGCGATTGAAATCAAGGAACTGGAACAACCATCACATCCATATGGACGGTTTTACCTCCCAAAGTAACGGGTAACCTTGGAAGGATCCCCAATGGTTGGCTCGCTCTTCGGTGAATGTCAACGGTTACGCGTAACGGGCGCAAGCGGCGAGCAAAGCTTGCCGGGTAGTTGAAGACGGAATACTAACGAGAGGCACCTTCGTCTATAATGGTGCTGGGTACAACCAGACCAGAGCACATGCGCGATCTCGAAGGCACATAAGACGGAAGGCGAAACCACACAAATCGATTCCGGTGAAGGAAGCGACCAAACTACTCGGAGGGGCTACCATCGAGATGCGAAGATCTTCCACGATGTTCTGACGGCCTCCCCCATGACCTCCATCTCGAAGGCGGGAGGATCTTCTTGAAGCACGGATGAGGAGAATCTTTCTCCATCTCGAAGAATACGAAGAGATCGAGGAAGGACATGGGGGTGTGAGGTCCACTCTCGACGAAAGACCTTGTGCACGATGGACGAGGCGGTTCAGCCGTCCCACGACCAATGGTTGATCGGGGATGGATTAGAAGTGAATTTGAATTTCTAGGGGAGTGGGATCGACCCAGGATAACTCTTGACCAATCATTGGATCGGTGAGCGGAGGACTCGAAGAAAGCCGATTATAACCGGAGTGGAAGGCGTGGTGTAAATAGGTCGGGTTGTCAAAAATTAGTTTGGCTTCATCCATATAAGGACAAAGGTGAATGGCATGGTGCCCTTCACACAACTTTGCGGGGATTGGTGATCTTACCTGTTTCTTAGAGTTCTTATCAACAACGAAATTTGAAGATGTGCCCCCAACTGACTCCCAGGAAGTCAAAGGCAACGGCGGGCGGCCCGTTGGACCATATGAGCACCTTGGGAATGCCGGAAGCGGGTCTCGAAGAAGATGGTCTCTGTGCACAACGAGCAAAGGGAACTTGACTTTCCATGGAGGTTGGAAGGCTTATCAAGAGGATATATCTCATGGACGATGTTTGTACATTTAGCCTCTCGCTTATCGAGACTTCTTCTTCTTTGTCTTCTTCTTCTTCTTCTTAGCCACTTTGGTTACTTGAATCCGAGACTTTCACCCAGTAAGTAGAAGAGGAGGGCAGCATAAACGGGCGAAGAAGGAGGTCACCTTGGAATCAACATGGGGTTGTTCGGGTGGAGGAGGCGGTGAACGAGTAGTGGAGACATTCGGGACAACGAGGGTTGAGGAAACGACCAAACATGCAACCAGGTTAACCGGGAAGGGACTTGTCGCCATGTAAAGAACTTCCAACATTTCCAAAAGGAGGAAAATGACGGGATTCCTTATGAGGGGATTCCTTGGTTAGTGAACTACGAAAAAGTTACCATCAAACTCAAAACCACACACGGGCTGTGAGTTAAGACACATGATCGAAACGATCACCAAGCGATATCCTAAATAGGTGTGAAATGCGTGGGCGATTAATTTTACCACATTGGAAAGTAAGAAATTCCTACCGTTTCATATTTCAGAGTCGGCTTCGATAAAAAGATGACTCTATCTCTTTCGAGTTGACACAAGAGTGAAAGGACAAGCGCTTAGCGCGGTCTTTTCAAGTTTAGGGAGTCGAAAAGACGAATGAGCGCACAAGGAAAAACTAGGCACAAAAGTGCTACAAATATCAGTGAGCCTGTCTCACACCTTGGTTTCAATAATGAAATAGAAATCGACCAAGGAATTTCCGTATGTGCGAGGTAGTCTCTAGAATCTGTGTTCGTTGTATCACGGGTATGGGGCGGTTTCGGCTCTTTGTGGATAAAGGATTGAAAACCTATAGGGGTCTCCCTTTATATACGCGACGGTACGGGAGCAACAGTCCGTGCTAAGCATTTGTCCCCAAGCCAAAAACGCGAGCAGCAGTACTAGGTTTAACGCTTAGGAACACGTCTCTATGCTTAGATTAAGTTCCAATAATCTTTGCCTTAGGCTAATTGAATAAATTTTACGATTGATCTTCAATTAAGTTTCAATTTCAGGCCTATCGTATGTAGTGTCTCCTAAATGCAAAGCTATATGCCACAATGCAACATTTCGTTCGATGAAAACTAATTAGAGAGAGTTGAGAGCTTTTATACAAAGCGAAATGAACGGAAACCAAACAATGAGCTCTATAATGCAACTAATGCAATTGACAACTTTTCACTCAAAACACTAATCACTAGCGATATGGAAAAGATTACAATTTGCACTAATTAACAAAAGCAAAAGAGATTTTTTGATTTTCAATGTTTAATGGCTAATATGCATTAATCAAACTTGAAAATGAATGGAGCAACTTGAGAAACGATATCCAAGAGAGCGAAACAAACACACATTCCACTCAACAACATTGCAATCGGATCCCCAAATCGACCAAAGTCTCTGAAAGCAAGAAAAGACTCAAGCTTCTAATGGGGCCACATGTGATCAAGTCCAAAGCAAGACCAACGAGTTTCGAATGAAGCAAAGGACAATCACCGAAAATCGCAATCGAAACAATGAACAACTACTCGGAGAACGTGGAGAATCAATCGGATAGTTGACGGGACAATCCAAACACCAAAACTCCTGAGAGGCTCGATACACACCAAGCCACTAGATGACACAGGGCTTGAAACGTGAAAATCGGTAGATGAAGCAACAAACAACCAAAGGGCCAGAGGTGAATTCCCATTGGCAAGACTCAACACACTCGAGCGTTCGGAAAATCAGAAGAAAAACAACTGATCGACTTCGAGAGGCTCAAAAATGAGGAAATCTCAAAAAAACTTACGGGGGTGGGTGCGGCGCAAAGAGTGAAAACTGAGCGCCCGAGAAGGCTATTGGCGCGGGTTGTACAAAGGCAACATGCGCCAAGTGGCGCGGCCCCATCGAGTTCGCCGCGCCCGATCGAGTTTCTCGGCAAAAAATTAAAAATAAGCTACTCAGGAGAGCAGACCAATGCGAAGCTAAGCAATCCAAAGCAAAAACACACAAAAAATCCAACCCCGGAAGGTTCATCAAAGAAGCAAGGAAAAAACAAGATACAAATGGCAAGGCAAGACAAAGACTCCAAGTTGTTCGGTCTGCCAAACCAAGCCCGGAGATGTTTAGTAGCGTTGATCTACTCCGCTAATGCATAAAACGACGTTTGAAAACTATCTGTTTGTACTTCGAGGCTCAGTCTAAAGTTTACAAATCAAACAACAAGGTTGGATCCCCGGTGGAGTCGCCAATTTGTTGAAGGTAAATCCCCTTTGCGAGGCAGAGGCGATCCCCTACTAGCCCGGCGGTCTAGCAACAAACAAACAATGTCATGACACGGGTTCACACAATTACGAATGAAAAGTGGAGATAAGAGCCTACGGATTCCAACGCTAGGATATGAAGAAGAAGCGTCCCCGTTCCTCGAAGCTTAGCGGATCACAATCCCTCCACGATCTCAGCGGATGAACACACATGAAAGAAACGAGACAGAGATACAAGCATAAATAGGCATACGTAACTAAACGTCGATCGAAGGACATTACTCGCATTAACATGATGGAAAACGGAGTGGAACCATAATCATAATCATCTATTAAATAACCGGCGAAAGAAGATTACAACCAAGTTCGACGTCGCGGTCTCCTTGGTGGGTCTCCGGTAGTCCACGTCACCATGGCTCGCCAAGGAAAGGGAAAACCTCTCCGAGTCTCGTGAAAATGGTCTCCTTACTTGAGTCGACCTTAAGGAAAGAGAGGGTGCTTTACAGCACAAGGCTCTTGGGAATATGGAGATTGAGCTTAGGCACTTCAAGACTAGCTTGCCATTGATTTGAGCAAGCTTTTATAGATAAGGAAGGAGGAGTTGGGATCCCTATTATTATGGGATTGGCCCTATCAACAAGGAAGGTTCCATGGGAGGTGGAAAAACCACTTCCCTCCATAGAACTCCCTTGACCTGACCTCCCAACTCAAGATAGGTGATGGTTTGTGAATTTGTTAGAACACAACTTCCATGCATCCTTATTTAAAAAACAAATCCCAAATTGGGTGGCGCGACTACGACTCTATGACGGGCGCCGGGTAGGCGCGACCCCTTTGCGGTAATTTCTCCATTAGTATGAAATCTTGAGCGCTTGCCAGCGCGATGCCAAAAAGGATGTTTTTCATGACTTTTGCAAGGAGATGTCTCAAGGGAAAATGAAGCTCATGTTCGAGGAGGATGCGTGATGATGATTTCAAAGGCATGACAATGTCCACGAGGTCACGAATGGGTCCTCCATTGTGCGGGATGGGGAATGAAGCAGGACGGTGACAAATTGTTTGTGTAACACATAACTCATTTCCAAGAGCATACAGAGTCCATTTC